>JAJJWW010015598.1:0-281106 GCA_023531295.1 Papaver armeniacum
AGAAAGTGAAAAGAAACACTGAAACAACACTATTCTAGGGACTAGGGTTCATAAAACTGTAAGTATATGACAATTAATTAACTATCATTTTGTTTCTTCTTTTGATTCTTAATCAAAGTAATTGTGATTGTTGTCTTTGTATAACCCTAATCTGATTTGTGGACAATAATTAGAATATTTGAATGATTATGGCAATAGCTGTAAACAATTGAAAGCTTTGGCCTTTGTTTATACTGTCAATTGTTGTCAATATGGAGCCAATTTTTGTAGCTTAGAACAAATCCTTGAGCTTTGGAATCTCTATATCACTGAAAGCCCACCTATTTGATTTTTACACGAGCAAATAGGAAAGTATTGATTGGTAGTTACACGAGCAAGGAAAATTTACAAAGCATGATCATTTCTTAAGAGTGTCGTGCAGCAGCATAACTCCAGAACAGGAAAAAGTAGCCTTGACTATTACTTTAGCTTCTCTGATTAGAATGTGTGCTTTAGTCCTCTATATCTAAGTTTAGTTTCTCTGATTATTGCTACTAAAAATGTACAAAGAAAATCGACTTTAATTTGGCCAAGTATAATTAAGTTGCTTCTGGAAATAATCGAGTTTGCAAAAGTGTTAATCCCTTTGTTGAATTATTAATTAGTAAAAATAGCAACATGTTAAATATTTTATTAAGGAAAGGCTAGTATGAAAAGTACCGTTTTTTCTTTGGAAATGGATTTGTCTTAAATTTGTTTTTCCTTTTCCTCGCAAGTTTGATTGTGTTGTCCACCATCTTACCCTCGTCGGGTACTCCATAATCTTGAATGAAATTATAATATTCACAAGTGAAGTCCATCATAGTCTTATACTTTGCCATCATACCCCACATATTATGGTTCTCTGTTTTGCTTGTATTCGTAATCATTTCTTTGATGGTAGTTCGTGTCATGGCCGATAAATCATTCTTTCGTTTTAGACGTCTCATATAGTTAGTTTCCTCCTTCTTTTTCATGCTTCTGTTGTGAGAATGTTATATATGCTATTGTTTCTTATTTTTATTAACATGAGGCCACAAAAAAAAATTCTGCTTTAGGCCACAAAAAAAGCAGGACTTTTTAGAGCACTGCTCGGTCGAACTCACAAGCGTTGCTATCTCAAGCTTGTTTGTCAAATTTAGGTGTCAAAACTATACGTCTTGATTTCTGGTCTAGTTATAGTTATGTCTTGGATTAGGATAGAATGTATAGTTGAGCTTAGACTTCACGGCGTTCATCGATTGAAGACGAAGATCTACTGAGGGGAGCTTGGAGGAATTTCATCAACAAAAGGTATGTGGAGACTTAAACTCATCTATCACTTAGGAGTCTATTTTATTTTATCTCTTATTGAGACTAAGTCGTATAGCTATATAGACATACTTCTAAATTATAAACATTTGATATTTCGAGCTGAGTATAACTTGCTTATCTATTTCTCGAAATATGTGTTGGAAAGCTTTTTGCTTTAACTATGTTCATCATTATACTTGACGAGCTTAGTTGGAAACAATTTATTTGTTGGAAACTAAATAATGAGTCAAAAGATGATCATGTAAAAATTGCCTTGTAACATCTAACATGATTTGTGTGAGACAGTCATTTGATGTAGACTCAGAATGTTTCGTATTGATCATACGATCACTTGAAAATTACTTATAAGCTAATTGTTTGTGTAAAACAGCTATTACCGTCTTCTAAAGATGTTTCAATGATTGAAATGGGAGTTTAGAAAAATTAGCCATTGTCTGGATATATGATAGGTGTATTAAACACCTTGATTATATCTATAATTGATGCTTTCTTTGTTATGTTTTCTGGCGAATTATGTATTATTACGTTTGTTTTGAGTTTGTAGGTACTTTCGAGTCATTTGGAGAAAATTGAAGAGAAATCATGCATTTTGAGTAAGAAGGGCAATTTGATTATTTTACAGGCGAGCGATACCCGGAGCCCAGTCAAGGATAAGGGACAACCTGTTGGAGACTAATAAGAATTGCTAAAAACACCCATGGGTGCCAATAGCCGTCACATACTATTAGACCTGATTAGGTCGAATTGGGAATTTCAGACAACATTTTCTTTCTCTTCCATTCGTTATGTTCCTGCTGCTGGTGGTTCATGGAGGTTGAAATCAAGAGATAAGGCTGCTGATGAAAACGAATCAGATTGAGACGAACTATTGAGAAGATCCGGTGAAGCTACTTTGTCTACTTAGAGAAGGAAATGGGGTTAATCTATATGAAACCAAGATAGCGAGAATGAAGAACCGAGATGCCGTGAATTTGTGAAGATTTTGAAGAAATACAGATCGACGTTAAATTTGGTAAATGAAGAAGAAAGATGGGTAAAACTCGGATTTGAGTTTGGAGTGAATTTGTGGTTTTCGTAGTCCTGTTTACAAGTTGAAATTGAATCTTGGGTTAATCATTTTTGCAATATGTGGGGATAGTGAAATTGCAAAGAAGGAATTGGTGTTCTTTGTAGCTAGAGTGCTAATGGGTTTATGATGAGCGAGCTACACTACGGCCTAGTTCTTTGTTGTGGATTAGAATGAGTGCGGGATGTAATGAGAGTTCACATTGAAGACATGGAGTTAGGCGAGTTCAAGTGGCAGGTGGAGATTCAAGATGTTGTTGTTGTTAGTTGTGAGTGTGTTCATGGGTTAATGGTCCTGATGGTCCTGACTTTAGATGAATGTTAGGAGAACTGATAAAGGGAAGAATGAGTGCTGCTCTAGTGGTATGAAATGGATGCAAATGGGAAAGTTTTGAGTTGAGAATTGAATCTGCAGAGCAGATATTGCAGCAGTATTTGAGTCAAGAAAAAAATGAACTGCGCAGGTGAACGAAATGGGAGTTATGGAGATGGTACATTCAACGTGGAAATGAAGAAGAAATTTGCGGTGGTTGATGTTTATGGGTAAGAGCTGCTATGGTGGCATGTGAAGTTGTAGAATGGATTGAATGGTTGTTGCGGTTGGTCATGGAGGCAATGAGCTACAAGGCGGGTGGAGAGTTGAGTGGTTATGGATGAATGATGCTTCGAGAAATTGCGAGATGCGGCTCGGGAAGATGCTTATTGCTCTTTGGAGCTAGATTGAATAAGGTTACATGGAATTATGAAGCGAGAACAACTGGTCTGGTGGTTGTGTTACTGAAGGGTGCAGGCTTGTGAGCTAATGGTACTGTGGTTGTCGATTTAGAGAGATAGATGAGCTGAACTGCAATGTGCTGTGATGTGTGCTGGCGATGGAATCTGAACGGGAACTGAGGTTGAAGGCAAGGCAGTGTTGCAGTACTGCAGTATTGGTTTAATGTCTAGAAGTTGGTAAGAATGATGCTCATGGAGGAAGCCAAAAGTTCGTTGCGGTTCAAGTATGAGATGAACGGGTACAAGTTGAATACCGTATGCTAGCCATGGTGAATTTCTTTGCCATTTGAAGTTGAATCTGAAGGTGATGCGTGGCTTTGAGCTATTGTTGCTTGCGAAAGAATGAATGAAGCTCTCAGGCAAATGGGAAAATGAAATTGAATAACTTAGATGTATGTTAGGACACATGGTTGCATTGCAGTTTCCATGTGTTCAGTGCAATTTTATAGTTGCGAGAGCATTGGTCTTCTTCTTTCCTGGTCATGGCTCGAGGAAAAAGGTGAATGAATATGATGTGCAGGTGATGCAGAGTTACAGGGCAATGCTGTGAAGGGTGTAGGTGAATTGAAGCTCAAACTAAGGTAGAGGCGGTGATTGTCATGGGTGCATTGGTTGTATTGCAGGGTATTGGACTGAGAAGTTGCAAGATGGCTGAGCTGAGATGCAGGGATTGACTGTGTTGTTATGGGACTGGAGAATTTTAAAGCTGGAAGATGTGCTCGAGTCAGTGCATGCATTGCAGTGAGGCCATGGAAGGGTCAAGAAGGAGCTGAAATGAGTTTGCAATCCGGAGAGTGTGGTTTGATTTGAGTATGGTACATTCTTTGGCATTTTGGAGACTCGAAATCAATGAGAATTTATGGCCTAAGTTTGTGAAATAGAAATAGTGCGAAAAGTGGGCGAGAATGGCGAGCCGGTGGTACTAGTTCCGGTTGCTGGATTTCGGAACTTGAAGCGTGAATCGTAAAGTTTGACTGGATCATAAAGTTGGAATGAGTCAGTTGTGGAAGTTGGCCACGCGATATATGAGCTACGAGTTGCGTTTTTGGGCACGTTTTGCAAGAATCCAAGAGTTAGTTTAGATGGTGCATTTGTGACATATGGCTCTTGAATTGTGAGTGTATGAACTGAGATAATGATAGTGAGTTTGTGGGAGTTACGATAGTCGGATACATGCTCGTGGTGGTGAGATAGTTATCCCAGGTGACCGGATTTCGGTGGTGACGTCAGCAATTCCGTCGAACAATTTTGGACATAGATTTTCACATGGGTATTTTCCACACATGGGCTTGGTGGACCACTTGGAGATGGGTTTTGAGAAGACTTGATCTACTTTTGAAAAGAGTGTCCTTTTGGAATTGAAGAAAGATATAAATAGAAAAGTCTCTCTCTAAACCTAGGGACATCTCCATTAGGGAGGCTTCTACTTGTTTTCTAGGGTTTCACATGATAGATTCTTCTAAACTCTTTGTGATGATTTCCAAAAACCCAAGTAGTTGATTTATTTTTATTGGTTAAAGATGTAGTTGGATTTTGAAAACAAGTTATGATTTTTATGAATTAGTTTTCTCTCAAAATCACCGTTCACTTTCTACGGTTTATAATAATTGCATGATTGACGTATTGCAATATGATTGAATATTTGTTTAGTTAAGTCTATAATTGATTGAACTCACATCAATATCTATAGCTAATTTAGGGTTCATCATCAAGCGATAACCTTGAATACGAGTAGCATGATATGATTACGGCTTGTAGTGATACACTCTTGTGGTCACATGTAGAAATTTACCTTTGTTCGAATTGTTTGCGCAATGTATTTCAATTGCATTGATTAGCCTATTTCTGAAACTTAATGCTCCTAGGAATTGAACTTAATTAGCGCAAGGCGTTAGGTTATTCTCTAGGTAGAATTCACATACACAGCTCTAATGTGTGTGTTGATGACTTAGGAAATTTACGAAGTATTCTTGCAATAAGATATTCTAGGGCTTTTGATGATAGCGAGATTAAATACGAATTCTATTCATATATTCAAAAACTTGTTTACAATTGAAGATGAAACCTTTATCCAATATTTTCACATCTTTGATTTGCGTGTTTATTTCTTTGTTTGCTTTTACTTTATTTTAGTTTATAAAAATCAGAAAATCCCCCCATTGTTTTATATAGGAAACCAAAACATATTGACAACCTTAGTCCTCTATGTGGGAACGATCCTTTCTTGCCCTTGCTTCATAATATATTTTGAGTAGTAAGAAAGTGTAATTATTTTTGACGCCTACGACAGCGATCAATATAGCACAAATACATTTATATAATAAGGAATGCAATCTTTGCAAACCGTGGCTAAATGTTCATGAATTGATTCTCTTGAATCAAAACCGATTTTGCTTTAATTGTGTCGTGTATACTTCTATGAGAACATAAACAATTGAACAACTCTATGAGTAACACAATTAGATTCATTTGATTATCATTCTTGTTTGAATGATCATCATATGTGATCTAGAAGAGTTAGATGAACAAGGTTAATACAAAAGTGTTCATATGGCTAACTTCGGTTAACTGTTATTCAGCCAACTCAATATACACGTTTAGGCACGGTACCCATATCTAAATTAAAGGATATTTCATTTGTGTGTAACAAGCTAAGACCATATAACGGTGGAAAGATATTAGCTTGAATCTTAAATCAGGTTTAATCTAACGGTGAATATTGATTGCTTTGTCCCAAAGTTATGAAACCCTGACTTGAAGACTATACAAGGGAGAACTCTAGCAACTGGGAAACCTAATCCCCGCACTTTCCTGTGTGATACTAGTTGCGACTAGAGTCGATTCTCCTTTAGCCTAGGTTTTTCTAAAACCATTATAGGTTAACGACTTAAAGACTTCATTGGGATTCTGAACCCAGACCCAACTATTTTCTCTGTAGTTGTGTGTTCTGATCTTACTTGTTCTATCATTTTGAGTACTATATTCTCTAAGATTTGCTCGAGATTTATCTCTGATAGGTAAGATATAAAAATTAATCACAAAGCTCTTCGTCTCATTCTTTGTGATTCCACAATAACTTGTTCTACTACCATATAGTTAAGTTATTGTGAGGTGATTGATATTACTTGGATGTTCTTCGGGAATATAAGTCTGGTGTATCAGTCGGTTCCTGTTCACCTTGATTTATCAAAAGACGGAACAAACTTCATAGGTACTTCTGTGGGAGACAGATTTTCTATCGAGAATAGGCTTTTATGTGTGAGACAGATTTGTCTATAAGTCTTCGACTTTGGGTCGTAGCAACTCTTAGCTGTGGGTGAGATCATCTAAGGGAATCAAGTGCGTAGAGTCTTGCTGGGATTCAGAGACGTAAGGAACGCGACTGTACCTTTATCAGTGTGAGGTTGGTTAGGGATCAACTACATTCCAGTATGAAGTTAACTTGTACTAGGCTAGTGTGCGTAGCGGATTAATACGGTGTGGTGTTCAATACGGACTAGGTCCAGGGTTTTCCGCATTTGTGGTTTCCTCGTTAACAAATTTTTGGTGTACGTGTTATTTCTTTTCCGCGTTATATTTTTTTATATAATTGAAATATCACAGGTTGTGCGTAGTTCAATCATTTAGATAATCCAACCTTTGGTTGTTAATATAAATTGATTGACACTTGAAAATTGGTCTTTAGTACCGTTCAAGTTGTTTCTCATATAACAGAGGCTCACGAGATTCCTATCTTGTTTAATTTCTTGATTACATTGAGAAACAGAGATATAACTCTTGGATATATTTTCCTTGATTGAGTCTGTCTGTTTAGTTGATTCTCTTGGAATTATATTAGAGTTAGTCCATACAGATTGTTGAACGAATTATTGGGTGTGGTTGTTATACCCCTACTTTTTCAATTGGTATCAGAGAAAGCAAACACGCTAAGACCTCATAAGTTTGTGTTTGTAGCAATCTGACTCTATGGAAAGAAGTGCTATCTCTGAAACGCCCGTAAAATGCGGGGGTCTAACAACCACACCCAATAATTCGTTTGGCAGTCCCTGGAGAGGACTTACTCCAATACACTTTCTAGAGAATCAACTAGACAGTCAGACTCAATCTAGAATAAAGTGTGTCAAAGAGTTTTGATATCTCTAACTCTTAATTTAATCCGCAATCAGCAAATAGAAATCTGCGAGCCCGATTGAATATAAGAGGAGTAACTTGAACGGTACCAAATACCAATGTTCAAGTGTCAATCAATGTAAATCAACAACCAAAGGTTGGATATTCAAATTGATTGATCATAACGCACAACATGTGATATTTCAATTATACAACAAAATATAATGCGGTATAGAAATAACACAAACACCAGAATTTTATTAACGAGAAAAACCCCGGGACCTAGTCCAGATTGAACACCACACCGTATTAAGCCTCTACAGACACTAGTCTACTACCAATTAACTTCGGACTGGACTGTAGTTGAACCCTAATCAATCTCACACCGATTCAAGGTACAATTGCGCCCTTACGTCTTCGATCCCAGCATAGGATACTACGACTTGATTCCCTTAGTTGATCTCATCCACAACCAAGAGTTGCTACAACCCAAAGTCGAAGACTTGATAGACAAACTGCCTCACACGGTAAAAGTCTATAGGATTGAATAAATCGTCTCCTTTAAATACCCAAGAGTTTTTGTTCCATCTTTTGATAAATCAAGGTGAACAGGAACCAATCGATAACCCGGACTTATATTCCCGAAGAACAGCCTAGAATTATCAATCACCTCACAATAAGATATTGTGAGGAAGATATATTGTGGAATCACAAACGATGAGACGAAGTGTTTGTGATTACTTTTCTATCTTGCCTATCGGAGATATAAAATCTCGAGCCAATTATTCCAATTGTACTCAACACGATAGAAACAACAAGATCATATCACGCAACTACAAAGATAATAGTTGGGGTGCTTCACAATCCCAATGAAGTCTTTAAGTCGTTAACCTACGAGGTCTCGAGAAGAAACCTAAGGTTAACGTAGAATCGACTCTAGTTATGTAACTAGTAACACACATGAGGTGTGGGGATTAGGTTTCCGCGATTTGCTAGAGTTCTCCTTTATATAGTTTTCAAGTCGGGGTTTGCAATCTAAGTTACCTTGGTAACAAAGCATTCAATATTCACAAGTTAGATGAAAACCCGAATCTCTCAACCTAATATCTTTCAACCGTTAGATCGAACTTAGCTTGTTAAACACAAATGAAATGTACCCTCATTTAGGTTTATGTAACCGTACCTAAACGTGTACACCATGTTGGTTCACAAATAGTCAACCGAGGTTAGCCATATGATTACTCTCATATCAACCTTATTCATCTTAACCATAACTAGTTCAAATGACTCAAATGAAACTAGTTAAAGAGTTTTTCAATTGCATAGAAAACACAATTGAAACCAAATCGGTTTGATTCACTCGAATCAATCATGAACATTATAGCCACGGTTTGCAAAGATTACATTCCTTATGATTTAAATGTTTAAGTCCATGAATTGACCGATTTGACAAAGTAACCATCTTAAGTATGCGTACAGGTATGCGTGCTTAAGCAACCGGATTTGAGTTTGTTTAGTTTCCAAACTCAGCAGAAATTTTCGGTTCGAAAACTTCCGCCAGTATGCGTAAGTGTACGCATACTTAAGGTGACTAGTTTAAGAGTTTGTCAAAACCAAAGTTAGCAGAAATTTTCGGTTCGAAAACTTCCGCCAGTATGCGTATGTGTACGCATACTTAACCTGTCTCCTTCACCAATTTCGTATACACACATATGCATACTCTTGGCTCCCAGTTTATGGATTTATTCACAAATGCGCGAACACACTATATATGCTTATATCCAAAGATGGTTACATTCTCAACTCTTTATTTCAATCATTGAAACATTCTTCTATAATGATAATAGTTGTTTTCACACACCATTAGCATCAAAGCAATTTTCAAGATATTGAAATAATCATTATAGAAACATTCCAAGCCTACATCAAATGATTGTATCAGACAAACCATGTAAGATTAACTTGGTCGAAGCGAAAGTTTACCAACACATATTTCGAGAAATATGTAAGCGAGATATACTCAGCTCGAAATCTCAAATGTGTATAGAGAAAACTATATCTTAACACGACTTATGTCTCAATATAGGAGATAGTATAAATAGATTTTCCAAGTGATAGATGAGTTCAATTCTCCACATACCTTTTGTCGAAGAAGTTCCACAAGCTCTCCTTAGTAGTTCTTCGTCTTCAAATGATGAAATCTAAGCTCAATTACACTATATATGTCCTAGTCCGAGACATCTATAAATAGGCTAGAAATCAAGACTTATAGTTTTGATCACTAACATTGACAAACATGCTTGAGATAGCAACGCATGCGAGTTTGACCGAGCAGTGCTCTAACAGTACTGCCAGTATTCGATGGCTCGAATTACCTATGGTGGAAAATTGCTATGCGTGCATTTCTTCAAGCACATGATTTTCAAACATGGGTTTGTGTTGTTAATGGCTATGATCCACCAATGGTTATATTAGACGGTGTATCCATTACAAAGGATATTGGTGGTATGAACCTCTCGAGATTCTTGCTGCAAAGCAAAATTCTGACGGTTTAATGCTATCATCCATTCCATTAGCTCAGATCTTCAGCACCATGTGACTACCTGCACTCGCTCTAAAGATTCTTGGGGTATCTTAGAAACCGTATTCGAAGGGAATACCTCTGAGAAAGAAGTTAGGCTTCAAAACCTAAATTCTGATTGGGAAAACCTTCGTATGGCTGAGGAAGATTCATTTGATGAATTTAATCACAAAGTGTCTGAAATTGTTAATACATCTTTTGCATTAGGTAAGACTATTCCTGAAAAAGGATATTGTGATCAAAATTCTCAGATCGTTACAAATTTAAATACGCTCGACTCTAAAAAACATGCCATCGTTGAAGGAAATAACCTTGAAACACTTTCCAGAAACTCACTCATTGGAAAGTTAAGAGTCCTTGATCATGATCAGAATACAGTTAGAACTTCCGCATTCAATGTTGTGACCAGACAAGTAATTCTTCTAAATTGTCTTGTGCTGATGAATGTTGTCCAAATCATATTGATCCCGACAGGTTACTGATTTTGGAAAAGATCAAGGATATTGTGAGAAGAAGCAAAAGATCTGAGGAACATCTCTCTCTCTCTCTGATACTTCAGTTGATGCAATACTAGAAAAATAATTTCAATTGGTCGATTTGCATTCTTCCAAAATTTAAACTGAAATTTCAGCTTTCACAATGAGAATCTTCTACTAAGCTCGTAATGCGAGTCTGACACTGAGATTTTTGAATTCTTGGATAAAAATGAAGAAATTCACCAAGAAAATCTTAAACTAAAGATGAGGTTGGAGAAACTTGAATCATCACTTCAGGTGAAAAATCTTGAGATTGACTGTCTTAATGATGAATTCACCAGAACCATTTCTCTAAAAGAAAAAGAGATCAACACTCTTAAGTGTGACCTGCAAAGGTTGTCTGGAAGCTCTGACAAGATTTCAACAATGTTATTTGGTCAGAAACCTTTTGGAAGCACAAATGGCTTAGGGTTCAAAAGCAAGACTGCGAACACAAACAACTCTTTTCTTCCGGACGATTCTGCAATTGTGGATGTTAAAATTTGTGATAAACATGAGTCAAATATGCAAAACGAAAATTCACCTTTAAATTGCTTATTTTGTGGAAATGCGAATCATGTTCAAAGTAAGTGTTGGAAATTCAAGAAGAACAATAAACGGATGGCCAAACTTCAAAATGACATGCAAAGGATGAATCTGGCTTTGGGTAACAAACATCGAACTCTTGAAGACAAGAAGAAGTCTAAGAGAACCAGATTCAGACGAGGTAAGAAATCTGTTTATACAACAAACCTTCATAAGTCACCACGTGACACAGGGTGTGAGCATTCTGCTCACTCCATCACTATCTAACTATAGTGATGTTTGCATCCTCATTATTAACTTGAGAATATGAGGATTGCATCAAGGTTTCTCAAGTCTTATATAGTTGGTAATTTCTTATCCCCAATTTTATATGGGTTTATATATGTTAAGATTTGCAATTGAATATTTTCTTGTCAAAAATAGATAATGGATCGTGAACCGTAAAGAGTTTTTCAAAAAAAAATTTCTTTAGGGTTTACTTTTCTGGTGCTCTATTTATGTTCATTTGTGATCAAATTACCTTTCACTCCTTTCTCTTTGAAAGATACAGTTTCATGTCTCCTGTAATTAGAGGTACAACAAAAAGGGATGCAGTAGAAGCAGTTAATGTGTATCTTTGTGAAGGAATCCAATCCTCATGGAAGAAAAATGAGAAGTTTACAAATGATGAAAAAGGTTCTTCCTCTAATTGTTTTTTGTCTATTTGTCAAGATAATAATAACTTTAGGGCTATGGTGAATAATTTCATCAGCAAAAGAAATGATTTTAAATCTCAAATCATATTCTCTTTGGAAAAGATAACTCACTATGAACAAATGTTATCTCCGACAAAGAACACTATGTGTGAACTGAAAAGAGAACTTAGTGAGTTAACTGATATTTCTGAAGATCTTGAAGAATTAAATGAACCCATAATCATGGGTTCTTCAATAATGAGAAGGAATTCTCAGTATATGTTACGAGAAAGCTCTACAATGTCTAGGAAACTTCTTGTGGGAATTTATTATTGTGTTTTTAAGAAAGATAACTAGGGTTTGGAATAGCAAATATTGTGATTACACATAGCTATTGCCAACGATTTCATCTTGCAATGTTTTGATATTTATTTATTTAAATTATAAGGTATTTGGATGATGATTTTGCATTATTTAATCTTGGGCTATTTTGCGTTTCATCCCCTGCCAAGATCGCTAATTAGTGTTTCCTCCCCAAAAAGATTGAAATTAGTGAATCCTCCTATCGTTAGGAATTTCGTCCACAACTCGGTTAGCCGAGTCAGTTGTTGTGCACGCGTGGCAAAAAATGTACGTGTGTCACGTATATTACCCAAAATGCCCCCTCATTCTTCGAGTAATTGAACCCAAATCTTAAACCAGAAACCAGTACCGTGAAATCCAAAACAATCTCAATCTCAATTCAAACCAAAATTTGACAGATGCCCTAGTTCAAAGATGCGACTGTAATCAAAATGATGCGGCTGTAATTCAGATGCCCTAGCCAAAGCCAAATCTTCTCTATCAAAGATGCGGCTGTAATTCAGAGAAGGAATTGACGTTCTCAAGGAAGCTGTAATCAAAATGGGTATGAGTATGAATTCGAGATGAGGAAGACAGAGAACTGTAAGGGCTTCAGAGAAATTGATGGGGTTTGATGGATCTGAGATGAATTAGAGTAATGAAATTGATTTCTATCTCATTATTAATTCAATATGTAGTTGAGGACGATGATTGTGTGTGCAAGATTTGAACAGGGAAACACAGTTATGGAAGCAGAGATGGATAAATCAAAGAAGCAATCATGTGAAGAAGATTGAGTTTGGCTTGTGATTCAGGAATGTCGAAGTTGAGATGAATTTATGAGCTCAATGGTGGTAACTGAATTGTGGTACGGGTTTAGGTTTAATTAATTGAATGGTTAAGAAGGTATTAGTGGTGTTGTTGTGTAGTGATAATTGAACTGTAGAAGACATTGATACAGAATAATGATTTATGAAATTGAATTTCGATTGACCCTGAACACAACAGGTCGGAGTCTGTTGGTGGTCGTAAATTGATGGAGATGCAGTCGTTTCTATCGACGATTTGGGGTTTTCGCTGTGAGTCGATCATGAGTTTACCACAAATGACAAATGGGTTGATTGATGGAGTTGTTAGCCTATCTGGTTTATGGATTAATTTTCAATAAAGAAAAGTGAACAACTATGAAGAAAAATAGTTTTGGTCGTGGTTGTATGTGGATCTGCAGATGTGAAGGGAAGATGGGTAAATCTCCACCATTCATTATTTCACTTTATCTACAACCGTTAGATTAAATTAGTATGGGAGGGTATTTGGGTACTTCTATTTACACGTGTACAATTTTTGCCACGCGTGCACAACAGCTGACTCAGCTAACTGAGCAATGGATGGAAAACCTAACGATGGGAGGAAACACTAATTTTGATCTTTTTGGGGAGGAAACGCTAATTAGCGATCTTGGGAGGGGAGGAAACGCAAAATAGCCCTTTAATCTTTATTGGTTTTATATATTGCAAAAATATGTTATGGGATATGTGTGTTTACGTCCGTGAACTGTGATTATCTCATATATGTCAAAAGTTAAGTCTATTATGTCTTTATGCAAATATTGATAAAAGATAGAATGAACTTTTGAATATTCCGCAGTATTGATCTTTCCCTGATCCACTTCTATGTGAGTACTGTACGGCTCCGTAAGTTCTCTTATGTTGAGCATTTCCGATTAAATTAATCATTAAGGTTCTTTTGTGGTTAATTTAATTGAGTTTTCTCGATACAAATTCATGTTTCATGTGATTTGTTAATGTCCAAAGAAATCCTTCTTTTCTTATAAAAGTAAGGTCGCTCTTGTTGTTCCTTTGGGAATGTTATTTTATGGGGGAGAGTTCTAAATTGAACTTCTGCTTAATTGTCAAATCTTTGTAGGGAGTGCGGCTGTGGAATATTGTAGGAGTTATCTTGTATCTTTATAAACTTCTTGATGATGAATACACTAAGTTTCGACTATGTGAAATCATCAAAACCAAGTTGATATGTTCTATTTTAGTCATGAATAATCTCTTTGAGAATTTCATTATGATCCCGTTAGTTTTCGTACCTTTGCCATTTTTTATTGACAAAAATGGGGAGAATTATTTTGTAGTTCACACTACATACATATGGTTTACGGATCATTATGTAAGGGGGAGTGGTTTCATAGTGAGATGAAGTATTGACTAAGGGGGAGTGATACATATCACCATATTGTCAAAGTTGTGATACAATTGAGCTTTGATGCTGTGTAATATTACTATGACACTGTATAACAATATTTGAGAACAACTGTTTTCGTATTGTTATAGCTACGAATCTTCAACAACAATGATACTGAGTTGAACACGTTCAGGATCGCTGAAGTACTTGAAGTGACGAAGAATTCAAGGAACGTTGAAGAACCAAGGAAATCAAGCATGTTGGATGAGAAGCTACAAAGTTTATTTATTTTGTAATCCATATGTATTAATAGTTTTGTCACTAAAATTGACAAAGGGGGAGACTGTTAGAGCACTGCTTGGTCGAACTCGCAAGCGTTGCTATCTCAAGCTTGTTTGTCAAGTTTAGGTGTCAAAAATATAAGTCTTGATTACTAGTCTACTTATAGCTATGTCTCGGATTAGGATAGAATGTGTAGTTGAGCTTAGACTTCACGGCGTTCATCGATTGAAGACGAAGATCTACTGAGGGGAGCTGGGAGGAACTTCATCAAAAAAAAGGTATGTGGAAACTTAAACTCATTTATCACGCAGAAGTCTATTCTATTCTATCTCCTATTGAGACTAAGTTGTATAGCTATATAGATTTCTATATTATACACATTTGATATTTCGAGCTGAGTATAACTTGCTCATCTATTTCTCGAAATATGTGTTGGAAAGCTTTTTGCTTTAACTATGTTCATCATTATACTTGACGAGTTTAGTTGGAAACAATTTATTTGTTGGAAACTAAATAATGATTAAAAAAATGATCATATGAAAATTGTCTTGTAACATCTTACATGATTTGTGTGAGACAGTCATTTGATGTAGACTCAAAATGTTTCGTATTTGATCATTCGATTTCTTGAAAATTACTTATAAGCTAATAGTTTGTGTGAGACAGTTATTGTCGTCTTCTAAGGATGTTTCAATGATTGAAATGGGAGTTTAGAACAACTAGCCATTTTCGGGATATACACAGTATGCATACCCGTATGTAAATTGTTGCAAGTGTGATTCAAGTCCGGAAACCAAGTATGCATACCCGTATGCGAACAATTTTAACCGTTAAAGTCCGGGAACTAAGTTTGCATACCCGTTTGCAAATGAGTTCGATCTGGAACGATAGTATGCGTACCCATTTGCGAACTGTCGGAAAAGATCAAAGTCCGAAACCTAAGTTTGCGTACCCGTTTGCAAACTTATGAGGTTAAGTTCTAAAATCGGTTAAGTATGATTTCATACTCATGAAAAAATATATTTATAATAAGGAATGCAATCTTTGCAAACCATGAATCAAAACCGATTTTGCTTTAATTGTGTTTTGTATACTTCTATGAGAACATAAACAAGTGAACAAATCTATGAGTAACACAATTAGATTCATTTGATTATCATTCTTGATTGATTGATCATTATATGTGATATAGAAGTGTTAGATGAACAAGGTTAATACAAAAGTGTTCATATGGCTAACTTCGGTTAACTGTTATTCAGCCAACTCAATATATACACGTTTAGGTACGGTTACCCATATCTAAATGAAAGTATATTTTATTTGTGTGTTACAAGATAAGACCATCTAACGGTGGAAAGATATTAGCTTGAATCTTAAATCAGGTTTCATCTAACGGTGAATATTTATTGCTTTGTCCCAAAGTTATCAAACCCTGACTTGAAGACTATATAAGGGAGAACTCTAGCAACTGGGAAACCTTTAATGGCAACTGGGAAACCTAATCCCCACACTTTCGTGTGTGATACTAGTTGCGACTAAAGTCGATTCTCCTTTAGCCTAGGTTTTTCTAAAACCATTATAGGTTAACGACTTAAGGACTTCATTGGGATTCTGAAGCCAAACCCAACTATTTTCTCTGTAGTTGCGTGTTCTGATCTTACTTGTCTATCGTTTTGAGTACTATCTTCTCTAAGATTTGCTTGAGATTTATCTCTGATAGGTAAGATATAAAAAGTAATCACAAAGCTCTTCGTCTCATTCTTTGTGATTCCACAATAACTTATTCTACTACCATATAGTTAAGTTATTGTGAGGTGATCGATAATACTTGGTTGTTCTTCGGGAATATAAGTCCGGTGTATCAATTGTTTCATGTTCACCTTGATTTATCAAAAGACGGAACAAACTTCATAGGTACTTGTGGGAGACAGATTTATCTATCAGAATAAGCTTTTTTGTGTGAGATAAATTTGTCTATAAGGTCGTAGCAACTCTTAGTTGTGGGTGAGATCAGCTAAGGGAATCAAGTGCGTAGAGTCCTGCTGGGATTCAGAGACGTAAGGAACGCGACTATACCTTGATCAGTGTGAGATTGGTTAGGGATCAACTATATTCCAGTCCGAAGTTAACTTGTACTATGCTAGTGTGTGTAGCGGCTTAATACAGTGTGGTGTTCATTCTGGACTAGGTCCCGGGGTTTCTCTGTATTTGCGGTTTCCTTGTTAACAAAATTTCTGGTATCTGTGTTATTTCTTTTCGACATTATATTTGTTTATGTAATTGAAATATCACAGGTTGTGCGTAGTTCAATCAATTAGATAATCCAACCTTTGGTTGTTGATATAAATTGATTGACACTTGAACATTGGTCTTTGGTACCGTTCAAGTTGTTTCTCATAATAATCAGACTCACGGATTCCTATCTGTTTGATTTGCTGATTACATTGAGAAACAAATATATAACTCTTGGATATATTTTCCTGGATTGAGTCTGTCTGTCTAGTTAATTCTCTTGGAATTATATTGGAGTTAATCTATACAGATTTTCGAACGAATTATTGGGTGTGGTTGTTAGACCCCCGCTTTTTCAGGACTGGCCCTGCCTCAGTACTAAAAGCAAAAGCAGGTGTATCAAAGTTCTTAGCATGACCAGAAAACCTGCTAAATTTTTCAATAATAATAGCGAGATTCCTAGCATTCTTGTTTTCTAGCTTTTATAAAAGGGGAAGGATCCGTTGACATGTTTATAATGACATAATCTTGACATTTTAGCGCCATTTTTTCTACCAAACCCAACCGATAATGAACTTGAAGCTAATTTTTCGATGACATGTTCCTCATATAAAACTCTACATTCCTACCAAAAATGAGAGTATTCCGAAATACGAAACTTCACCATCCACAAATTTTAATTTCAATCGTTAATGTTCAACGGTTGATATTCAAAATGGTAGATGGCGGTCATATACATCTCGGAATGCTCTCATTTTTTGGTGGGAGTGTAGAGAAACATGCCATCAAAAAATTAGCTTCAAATTCATTGCCGGTTAGGTTTGGTAGAAAAAATGGCGCTAAAATGTCAAAATTATGACATTATAAGTAGGCCTGCACATCAGCCGGTCGGCCCGGTTTTTGGCCAAAACCGGCCACCGAGCCGACCATAGGCCGGTTTTGGAATTTGTAACCGCCACCGAGCCGACCACCCCTCGGCTCGGTTTTAAACCGCTCCCGATCGGATCGGCCGGTCTCGGTTTTTCCGGCGGCTTTTCCCGATTCTACACCACTGATTTTCTTTATATAGTATCAATTGATTCATTTCAAAGGAATAACAACAATTTGTTTTTCATAATAATCATACATGATCACCAACATTAATCCAGCAGCTTCTATCAACATCAACAAATTAAGCAAAAACAAATATAGGGTTTCAATTGAAAAAAATTTTAGCAATTGCATGAGTTCAGATTTAGATGTAAGTGTTACAACTTACAAGCTTACAATTAAGATATACAGAAAGAGGGGAAGACTAATTGCACATAAAGAGGTTAGCTTCTTTAACACAATTTAAGAAACCCAATTTTTGTAAGAACCCTAAAATTCAATTTAATCTTGAAATGAAACAAACCCTATGAAATATATATCAATCTTCAACCTTTAAAAGTGGTGGTGCTGGTAATGGTGGTGTAGTAGGTGGTATTGCCGGTGGTGTAGGCTAGTGATGGTGGTGTTGGCTAGTGACGATGGTGTTGCAGGTACCACTACTGTAGAATCAAAAGGAGGAGGAAGAAGAAGTAATTAAGAAAAGGAAGAAGAAGAAGAAGTAACGAAGAAGATGCATGGTAACTGTGGTGTTGGTGGCTGTCTGTAGGGTTTCAGAAGAAGTGTTTCAAGAGGGAAGAAGAAGAAGAAGAGGTCGAGACTCGAGTGAGAATGAGAGTCTACGGGAGAGATATGTTAGGGTAGGGAATATATATCTACAACGAACGGCTAGGATTGCTTCGGTTGTAATTGGCTCGGTTGGGACGGCTTCTTTACTCATACCGTGCACCGAGCCGAGGAATTGCCGGTTATGTATTTAGATACCGTCACCGACCGTGGAGCAATCGGTACGACGCGGTTTCGGCACGGTATCTCGGCCCGACCGGTTTCCTGTGCAGGCCTAATTATAACCATGTCAAAGGATCCTACCTCTTTATAAAGAGGCAGGATCCATGGACACTCTTAGATGGACAAGGTCGGACAAGATTTGCGCCATTTTCTCCGCAAAATCCAAACGATAATGGATTTAAGTCTAATATTTTGATGGTATATTTTTCTTATAAGACTCTACATTCCTACAAAAAATGAGCACAATTCGAGATGCATAAAACCACCATCTACCCCTTTGAATATCAAAATTAACGGTTGAAATTAAGATCTCAGATGGTCGGTTTGCTATCTAATTCATTTTGGTAGGAATATAAAATATTATATATAATAAGAACATATCATTAAAATATTAAACTTAAATTCATTGTCGTTTGAGTTTGCCGGAGAAGATGTCGTAAATCTTGTCCGACCTTGTCCATCTAAGAGCAACTGCTGTGGTGCGACCATAACCAAAGAACAAAGAGCAAAAAAAAAACTAAAATTTGGGTTTAGTCCGTTTTAACGCAGTGGAGGGAGACTAATATTTAAAACTTTGATTATACGCCCCAATCGGGCGCAACTCCAAAGTCCCATTTCTTTTTTTTTTTTTTTTTTTTTTTTTTTTTTTATTATACTCATTAAATTGTTATTAAAGTTGCGCCCAAATTTTTTTTTTTTTTTTTCATTATTGTTGGGCGCAACTCAAAGTTTGATTGGGCATAATTCCAAATTGCGCCGTTTTTTTTTTTTTTTTTTTTTTTTTAATTGTTGGGCGCAAAATGTCAAAGCAACTCCATTTCTTGTAAAGACCGACTAAAGACTAAATATGGTCTGGGTTTTGGTTATAGTCCGTCTTTGGTCTTTTATCTTTGCGTGCATTTTTTACCAAAAAATTTGGTTATACTCCACGACTGTGGATGCTCTAAGAGTGTCCATGGATCCCCTCCTTTATAAAAATCAATGAAGATATTTTACTTTATACCAGATCTCTGGACGCCCTCCCTACAGCGGTGGACACTAGCCTATTTGACTGGGGTTTTATATATCTAAGGGCCAAGATTTAATGTATGGGAATACATAGTACACCGGGATACAGCAAAACACTTCTCGCCCGTATAAATCTTGATTACCATCTGAGTAGTCTCGAAACATTGAATATCCACTGCTTTGTAAATCAAACCAGAGAGAAAAAGAGAAAGGAGAAGAGATATGGGGAAAATACCAGTGAGGATGAAGGCAGTGATTTACAGCTTATCACCATTTCAGCAGCAGGTGATGTCTGGTCTATGGAAGGATCTACCACACAAGCTCACAAAGAAAGTCTCCGAAAATTGGATCAGCGCTAGTCTTCTTATTGGCCCTCTTCTTGGAACGCACTTGTACGTATCTCTTTCTATCTCTCTTATCATATCTTCTGATCTTTTAATTTGTGAATTTTGGGTTTCATTTCGTCCTGTTTAGATCCGATTTTGTTGCGTTTTTAAATTAACCTGTATCTAGGTTAAAGAGTACTAATAGATCTATATTTTTCATTGAAATTGTTTTTATAATCTGGTACTTGGTGAATACCTTAATCGTTATCAATTGAGGATTTATTTGTATATTAGGGTTTTCTTCTTATGTGATTATATAATATTAAGGAAATCATTGTAAGTTGAATATCCTAATATGTTGGATGGATGCGATTTCTTTGATAAATGATATTCATAATCGAGATGGATATAAGGATTTCTGAGGCTTCATTCGTTGAAACTCAGCTAGTCACTTTTGTTTTAGTGAACAGAAGCATTATATCCCCCAAATTTTGTTGAGTGCACTAGTAATTCACATATTAAATTTTGTGTGGCAGTAGAGATACGATTTTTCTCATAGGTCAATAGTTTCCTTCTTGGCTTCATAATTTGATCAGTTTCCTTCCTGAACTAGTTGCTGATTTCCTGAGGGGGAATGCATTACTCTTGCTTTTCTTGATGTTCAGCATGTTCTTATATTTTTTATAGCTTCCAATATAATCTTTCCAAAACAAACTGAAGATAAATTTGTCTAAGTGTGGGTGTATGGCGAGGTACATTAATCTGATCCATTGTAGGGTTCAAGGTTTTAGACTGAGCTAGAAGATAAGTGAGAACTCGGATTAAGTATTCTGCTCAAACCTATTGAGCAGTGCACGGTAAAAAAAAGGGATGTCAAAGTGTAATCACCACAAGAGAAGACGCTGTTGACATCTATCATGTACAAGGCGACGCCTTCATATTGGAATCTTTATTTTGATCTTGGTCTCACTTATTTAACTGAGGTTAAAGCCCCACTAATTCGTTTTTTGAGTAATGTCACCTAGATTTGGTTTTCTAATTGGAAAACAATGTATGACCAGTGCTGTTCTATATGTTGTACTCGATGCCCCCAGGCAGCCAAGGCGAAGCCTTCATATATGAATCTTTATTTTGATCTTGGTCTCACTTATTTAACTGAGGTTGAAGCCCCACTAATTTGCTTTTTGAGTAATATATCACTAGATTCGGTTTTCCAGTTGGAAAACAATGTATGGCCAATGCTACGGCCTTGCCTTGCCACTGTACTCGACGCCATGCCATTCAAGAGACATAGTTTAATATATCCTACCTTGCAAAACTAAGCCCATACTGAAATGCCCATGATCAATATCTTCTGTTACTCTTTCAAGTGCCGTATATCATTTACGACGCCTTTCGTTACTTCTGGTTTTGCTTTTGTTCTTTGTCAATCATGAATTGGAATGCACTTCATATGTCATGGTGTGTGTGTTATGTTACAATGTTTTTGTACAAGTATGGTGCTCTTTATCTTTGTGTATGTTTTTGGTGATGGATCATGGGACTCCTAATGATCTGTTTAGATACGTGCGCAAGTACAAACACGGGATGTGTCAATTATGAATTGGAGCATCTTTTTTTGTTCGAGTTTTCTTGACTGAGCTTTTTTCTTGCTTAAATGCAGGTATGTTCAGAATTACCTAGAGCGGGAAAAGCAACATCACAGGTTCTGAAATGAAGACTGCGTATCTGCTTCAATCTGTTTTCGGAGTAGCATAGACTTCAGTTTTTTCTCCTAACGCAGTTGTTAAATTGTGTTTGTCTTCAGTTCTGATGGAAAATTCCAAACTTTTTAGTGTTCTTTACTATATACCTGAGAGGCACTTCAGATGTTTTATGCTACATTTTGACCTTGTAATAAAGTTGTGGGTCTGTTTGCACATTCATCTACAATTTTCTGAAGATTCCAATACTATAAACACCAGTTTGAAAGTAATTTTTTTTTCCCAAGTACAGTAACTGCAGCAAATGCTGTTGTCCTACTGGGTAAAGATTATATGCATTAGAGCAACTGCGGTGTTGCGATCAAAACCAAAGACTAAAGAGCAAAAAAAGGATCAAATTTTGGGTTTAGTTGGTGTTCAAACACTAGGGGAGAAAGAGTAAAATTGGTGGGGCGCAACTTAAAGTTGCCCCATTATTTTTTTTTTTCAATGAGGCGTAACTCTTGAACTCTTAGTTGTCTTTTTTTTTTTTTTTTTTTGTCTTCTATCGACGTGCGGAGTTATAAATTACTCTGTTGGGCGTAACTTAAAAGTTCGCCCGATTAAAACCAAATAGTTTTAGTCAGGTCTTTGGCCTTTCGTGTTTTAATCCGTCTCCATTTTTTTTTTTTACCAAAATTTTGGTTATATTCCACGACTGTGGATTGCTCTTATAGGTTGTATTATAGCTTTAGTTTGCCTCGTTTCCATAATACTTCGGGTCTTTGCTATATATTTTTTCCGGTTAGGTATGTTTTGTTTTGAAGTTGTTTATTTTTGGTTTGAAACACAATTAGTGTTTTATGATTCTCAAATTCGTCCTTATTAATGTCTGGTTCAATAATTAACCTAACCCATTTGAGTATGATGTTTGAACCGCATTAACATACTGTTGGTTTTGGACTTATTATACATCATGAAGCAGGCCAATTTGTCGATCTAGATGTTGCACAATAACTAATAAGCGCAAGGATTGTGCACTGCATGCAATCCCAAGAAACAGTATTAAAAATCGCTGCAACAGGAAAGAAACTTTGTTGCCATTGTGGCCTCAATGAGCACTTTCCATTTAGCAAGCAAGTAATCAAAATAACAACCTTCAGACACATCAGTCGACATTGTAGTTTTTGATGCAGAAAATGGGTTATATAGCCAAAAAGGAATGTTTTCTGGGCCATATGGACTGGTAGGAATTAGTCCTGGGTCAAATGTCCAAAGGAATCTTTTAGTTGAAACTGACATAAATATCCCTAATTTCTATTTCTATTACCACTCCCACTTAGAAATCTCTTTCACCGACACCACCACCTCCATCATCAACATCTTCTCTTTCTATACATCGTGAACTACGACTACCATTAAAGACAATAAACGCAATCACCACCACCATTATCAACAAAAACTCATTGGTATCGTCTTTCACCATCAACACCATCTTCCTCCATTACCACCACCATAAGCACCTTTTCATCACAGCAAAATACCTTCTCAATCTTTCACCGTCTCTCTAACACAAGGTATGCTATCGATCGATATCTGCCCCTCTCTAATCACTAGTTGATTCTTATGAACATGAATTAGATATTTTTGATTTTGTTAACATGAATTAGGTTTTTTTTCTTTCTTTTTGATGTGATGTTGATTTTTTATTTCAATTCAATTTTAAATTTGATATTATCCCAATTTTATTATGTATTTTCCTCTAGATTTAATTGGATTTAGATCTAATTATGTTGTTTGAATATGATATAGGGTTAGGTTCTTAGTTCCGATTAGATGTGATTTGATTTGTATTTAGCTTATTTATTTTGATTTAATGGTGAATTTGTTAGATTCTGATTCCAGATCATGAAGTGCTTTTTTTAGTGAATGAAATTTGTTCTGTTGCTAGTTAGTATGCTTGATATGGATTGCTTATTTGTTTATCTTAATTAGATGAAACTGGTTTTATCTTGTGCTAGATTGAGTTGAACATACATGCGGAAACTGGGTTTCATCCTATACTAATTTGGGTTGAATTTGCTTTCACCTATTTTAAATTAGGATGAAAACCGGTTTCATCTATAGGTAGGATGAATCTATGATTTTTGAATTAGGTATCACTCATTGTACACAAAGGATGAAACTGGGTTTCATCCTTTACTAAATTGGGTTGAATTTGCTTTCACCCATTTTAAAATAGGATGAAACCGGTTTCATCCTTAGGTAGGATGAATCTATGATTTTTGAATTAGATATCACTAATTGTAAACAAGGATGAAACTGGGTTTCATCTTATACTAAACTGGTTTACACTAGGATGAAACCCAATTTCATCCTATGTTAAGTTGGCTTGAATTTAGCTTCACCTATGTCTAATATAGGATGAAACTGGTTTCATTGTGTGTTAGATAGGGTTGAGTTTAGGTTCACTCATATTAAACTCAGATGAAACTGGTTTCATCCAGTTTTATATTAGGTGGAATTTGGTTTTGCCCATGTTTAAACTAGGATGAAACTGGTTTTATGATCCAGTGAAGACTATAGACCTATTATGAGCCATAAACTTCTGATGTTGCCATAGATGTACACCTTGCGAAATATGAAGATATGGGAGTCTGACCAACTGAATAGGTATATTATTTCTGATCATGATTCCAAAAATGCTTTTGGTGGACCATACTACAGTTTCATATGCATTTTTTATGACAGTATATTCATAGAGACAAATGCAGCGCTATTTTAAGCTAGCTACGTGTCATGGAAAGTGATGACTATCAGTCTATCACAAGGAAGAGGCATGCGCACGCGCTTCGATGTAGTAAACAACAAGTGGACTGACATGATAAGCTTTTCTCTCTTTCTTTACATTGTTAACTAATATTCTGTCGACCGTTGTTTACACCAAAAACTGGGCCTTAATTTGACCAAACATTAAATGAGGCAATGTACAAAAACCTTAACTGTTGTTTTTAGAATAAATAAATCTGTGTGGTCACCAATGCTTCAAAATCTACAGTGGTTAAACTATTAGCAGTGTGGGCCACTGCAAGAAACTCTTTTGTGTTGCATTATGACGGAGGGAAGATAAATGTCAAGGTTTGTGGAGGAGGAACCAGTGAAGATTGTTCCAAGGATGTACAACCCAAGGATGCAGTGTTGATGGTGGAAACGGGAAGCAATGATGATAAAATTTGTGTCATCCCCAAGCTTGGTGAAAATACTGGAAAGCTTATTTGCTGTGATGTCGAGTATATGAAACTGATGCTGTTTTTTACTGTTTTACATAATGGAGAAGAGGGGGACTGCAGAGTACTCTGTACATATAGTACTTTTTTTTTTCAATTGGAAAACGAGAAAGATGATTGCAGAGTACTATGTTTATTTGTAAAAGATAGGGACATATTTGTCTCTTTAGGTTAATAAATAAATAACATTCTGGGTCAAATATCCATTTTGGCTAAATAAACAGTATTTTTTTGTTTTTTGGCTATATGAACAGTATCTAAAGCTAAGAAGCTATTTCACCCAGGAATTTTCTGTTTTGGTCTTTTTGACCAATTTTGTGTTTTTGATGGTACCTATGCCAAATCAAAACTTGTTTCCACTGTTCTTAGAGCTCCATTCTCACAGAATACATGTTGAATCGAAGTACATCTTACATTTCTCCATTCCTAAGCGTAAACATGATCAAGAGAAAGGAAAAGAAAAGTTGATTCAGGATCCAATATTCACATTTGATAATACTGGCTATTCAATTTGGTGGTTTGAAATAAGCATAAGCAGAGAAAAAGGTCTGGCAAACAGTGAGTAGTAATAAAAATATGGCTGCAAAGAGTGAAGCTAATGTCCAAGGACTATTAAAGTAGTCACGCTTTAGCGCCTTGAACCAAACGTGACATTTTTAGCACACTCATTGTGGTAAAGATTTATTTCCCTCATAGGCTCCCTTAAATGACATGAGTTGGCGTCATAGATAATCTCCCTGCTAAGCCTATTGATCAAAATAGCTACATCTTTATCGCTGCCTAACTCATGATTTATAACCCCATTGTTATGTAGAATCTCGATATCTTTTGCTGTGTTCAGGGAGTTTAGTCAAGTCAAAGAGGACTTCGAGAACCTGAAACGGAAGCTGGTTTTCTAGCATCAATAAATCTCGTTGAAGTGTACATAACATCCACCTGGTTGTGAAGATTGGATCATCTACATCCTGCACATAATTTACATAATAAGCTCAATATATAGCTGACATTCAGTATGCTCTTGGGTACTGTATTTGGCTATGCAATTTTCATTTTCTCTATGTTTTATCATTTGAAAAAAGTACCTTGTTGCTGATTGAGTTGCGATGAAGGCGAAGAAGTTCGATAATAAAGCAACCATCCATCACCATCATCTGAACAAAACTCTTGCTCTTATTGTTACGCACAGTTTCTGAGTAGCACTCCCTTGTAGTTTTTTCTAAATCCATCATGCGACTTACCAGGCTGCCTAGGCCAACATGTTGTTTCCTATCAGACGACGACTGTGATTCAGCAAAACCATCCGAATCATCCGTGTATCCCAATAGACGAAGAAGATAGCGTTTCTTATGTTCCTCCATAGCCTTGTAGCAACGATCACCATAGTGAAAAGGACCAATGGATACGAGCTTAGGAATGAAAGCATTTTAGAAATTTCAAACATGTTCCTCGGTACCCTATAGATTGTCCACGCTTTACCCGAATCGTAACCAGCACCTTCACCGTAACTGTTAATTTCAATCACCCATTGTTGAGATTATTAGTCCCACATTGTATGGGCAATCTAAGATCTTGCGGTTTATAACTCTATGGGCCTCTCCACTCATTCCAATTGGTTTTGACTTGGATGCCCATATTCTAGTATCGGGAGCGAGAGGCTATTTGCGACGAGTCATTTGACCGCGCCTTTACTCCAGCGTCACCCGATTTAATTGTCACGTGTTAGACCCAACGAGGCTACGTGTGAGGGGGCGTGTTAAGATTATTAGTCTCACATTGTATGGACAATCTAAGATCATGCGGTTTATAACTCTATGGGCCTCTCCACTCAATGCCAATTGGTTGAGTTGGATGCCCGTATTAGATCCGGAATAGTTGTCTGCCTTTGCGTTTTTGGCGAGTGATCTGAATCATAATTTGAAGAATTGTTTCTATTCATTTTCTTAGGCGCTATATGATCAGGAGTATATCCGGAACCCTGTAAGCAGGGCCGTAGCAAAGGTTTTAGGGGCCCTAGGCGAACTTACTGAAACGGAGGCCTATATAAGCAAAATAACAAAAACTGGCGATTTCATATAAAATTATTACAGACTGTCAAACGATACTGCCAAAAAAAAATGCTAAAAATACAAAGCAAATACATTATCTCATGATAAAAAGTGATCTTCCTGCCTTTTCCGACGCGAAATCTTTAATTGTACTACCAAAATCAAGGCTATCTAACATCTCAATCTTAATAGATAACATTGCTAACCCATTCAATCTTTCTTGTGACATCGTCGACCGAAGATAATTCTTGATTAACTTCAACTTCGAAAAACTTCGTTCGGTCGAGGCGACTTAACTCAAATTGTCAATAAGATTCGGTATGCAATAAACGCATTGGGGTAACAACTTTCCATATCCTTTAAGAGATTCAATACTTCAATTTCTTTACCGGTTTCGGCTAGCAGATAACTTTTTAAAACTTTTAATTCCGCATATAAGTCATGCCCATTAATATCGGCACTCATACCATGCTTTAGATTATTTTCAAGATTGATACAAGAAGCCACTAAGATATCATCATCAAGAGAACGCAAATCGATCAACATTATATAAGAATCCAAAAATTTACGCAAACTCTTAAAATTGTTCAAATCTCTTGGTGAGTGAAGATATAGATTGATCTCGAAATAATTAACTCTAAAGGAATCTTTACCGATGGCGGTGCTTTTTCGGATACACTTTCATCATCAAAATGTCTTATTCTTTTAATCATATTTCTTAGGTTTGTTTTTTTGGAGAAAGAAGCTAAACTGCAACTAATGTATCTATGTATGTATGATTGGAATGTAAACAATCGATTTGAGTCTGTTTTTTAGTAACGAATTTCTTATTCGGTTGCAATACTAAAATGAAAATGAGCGGGCAATCGCACCCAAATTCGACTAATTGATGTGTACGATTCCAAGCCGACGACAACTCGTGTATCCATTCTTTCAAGTCCCATTTCATCTCAAAACAACTAAAGTCTAAAACTACTTTGGACTATAAATCTCAAAATGATCACCGCTATGAATGCTAAAGTCATTTGTGCATAATAATTTTATAAATGAAATGAAGTTAATAAAAAAAAGAAGTAACAACGACGACAAATATGATTACAAGAACAAGCTTACATTTTATTATCAAAAAGCAATATTTGCGGGTCTTTTTTCTAATCACTGCCGATACAAAAAAAAGAAGAAGAAGAAGCAGGAAATCAATAGTGAAAACTACCCTATAGCGTATAATTTGGGGGCCCTAGGCCCTTGCCTAGCTGGCCTATAGCCAGCGACGGCCCTGCCTGTAAGTGACCCATATGTAAAAGGAAAACATGAATGAGACGACATAATATGTGTATAGAGAGGCAAGACAACCAGTAAAGATCTTAATTACCTGTGTACTTGACAAATATTCAGCTATACTTTCTGCCAAACCTTCAGCAGCTCGACCATATGCCACCTTGTTTCTGTGAGTCTTTTTTTGCCAACTTTTTTTTTGCAAGTCACCACCTTTAGGTGCCATTGGAGGATCCTCAACCAGCAACAAGTTTGTTTTACAGAGAAATAAAGAGATGGAAAAAAAAGTCTGAACAGAAAGCGAAAGTATCCGAGATAGTGTGTATATATATACTGTAAATGAGCTACTGTATGTGTATCTATTAGTTACCCTGGTAGTACTGGTCTTTGCTATTTTGCCGCCTCAAATGTAATATTCTTATCATCTTAAGACGTTTTACTATCTGGATTCTATTTGATTTGATTTTTAATTTTTGTTTAGGTTAATAGCTAGCACCCTGATGGGGCCATTCCTATAGCAATGTCTTACCGAACATATGTTGGAATTGCAGATTATTTAATGAAGGTTGGAACCAGTGACGCCTTTCAAATAATTGAATTTAACTTTACTGACATCTCTTGTATGTTACAAAATTGGTGGACGGCGGCGGGCACAAATAAAATATAAGCAGCCCTCTATTGTGTGCAACATGCAGACAGGTAGTGGTTTAACAAAAATCATGAATGCATTCTTCAAAATCAAAATTAACCTAGTAGTATAATAAAAATATTAACATATGCTATTTGATGAGTCGGGTGATTTTAGTCGGATCAAGACAGGTTGGCTCCAAAAATAAAAAAACAAACATGATGCAAGTCTGTCGGCTGTTGTGACTGGGAGAACATATGTCCTGCCTGTTGGAGTTCACTGTGCATTCTATTCCTGACAAGGTTTTAATCATCAAGCAGAGTCGCAAATTTTGAACTGATAGACAAACGGCTTGATGTTGGCCCCACTAATTCCTTAATTAACATTAGGCTTACAACCCATTGGTAGAGCAAAAAACTGCAGCAGTTTCTGTAAGTTTTCATGGGGCTAATCTGAAAACTTTCACCTTAAAATTAAAAAGTTCATGTATATGGAGACGATGTAAACCACCCTGAGCCAACACATGGATGATTTCTGATACTAAGTAACAGACCCATGCTTCAATTTCTGTGGTAAAAAATCTCTTTGGAAATTTTCAAGATCACATTAAACTGGCATTCATTGATAAAATACAACTAGGACTAGAGAATTCAGAACCCCCAGCATTGCCTGTGACCAAAACTAAACTTGAATATTGAGTGAATATGTAACATTCACTCAGGTTCAAGCTAAGAAACAAAACGAAGAAAGAGTCGCTAAATGACTAAACACACAAGCGAAGGACTCAATATATTGATATCTTACGCCAACAAGAATGACTCCCTAAATGACACATTAATCAATCCTTATGTCCTGTGACGGAAGAAGGAATCTTACTCCATGTTAATCGCGTACCATGGCCAACAGTAAATCAACATTCTGTAAATAAAGGCACATATCAGAAAGTTAGGACGAACACTGCAATCAAGCCTTAGAGTAAAATCACATACTGCAGTTATAACAAATCTATTAAACTCAAAGGCACATTCTACAGATGATTAATTCTAATTACACCATTTTAGCAGCTATTGCTTGTGGATAGAGAAGTTGAAGAGAACTGTTTAGACAGGAAACATGAACATCGACTGACTAATAAGCTCCCAAACTCCAAATCAATTGAGGGTAATAGCTTTCTATATATGTGCAAAGCAAGGGATACTACGTCATGTATAGATAACAGTCACATAACGATTCAAATAACACTAGAACACGAAATATTCTTCACGAGTCTTTTTCTTATACCTGAAAATTAAGTGTACTCTCAGCAATCCATAAAATCTGAAGTAGAACATCTACGTTTTTAATACTTGCCAAGGCCACATATCCACAATTAAGAACCAGGCGCGAGAATACTACAGAAAAATGGAATGGGTGTTTTATTGTTAGTGGACATTATAGGAAGGAGTAGTCGTGGCGTCTAACTCAACATCTATGATCTATTGAACCAGATTCACTGTATAAATTTTGCGAAGCAAGTGTTATAGTTTCTACGACCACCATAATATTACTATAGTTTCCACCAGCACGCAGCACCATTACAATTACATTTGTTACTGTTACAATTAGAATTCCCTTTTTGGATAGTTGGGAGGTTGAACAGATCACCCTTGTCGAGAGCAAATCTATCAACCTGGTGCAGTGTCTAAGCTATTTATTTTATGAGCAAATTGTGCATACTGGACTTTGTCATATGCTGGAACTTCAGCAACTCCCCAGACCTGGATAAGTCCCTGAAATAGAAGGAACTTAAAAAAGTGATGTTATGGGTTTATTCAATCCAATTCCTAACAAATAAATGACGTACACTGGACTGCTATATGCATGTTACAATGCTTATCCTAAGGAACAACAATCATGCAGATATACCAGGCCATACTTTCATTATGAACTTTCTATGCACACAAATAAGATTTCAGATTACAATTGGACAAATACAAAAACTTTTAGTTTGGGGCCTGATTAGGCTTGCCTTCCGAATCTGCACAACCCTGAAATCAGTCCAGCATTATATATATATAAACATCCTGACCAGAAATCATTTGAGAACTTCAGTACCACACAACCGTGTAAACACCTAAAATACAAGTACAGCACAACCGTGTCTCCAGGGACCAGTAGTCAAATTCCTCATAATCATCTCCCCTGGAGAGTTAGCCCAAGACCGACAAAGTTAGCGGGTACCAGATCTATGACAACACCATTTCCATTCAAGTGTCACCCGTGTTCCGTATAAAAGATTGTAACTCCACGGGCTGAAATGAACCACATGTTACACAAAATAAAGGCTTAGTTTGGTATTACTGCAGCTTTTGTAAAAGCACTTTTCTGCTGTGCGTTGCTGTGCTGTGCTGTGAGAAAAAAACAGTTAGACATTTGGTAAAATATTACTAATTAAAGTTGAAGCTGATTAAAAGAGCAATCAAAATGTGTTTGGTAAAATTTCAGATTCAACCATTGTTGTTGTAACAAATGACAAAAATGACATATCACTCATGGTAGTTTTATTCAATTTTATTGGGATTTAAAAATAATTAATTTTTTGTGGGAATGTTATTTATGCCCCTACTATCCATGGGTCTATCACAAATACCCTTATGAGTCTTTACAAATACCCCTAATGGCATAATTGAAATTATCAATAGATAAATAATTCACATAATCCCATTTTTAACCTTTACTTCTTATACTTCATCTCCTTCTTTATTCTCAATCGAGAATAACCAATGAAACTCTCTCCATCTCCGTCGCCACTACAGCCCACCACCACCATCTTCATCGTCGCATTGTCGTCGCAACACCACCTCCACTACATCACCATCTCTGCAATCAAATCTCGAAATCACCGACCCTGCAATATTGCAATCTCAGTTCGAAGTGAAGAGATGAACAAATTCAAATCTCGAAATCACTGGCCTGGAATCGATGAACAAATGGAGTAGATGAAGAGATGTGATATCAAATTAGGGTTTGTAGTGAATCTGAGACTTACAGAAATTCAGAGACCAAGAGAAATCAGATTTGAAATGGAAGAACCGAAGATGGGTTGAATTTGAGTTATCAATAGTGAAGATTATCAGTGAGATTTGAAGATACAATTTACGTGTGATGATGTTGAGATAGGGTTTGTCTTGAATTTGCGGTTGATTACAGAGAATGGAGAGTGATTGGTTTGGCTCGGATCGAGAAGAAGAAAGGGGATCCGTGGTTATTGATGTCGAGAAGAGAAGATAGTTGCTGCAGTAATGGGTTTGATTTATGAGTCTCGGAAAGAACTTAATCAAGAAATCAGTGAAGGAAGAAGAACGTCGATGAATTCAATTTTGGGTGATTCAATGAATGTTGGTACTGTTGGGGGTTGTTGATTTATTATCAAATTGGGTTTAATTCGAAGGTTATGTTAATGGCAGAGATGGTTAATTGCATAATGGTTTTTGAGAATTGCAGTTCAAGTTGAAGTTGATTGTGTTATTTATTGAATTTGTTGAGAGATTGATGAAATGGGGATTACAGTGTCATTGGCTGAGATGGAGAAGTTGAATACTTGGTGATACCGCATATTACGAGGGAAGTTGTGGACTGTTGAGGCGGTGCGAGAGTGAGAATGAATGAGATTGAGTATGAGATACATGTGCAAGACAAGATGGAGTCGGTGATCTTTTGCTGAATACTTGGTGATACTTGCATATTACGTGGAAGTTGTGGACTTGTTGGAGGCGGTGCGGAGTGGGAATGAATGAGATTGAGTATGAGATACGGGTGCAAGACAAGATGGAGTCAATGATGATGTTGGAAGCAGATGAGATGAAGCGAAAAATAACAAGAAAATGTAGGTACAGGCAATGGCAAAGTTGTTATGATAATGTACATGAATCGGGATAGCAGATGGAGTCTTGGGTATGGTGATCTTGAACGCAACAGAGAGTGACATGAAGCTGCATAGTGTTTGTGGTACTGGAAATGATGGAACTGAAATTGCAATATTGCAGGGTCAGTGTTTGAATGAAGTGGAGGTGGTTTGTTGCAGTGGAGGTGGTTTTGTTGTGTTAAATGTAATGGTTTGTTGCAGTGGACTTGTGCTGGATGCGTCAAACTATTGGAGACAACTTGACCAAGTTGCTTCCATTATTGGAGACAACTTGAGAAAGTTGCTTTCACTTTTGAAGGCAACTTGAGCTAGTTGATTCCAGATTGGAGGCAACTTGAGCTAGTTGATTCCAGTTTGGAGGCAACTTGGTTATGTTTTTGGGTCCATTCATTCATCTGAAGTTATCTTATACATATATCTTAGAGTAGTTGTTGTGTTGAGTTCTTTGATGATGGTTTGTCATTGATGATGCTCATGCTTTAAAGTCAAGAGGATAAATGAATGCTTAGGAAGTTCAGCGAGGAACTCAATATGAGTTGCAAGAGCGAGATGGAGGATATGGTGTTGTCCGGTGGTGGTTTGAGTTGTGGTGGGTGTAATTGCAAATGAGACAATATGAACTTGTGTTGGATGCGCGCAAACTACTAGGTATGTATATGTTCTGACCATCAACATTTGTGTAGTTTTATACATCAAGTATTTGTAGTATTTTTATTTGGATGTGATTTTGTATGTCATTTTTCATTAACAAACGTGTGGTGCAACGGTAGCACGACCCGACTTCATGTCGATGATGCGTGTTCGACTCACGCCAGGGTTCATTTTTGTGTATACTTTTCATAATGTGGAGACAACTTGTCCTAGTTGCTTCCATATGTGGAGACAACTTGAGCTAGTTGCCTCCATTATGAAGACAACTTCACAAGTTACCTCCATATTTGGAGACAACTTTCAGAAAGTTGCCTCTAGATGATGGTGGTGGAGTTGGTGGTTGCTGGTGGTGATTGGTGGCGGTGGATGAAAGTGGTGGTGGTGGTTGGTGGCGGTGGTGGGTAGTGGTGGTGGTTGTCGGTGGTGTACAATGGCGCTGGTTTTCGGTGGTGGTAGTTGGCGGTGGTGGTTGGCGGCGGTGGTGGTGGTGGTCGTCGGTGGTGGTGGTTGGTGGTGGTGGTGGACAGTGGTGGTGGTTGGCGGTGGTGGTGGCTGTTGGCGGTGGTGGACAGTGGTGTTTGTTGGCGGCGGCGGTGGTGGTCGTCGGTGGTGGTTGGCGGCGGTGGTGGTTGGCGGTGGACATTGGTGGTGGTGGTTGGCGGTGGATGGTAGATGTAGTCTTTTTTTTTTCTTTTTCTTTGTTTTTAAATAGTGGTTAGTGGTTTTGTATATACACTATATAAAGGAGGGTATTTTAGTAATGTATTAGGCTTAGGGGTATTTGAAAAGTTCATAAGGATTTATTTTTGCAAGGAGTCTCATAGTAGGGGTATATAGATAATTTTCCCTAATTTTTTTTTACTATATAATGTTCATACTAATTACCACTATCATTATGATTGTTAATAAATTATTTTACTTAACAATTAAGTAATTATTTAATATTTGTTTTTATTTTTACTGTTGACAAATTAAGTAATTATTCAAGCAAAAATGAAACTAAAATTAAGTAATTATTTAATATTTGTTTTTATTTCTACTGTTGACAAATTAAATAAATGGTATATAAAATAGTTTGAAATAATAAAAAATAATAATATTTAAAGAATGCAATATAAGAAATAGTAAAAAAAATTGATTGTATGTAAATTTAAGGGTAACTTTTGTCATTTATAAAATAAAGTAAGGATAAAAAAGATAAATCAAGCATTAAATTTATATGGGACCACAACTTATGCTTTTATAGCTTTTAAAAGCTCCTCCTCCCCTTTTTAAAAATTGAGGAATTTGGGAAGTCTTTGGATAAAAAGCACTTTTTTTTTTTTTACCAAACACCAACTTCAAAATTTATTGGCATATATAGGTTTTAAAAGTGCTTTTGAAAAAAAATAAGCATTACCAAACTCTGCCAAAGTCTACTTATCTTTATGAGTAACAGATGCTAGATGATAGTCATGGGTCTTTGGAAGTCAAAAAAAAAAATGCATGGAAGGAAAAAAAAAAACAGGTACAAGAAGTCGAAATCGAGAATTCAGCTTCTGAGCAAGTACACACTAATTCGCTCTGTCCCAAGTTAGAACATAAAAAAACGGTTCAGGATCGCTGAGTTGGACTACACCTGATGTTCGAGCTATACCATGATTTACAATGACATGCCAACATTCTTGTATGTGTGTCCATATATCAGGTTTATCAACGGAATTCCTCAAAATTTGATCTTCAGCTTGGACGTTACATCGCCAGCACTCAGTGGAGGATGATGAATTCAGAGACTCGGATAGAAATACTACTATGTATGCTAAGTATGAAGAAACAATTTTCTCAATCTCTACAAGTAGACAAACTCATCTACTCCTATACAACACAATTCACGAATTGGTGGGACAATCACAATTTGGGGACAACGAGAAAATAATAAAGAGCTTGTTATCGTTGCAACAATCTAACTGATGAAGTGAATTGGTTGTAGCTCACTATATAGATTTTACAGATTTAATTTTCACTACACTGCAGTGCATACAAGTATGAGCCAGTCAGTACAGAGGAGCAGTTTACCTGCACAAGATCTCCGGTCTCGCGCCAGTTTGTCCAATAAACCATTCTCGAGTTAGAAGAAAAACGTAACAGCATCACTAAATCCACAATGCAACCTAAGTAGAAATTCTTTCAGGGTCTATGATGAGATTATATTCTGCTAAAGTCTGGTGACTTTGGGCATGCTTGTTTTGATACAGACACATCACAGAATGGTGGAAATAAAAAAAAAAAATCGCACTAGACCACCCTTGATCACTGCAACATAGAAAAGCCATAGAATAGATAATGCTAGGCTACTTCAAGAAGGTGTTGTATCTTCTGATGTCAGATCTGGTAATTTCAACCTTAAATTTTGATCAGTCTGTCTTGGCCTATTATGTAAAACATATCATGGATGTCCCAGTTAAAAGTGATTAAATGGGAGTTTATGTACTTTTGAGGGTTTCGACATTTTTCATTCCTATCCTCTTCCACCAAAATGCTTTCTGAAGACACAAAAACTCAAATAGAGTTTCGACATTTTTCTTTCCTATCCTCTTCCACCAAAATGTTTTCTGAAGGCGCAAAAATTGACAGGAAAGATGGCATTTTGGCTGATTCATATATACAGGACTGAAGTCAGATAATGTCTTTCAGTGCTTAAGAGTCCTGAACAGAAACATCCATCTTCAGATTTAACAGTTTCAAGTCCACCTTCAAATCATATGGGAACTCAAAAAACTGGAGATATGATAAAATCGGTCGACTAAATACAATCCATCAGTTAGGTACCAACAACATACCTGCTGTCAAAGATCTATTAACTCCAGAGAATAATCTTTGAGCATGGACAGAAAAACATCAACTTCCAGGCAATAAAGGACTGGTGAGGCATTGTGCTACTTTGGCTGCATCAGATGGAATTCGTGAATTCACAATTATTATACCATCATGTCCACCAACGGCCTCAGATGTATCCGTTTCTTCTTGTTGAAATGACAAAAGTAGCACATTACCAAGTTCCCAAACAATGCATCAAAGAAAATATACCCTGTATCCAAAAAGAAAAACACACTTCAACTCCACTTACAGAGAATATATACCAAGAAAATTACCAAAGTTGGACTCTCTAGTAGTCTGTACCAAAGCAAGCTAACAGACTCTGACTTCAAAGTTTTATCACATGAAGTGGAATATACAAAGTGAAGTCAAAATTCGCATGAAATTAAGAAAGCGCATTAAACATGTGATGTGTATCAAAAAAGAAGAATAACCAAAAAGTATAAGGTCTCCATATAATTCATAATACCTTTAAACCAGTAACATTACAGGAAATCAAGATCTCTTCAGAATTGTTGAGCAATCGCAAAACACACTAGCAATGCACTAAATAAGTCAAACAACTATAAATCAATGAATTTACAAATCCCAACATCAAATTTAGATTATTTAAAAGTGAGAATGCAGTGACAAACTCAACAACCAGAATTCTTCCAATTCAGTTCCTAAGACTAATAAACGTTTGTAAATAGGCTACCACATATATCATAATCATGCATATAAATAAAACCATTCCCCAATAAAACTTAAAAATTTGAAATCAAAACCCGAAAGGGCTTAGTCCGATGGGTACATGAAAGTGACGAAGTTCCTTTGACTACTGAACCGTGCCCGTCTCTTGGAGCATCGGATAGGGCAGCAAGTCCCGAATCCTAACAAAGTCGTTCTTCTGGAATCAAAAGAGCAAGAGCGATTACTTAGGATCAGCTTGCAAATTTGTGGCACTGTGGTGGAATCATTACCAACTGCCCATTGAACGCCTCAGTGTGAAAAGATGCTTCTCAATGCCATTTCTTCCCATCGCATCGGTCTTCAGGACTGTTACTGAAGTTAAATAATAGGACAAAACAAACTATAAGAAACAATAATAAGTTAACTTCTCTCTTCCGGTGATCAGGGTACCTGCTTCAAGCTTCTTTTTTGACATAAACTGGCAACTATCAGCAAAGCTTTTAAATTTAAAAGATTTTTCTACAGGAATGAAGGTTTTCAGAGACTGGAAGTTCTCCACTTGAGCGTGCAGCTGATAATCCATGTACGTGCAGTACATATTATCATCATCTTGAATACCATGGGTTGCTGGGGTGCCCTTTACCACCTTGAGATGTTTTGTTTGCAAATTGTAGAACACAAGACAGTCCCCGTCAAACCAATACAATAGCACCTGATCGGAGAAAGTCAATAGGCGTGTAGGAAGGGTGATGGCAGTAGAAGTAGTAATAGCGTCAGTGTAACAACGGAAGGTATCTGGCAGCAAACCTTCCCGATCCTTAATTTGAATATCGAATGTCTCCCCCTTGATCCATTCTTCCTTGTCTTTTAACATATACATATGAACTTTACAGCAACAACAAGAAGAACAAAATATCGATAAGCAATGATGATTGTTATTGCTTATCATTATCTTCTCCAACCGTGCAATACAAGGATATCCCTTAAACTCCAGAAGATGATGATCAACTACTAAATATTCATTCTCATTTGTCCCGGTCGGAGTACATTCACCGGGGAGTCGATTGAACCGAAGCTTCTCATTATGGAGGTCGAACGAGAGCAACATTTCGATCTTATCATTATCGTTGTATATATGTTCTTCTCGATTAGCAGTAATCCTCCAAATAAGATCACCCCCACAGACAGTAGCTGATGTGCAAAAATTTCTTGAAATTCTGATAACTGCTCGGCTGGGAAGAGCATGAGCACCAGGCGGTGGTGAGATTTCAGCAACTGTTGTAGTTATGTATCTCCATGAATTGGTTCCTAATGTACAAACCATGCAAGTAATCTCAGGAGCTTTTGTTTTCTTAACAATAACTACAACCTTATATTTTTGTGACAACGAATCGAAACCGAAACCATGACACAAGGGAATAAATTCAGAATCGTTGGGATAGTACAGACCAATTCGTTCACCCCTGGTTGGATTAATCACTACTACTACACTTACAGCTTCTTCATTCCCTAGTTTAAAACATGCTAAACCATTACAATAACCTACTAGTTCAGTTGTGCCCGTCCCACCTTGCAAAGCATAAGTTCTAAACCTGAAAACATCGTTATCCTTCTTTTCTGTTTCCAAGCCGAGAATGTAAGCCAACTTCTCATTGTCACTAGCATCTACCGGTTTAAGGAGACTAAAAAAGAGACTTAATTTATTTTGATTATGAATGTAATGAGAGGTAGCAAATCTAGTATCATTATAAATTGAATTGTACCATAACTTACTCACGCAGCTGCATATTGCTAGAGTCCGACCTGATGATCTCGTCAGAATATTTTCGACTACAAGTTCCTCAGGAAGACATGGAAGAGACTGATCAAAATTGTTCTGCACTCGGCCACCATGGGTGATTGCTTTGCTCTTCTTTCTCGAAGACATCATAACTCATGATAAATTAAGAACCCTAGAAGGCTGTAGTATCGAGAGATTGATAAATAGCCGGATCCCTGACCAACAAGGAGGGAAAAACTCCAATGAAAGAAACTGAAAAGTAGGAAATCCCTAGGTTTCTGAAAAGAAATTGGGCAAGTAGAATAACCGACCATAAGCATTTACCACTATCAACTTATTCATTAGGTTCCACACCGGCTCCCTTCCCACTCATCTGAAAGTGTCCATTCAAAACATAAGATCCGAGTTCAAATTGGAATGACAACTTTAAAGTTCACTATCGACAATTTTAATCAAAATCATTTGATCCATCGTAAATATCAATATCTTCGACTCCATCATCTCCACCAAGGTCTAACTCAATAAATATGTTTGTTTAGTGAGTAAGATCTGACTCAAGTCATCCAAATTTTTAAAGCCAACCATTCATCATTGTCAATTTTATGTATTCATCATCATTATAAAATACCCTTATACACATTTTAGACCATAAGCATTTACCACTATCAACTTATTCATTAGACTCTTAACCATCTTTCTTTTCATGTAATCAAACATATCGACTCTCATTTGTGGCAATGCTGAAAAGTTATACAAATAGCTTACACAAACGTAATCAAAACCGTCCCGTAAGAGACTCTCAAAGTCAAACACACCGCGAGTTTGTCCCTAAAAACAAGGCATCCCAAGATCCTTCTAGTCGCTCCAAGCATTAAAAATGAAATTAGGTTGGATCAATGCCTTCATTTAGACCATAAGCATTTACGGTGGTCCTGCCTTCATATATATATCAACTTATTCATTAGACTTCTTAACCATCTTTCTTTCATGTAATCAAACATGAAGACTAACTTGTTCCGATTAATTTGTTACATAACAAACAAGTAATTATATTTTGTAGTTTGTTATCACCTTGGTATCCCTCACCTTGTATCCTTGTTTGTTGAGGATGGTTTGTGCTCATGTTATTTATTAGAGATTTTAACCATCTTTCTTTTCATGTAATCAAACATATCGGACTCTATTCTCGCGGGCAATGCAAATGTCAAACACGCCGCAAGATCCTTCTAGCTGCTTCAATCAATCGCTGGGTTGGATCAATGCCTTCGCCCATACAGTTGTGAGTCCGTAGTTTGTTATCACCTTGGTATCCCCTTGTTTGTTGAGGATGGTTTGTGCTCATGTTGTAACAAACCTATGGATATTTTTGGGGATCATGCGCTTCACTGTGCTAATGATGTTGGACTTAAGTTTCGACATGACTTGGTTCGTGATGTAATCGCTCGATATTTCTTAACCATCTTTCTTTTCATGTAATCAAACATAAGGGTGGTGTGCAACCGTGTCAAACACGCGCAAGCTGCTCCAAAGAAGTTGCTTTAGGTTGTTATCACCTTGGTATCCCCTTGTTTGTTGAGGATGGTTTGATAACAAAAGGATATTTTTTATGCGCTAATCCGTGCTAATGATCCTTGTTCTCACTTGGTTCGTGGAAAACGTGCCAAGATGTTTTTGTGTATGGATGTCACGGACATCCTTGTTCTCAACTCAAACACGCGCAAGGGAAAACACCAAGATGTGTGGGTATGGATGTCACATCTCACCTTTCACGGTTCATGCGAGGGTTCATGCTTTTATCCCAAGCCAGGCCATTTCTAAAGCAATCTCGCGTAAACGTACTAAATATTTGGACGAATGTGTCTCGTCATGGTTATGGTTTGGGTGTTTTAGCTTTCACTACTTTAGGGGAGCTTAGTGAAGATACTATTTGTTTTTTCAAGTGTTTGAAGAATTGTTTAGTTAGTAATGATGCTGGTACTGGTCCAGGTAGATTTATCTTTCATAGATTGGGTGTTGCTATTCAAAAAGGAGTTGGTGCCCAGCTTGTAGCTCGGTTGCCAACCAAAAGAGTAAAACCTTAAATTTTTAATAAATTTAAATTATAGAAAAGAAAAAAAATCCTAAAAGTATAATGAATTTCTTATCCTCCAAAAAATTGTAAACATGTACTCCAGGTTCTTTGATGCTAGGCCCTCTCGAATCCTGCTTGAAATGACGTAGTGAGAACCATGGCATGGACAGAACGAACCACCAAAATCCCCATCCATTAGGCAAAGGGATGCAACCAAGATGGGTACAGACACCAACAACAACTAGCCATTCTGATTCTTGAATCTAACTGCATCGTCCTCTGGATCAAACAGGGTGCCTTGATCGACATACTGACACTACTGGCAAGTTTTATATCATCCTTAGTGCAGCGTCTGGTGAAAACTGCTTTCTCACGCCACTTGACAGTTACAGTAGAGCCAGTCTCAATGCTTGACAGGTCAACTTTGAGAGAGGCCAGGGCCAAGACATCCTTACTCGCATACATGCTCAAAACAAACTTGGGACTAGCAGACGAATCAGGGAAGAAAAACCGGGACCAACACATCCTTACTCGCAGACGTGCTCACCAAAAAGTACCCGAAGAGTTTCTAGGGTTTGTTCCTCCATCCCAATGTTAGATATTTGCTGTGAAATAGAATCCGAAGCAACCCTGGCACAATTAACAAACCCATTAGTCCAAACGAAAATTTTATAAATATGTTGGACTTAGCGGACTAAATACTAAGCATAAGGTGGGTAAATGCGAAATATAATATGAAATTTAGGGGTTTCCATATGATTATTAGGATTTTAGGGGGTTAAAGTCCGCGTTAGTCAACTCTTGGCTTCGTCCCTGGCAGACACAATATGAAATCAATGATATTTCCCAGGGAATTGGATATATATTGTGAAGGTAATTTCTCAATGATGTTAATGAATTGTTGATAAATAAAAAATCATGTAAGAATAAACATATATACTAGTGAAATAATATTTATACAAAAAATTCAGACATTTCTAATATACATTGATATTAAAATGGTGTGTGATATATGGATGCGATGTCATCGATGTGTCTGACGCGGAGACGTGCGCGCCCAAGTGTCGGATGCGTGTCTGACACAGACAACTGACCATTTTAGACGTGTGCATGCTACATCCCACCATCCACAATGTGTACATGGTAAATCTATATTAAAGGGTAAATTTAACTTTGGATACGTAGCAAGTCACTGCTCATGTTGAGAATTGCTCGGTTGAACCCACCAAGCGTTGGTATGTCAAGTTTGGTTGTCATATTTTAGTGAATCAAAACTCATGTTAAGAGTCACTTGATTATGTACTAGAGTCAACTTCAGATAGGTTAGCTTGAAAGTATTAGGATATGAGACATTACAAGTATTGCGAAGTCTTGAAGATGTGAAGAAGCAAGGAGCTACAACGACAACAATCATCCTTCCACTTGAGGTTAGTGATATTTGACTTGAACTGTTTCATTCCCTAACGTATCTTTCAAGTCGTGCATATTGAAAACATAATCATGAAGCATATTTGAACTCTAGATAGACATAGTATTAAGGAATACAATACGAGGTTTATTGCTTAACCATTAAACTTTGTAGATAAGACATCGCCATAATAATTTGAATGCTATTGTGATTATGTATGGGTATGAGGTGAGGATTTCATCCTAGGGAATAATGTTTACATGTGTTCGAAGGAAGTAAGTTCATAAACTTGTTTGTGAACCGAAAAGGAAATTGCCAGGTGTTATTGGTTTTGTTATTCATTGCATATCTTATGAACAACCAATATGTGTGACAGAGTATAACCGCTCACAACTTGTTGTGTTCTTGGTAGAACTATTCACAAAGGCCTGACTTATGTATTGGTATAACTTTTATTAGTAAAACCGATCTTAAGTAATCATCTGTGGTATGATCGGGTTTGTGTGTCTGACCAATTTTGGGAGAGGGGAACCGATCCTAGTAAGGGGTGCAGTACATCACAAGGGGAACCGATCCTTGTATGGTGTGCAGCAAGGTTTATAGCAGAAAGGGGAACTGATCCTATGGACATGTGCAACACGTTTTTAGGCAAAGGGGAACCGATCCAATGGACATGTGCAACACATATAAGTTAGATACCATATATATGTGGGGAACCGATCCTAGTACCTAGTCAACCGAATTTTGGAAAGCTAGTGTGACTATGCACAGTACTCACATGGAGGTAGAACCGAAACTTGTTTTGGTAGAACCGTTACACCCATGATTGTGATTGAATGTTGTTGATCAATCACATAGTTCTTGAAAGTCAGAAGAACCAATTCTAAACTTGTTTGGAAGTGTCGCAAATCTAATGCATTAAGATTTATGAATTTAGGTTTAGTACTAGTAGTTAAACTCTGTTCGCTTGGTTTCAAGGTCTCGTGTTTGCTACTTATGTAAAGAAGATTACTTATCTCCTAACTTTCACTAGCTTTAGTTGTAAGAATGTATGTTTAAAAACTGAATTCATCCTCAATGAATTCTTTTCCTTTTTAATTCAATTTCCAAATTCAAACCAAGTTTGAGTCTAAAAAGAGAACTTACAAAGTAAAGATGTCGACAAACTTTGAACACGTCATTGTGAATGTTTATTTCTTTAATTGTTCAAAGATATTATTCCTTAACGGCTAAGGGAAGAGAATCCCGCAGCTTCTCCCCATTCTCAAAACATCAACACCATCAGATCGAAACATAAGTAAGTTAATAATCTTTTAATTAAGTTATTAATTTCATTTGGTAGGGAAATTCCAGAATTAGTAATGTGCATTTACTAATTAGATTTTCCGAGAGATTTCGATCGTTATTTTTGGACAGAGCATTTCCAGGAATTATGGAAACCGAATTTGTGCTTTAATGAATATCTTGAGAATATTTTCGGTTTTGGAAATTCCTTGGTGTCCAAACTTCCTTGTCTATAAATACTTGAAGTTTTCCTTTCTAGCAAACTAATCCTTACTTGAAGTTTGTCTTTCTAGCAAACTAATCCTTCAGTAACAACAGACTTCCTCTTTGTTGTTGTTAATGTGTAGCCGCCTATTATTCGAGAGGAGAGTAACCTAATTTAGGAGAAATCTCTTACGGCCTCTTAGTTTAAAGTCTTCTTTGGGATTGAGAAGCTCTAGCGTGTACCGTTGGTGGGAAAGTAGATAATTGCGGTTTATCTTTTGTTTTCGATTGATTTGATTGACTAACGTTGGTTGAAATCTGATTGCACCTAGTTTGTTTATTCTTGAGAATCTTCTCTTCTGATAAAAGATTCACTCAAACTAGTTCAGAGTTTCGACATGGATCTTTAGACTGTTGTGAGTTCTAAAGACAATCTTGTGATAATCCATTGTTATTAGACTCCGTTATGTGCGTGATTGATCACAAGAGATTCAAGTGATTGTGTGCAGGTTTTTATTGAAGATTTAAGAAGATTTGAAGACAAAGAAGATATTGAAGATCTGACTTGGGTTTTATAATTTTTGGTGTGCACAATACTTGTTTTGGTAAAAGAGGATCCAATTAATAATCGGTTTATCCTTGTGGTAGATTAGATTGATTAATTGAGTAGATCGGCATCAACACGGTTCTTCAAATTAAAGGTGTTGTTGGCTTAATCTTAAACGATTACTTCGATAATTGAACATAAGATAGAGGACCCGACGAAGGAGTTTATGTTAAGATAAACGGAAGAGCCTTTGTCCGACTCATATCACTTGGTTGAATAGAGTTGATACCAAACAGATTTGTTGTTCCTTTACTGTTTGGAATACAAACCAAAGGAATAGTTCCAAGTACGTTACTTATTCATAAGTCGGAGGCGTGGGAATACATACGGAACTAGGTAAACTATAGGGTTAGTTATTTGGTCTCAACTATATGAAGTTAGGTGTAATTTTGTGTAGCGGCTTAATCCTGAGAGTATTCAATTCTGGACAAGGTCCCGTGGTTTTTCTCGCATTTGCGGTTTCCTCGTTAACAAAATCTTCTTTGTGTCATTTACTTTTATTTTCCACATTATAATTGTTTTATTATAATTAAAGTAAATTACACAAACGTTAATTCCTATTTACTTGATAAGCAATCCTATTGCGTTTGGTTAAGTCCGAACCTTTGTATCAAGTAAACATACTCCGTTGTTGTATTGTCTCGATCTCGTATCCATAGACGATCACACGAAGTGTGAACCGATTAGTTGTATTGTCTCGACTCGGTCCATAGACAATCACTTTCGGAGAAAGGACTTATAGGTATGAAAAGTTTTAGCTTGAGGTATATTTGGGTACCCTCGCCTTTTCAGCTCATAGTAGGTAAAAAATATTCTTTTCACGGAGTATATCTGATAAGGAGCATGATATTAATCTAGTTTCAAATCAATCCTTATAATGAAACTAATTCTCAAAGTGAGCCCCGTCAACTTATAAAAGGCTTGTTGAGTTGTATCACATATCAAACTACAAATGAATTTTAAAAACAAAACCATCTTTATGAGATTCACTCATATATGCAATTGGTTCCTGAATTTACAACAAGGTGAAAAGGTGCCTAATTTCTCTTCAACATCACAAACGTAAATGTCATACTAAATAGAGAGATGGTTTGTTACTAGTCATCCGGCAAATGATACCAGCGCGTTTCAGTATCCATTAATCGAGAGATGTAACCACAAAAGCAAGGAAAGCATCGACAAGACTAAAAGCTTTACCAATTGAAGTAAGAAACACTTGCATAGCGCCAATTATACTAATGGATACTCAACATTTTTAATCATAATCGGATAGAATTCAAACAAAAAAATCTCATACTACTTTTAGATTATAAAAAATTCATTAGTAAAAAAAAAGAATATCTCATACTACATTTTTAATCATAATCCCCAATTATACTAATGGATATTCGACATTTTCAAAACGCTTAATAGGTGAACATATATGCCAAATCTTTTCATGGTAAAATATCTTTCTATGTTATTTCCACAACACCTTTGAGCCCATTATCACCTTATGACTAGATCTATTATCTATATGCGGGTAACAAATCTCTACAGAACTTCAAAGACGTTACATCGATATCATCTACTTTAATCTTTAATGACCTAAAAATATTGTAATCAATTACCGATCTCATCATCTAAACAATCATTTGGACGCAAGTTTGCTATATTATTCATCAAATCCACAATTTTTATCCTTTAAAATAAAATTAATTTCACAACAATAGAATCATAATCACTAATCACTATATAAATTACAAAAACATTCAAGCTAACTCAACAAATCAACATTAAAAGAAAAGAAAAAAATGATCTTTGAAAACCCCTTAAAGATTTTTCCATCTTAAACAACAACGAAAAGATGTTTTAAATCAAAATTAAAAGCATTATAAGAAGACTTGGCTTTTGAAAAAACAATAATCGTCCATCGTCATCGCGATTTTGAAAACCTAATCTCCCTGCATCTCCAGATCTTTGATGCACGAAATAGAAATCGAAAAGAATGAAAAACTCTATAAGACTTTGCCTAAAGTACATAAGGGTTGTTTTGGGCATTTACGAAAAATACTTACTTAGTCCCGCACGTGTAATGGATTTTAGAATAAATTCCTTTGGTGTTTTTGGACTAGCGATTAAAATCAATTGGATGGGTGGACTGACCATTAGATTAATTGGATGGAGGATCATAAATAAAGATTAGATGCTACAACTTTCTCCATTAACGTAAACATTGACTAGAATCATATTTCATTCTCATTTACATCAAAATCCTTCTTTTTGTAGTCCGTAAACATCCTAAATCTCCGTGATCTAAATAGTTGTTGGATTTCTTCGTATTTCAAACGAAGATTTCCTCTCTTTTAAATTTTCAGAATACTCAGTTTTCAATAGCCTCATGCAATTTCCATTCGTCTTTAACGTCTCTTTTTCTTCTCCATCATGTCTCTATCTAAACATTCCACACAACAATAAAATCAAACCTCTGATTTGTTTAGTGAATTTGCAAACCTACTAAGCCAAGATACACCATCAAAGAAAATCTTCATCACTACCCCTCTACAAAACCCATCAAAGAACTACCAAAACTGTTTGGTTCTTCTAATTATCTCGCCTAGATCGTTCCGAATCTCCCTTGTCAGGGAACTTCTTCATAAATTATGGAGTTCTTTTAATCAAAATTTTTATGTGTATGAATTTACGTCTGAAACGTTTCTTATCAAATTCGAATCACATTCAGACTATGAATTCATCATGGAATCATCTCCATGGGTGACAAGAGACGATCTACTATCTCTAGAGATGTGTGTTCCTGATAAACTTCCACATGAGTATGTGTTTGATAAGGTTGAATTTTGGGCTCAACTTCACGGGTTACCAGTCAACTACTTGGATAGAAAATTCATTCAAGGGTTAGTAGCGTACGCCGGAAGTCATAGAATCATTACCACACAAGAATCTCGTAATTGGGGGAAATTTGCAAGAACGCGTTTACCAGTTAATATCAAACACCCACTCAGAGATTCTATTTCGTTTCCATTATCAAATGGACATGAAATAACTGCTAAAATCAGGTATGAATAATTACCAAGATTCTGTTTGTTCTGTGGTCTCCTTGGCCATCTAATGAAAATATGTCTTAAGGTTCATCAACTTAAGGATAAAGTTCATCAGGATTTTCCTCCAAAACTTCAACAACAGGCTTATGATCTCATAGTCCCAAAATATCAGAGATCAATAAATGCCTCTGTAAAGAATTATGTTAATAATCTTGAGGAAGTTGGAGAAGAGATTGGTCAGGAAGATGAAATAACTGAATGTTTGGTAAACCGAAGTTCATAGACAACGGAGATTACAGGGATGATGAGTCACCTTTACAAATCATCAATGACGGGGCAATTGAAATCCACATCATCAGTTGAACCGTCCCTCAATATTGGAGATAACTTGCAAAAGCGGTTACCTAATCGTGAAGTCATGCTAAACAACAAAACTTATGGTTACAGAGCAGTTAAACTACAAATCAAAAGTATCCAATCAAGAATTCTCTTCGATTTCATCTTTAACTTCTCCGAATACCTCAGTTAATGAACTCTCAGTTTCTTTTCATCGAGGAAAATATCCTTTACCAATATCTACTTCTATCCACGCTTTACAACAATTGAACTCGGATTTGGTTAAAGGAAAATCAATTGATGCTCAACAACAACAAGATTCATCTCAACTAAATTATAATAATTCAAAGTCTTTCCAAGTAGCAGAATCTTTTCAGCTTGTTACTAAAAAGCTAAAGTCTTCATCAACTGAAGTTTCCACTAAATCCATAAATGAGAATTTTCATCAACTTTTATCCAGGTCGAACCATAAACCACATAATAGTGACAGTGGACGGGTTCTATGGAATCCCAGAAAATCAACCAAGATTACCAGGAAGCGTGAATGGAAATCGATGGCTAGAGAACTTCACATTGCCACTGTTTCGGAACCAACTACCAGCAGAGATTCAGGTAGCATTAGACGAATGCATGATGGACCATGTTTCAATTCTAAAACCATACAACCCGAGATGGATACAAGAATCGAGGAGGATTCAGATGATCAATGAGCGGTGGCGGCTAGCCCTAATTGGCCGCACTGTCCATGTTAGTATTTGCATGGAATTGTTGGGGGGTTAGGGAATGACCCAACAATTCAAATCTTGCAATCATTCCTTTGAAGTACAACACCTAGTATCGTATTTCTATCGGAAACTAAATTATCTGAAGTTGCTTCTGGTCAAATTTTTCGTAAGCTTGGGTATTCTCATCATTGTATTGGACATGTTATAGGACGTAGTGGTGGACTTTGGATTTTATGGCAGGACGATGTTCAAGCTGAAGTTATCTCGTCTTCTAAAAACCTAATTCACCTTAAAGTGAAACAGAATGGTGCTTTTCGAAGTTGGAATCTGTTGTGTGTTTATGGGCCTCCAAATAGATTGGATAGAGTAAACTTCTGGCAGAGTCTTTCAATTTATTCTCAACATGTAAAAGGCCTTAAATGTTATATTGGTGATTTTAATGCAATCTCACCAGTAAGAGAAAAATTTGGAGGTGATCAATCTTTGAATGACACAATAACTCATTTCAATAACTTCATTAGAGACAATCATCTTCTAGATGTTGGCTTTTCTGGTCCAGCTTATACTTGGTCAAATGGGAGACAATTTCAGGGTTTAATAAGGCAACGCCTAGACAAAGTTTTAGCTTCTCCGGATTGGTGCTTGATGTTTGAAAATTCAGGTGTGTTGCATCTTCCAAGAATCTCAAGTGATCACTCTCCAATTTTACTCAACACTTGTAGAAATGTTCCACGGAATCCACACTCATATAAGTTTGAAGCTTATTGGTGTACCCATTCGGATTTTCTCAAGGTGGTGTTAGAGTCTTGGAATATAAATTTATCTGGAGATTTCATTGGAAAATTGGCATGTTTGGGTGGTTTTCTTCAAAGTTGGAGTAAACATAAAATTGGCTGCATCAAAAACTCAATCAGCAAATTAAAGAGGAAGTTACTTCATCTTCAAGGTCTCAATCCAACTGTGGCAACGTTACAACAAGAGAAGATAACTTCAAATCAGTTGAATGAATACATAATAATGGAAGCTACATACTGGGAACAAAGGTTGAAACAAACTTGGCTGAAAACATGTGATAAAAATTCTAAACAATTTCATCTATCGGTACAACAATGAAGAAAGAAAAATAATATCTACAACATTCAAACAACCAATGGACAATGGCTAACAAATCCAAGTGCAATAGCAGAAGAGTTAATTTCTTTTTTCAAAAACCTGTTTCAAGAAGATTCAAGTATCATTCCTCCTCCTGAATTACAAGAACCTTCCTTTGTGCTGGATGAAATAGCAAATAATATTATATCTTCGGTTCCTTCATCTGAAAATATATGGAAGGTAGTTAAAAATATGAACTCCTTTGGTTCACCTGGTCCGGACGGCTTCCTAGTAATCTTTTACAAGAAATACTGGTCCATAGTGGGAGTTAACACGATGAAATTCATTCAAGAAATTTTCAACACAGGAGTTCTGCCAAGTAAGTTAAATCATACGCACATTAGCTTAATCCCTAAAGTTCAAACTCCTACCACTGCAATGGAGTTCCGACCAATTTCTTTATGAAATGTATTGTACAAGTTTGTTGCAAAACTCATTGCTGTTAGAATAGGTCTTTACTTGGATAAGTTTATCTCTTGGCATCAAAATGCTTTTGTGAAAAAGAGACAAATCACAGATAATATAGTGATTGCAAAAGAAAATTTTCACTCAACGCATAAATCAAAGTCGAAACAGGGTTACTTTGCACTAAAACTAGATATGTCAAAGGTGTATGATCGAGTCTCTTGGTCCTTCCTTAGTTTCATGCTTCATCAATTGGGTATCCATGCTCATTCACACAATCTTATAATGAACTGTGTCACTACTTCTAGTTTTTCTATTATTTTGAATTGTGCTCATTATGGGAACTTTAAAAGTGGGAGAGGTCTGCGACAAGGTTGTCCATTATCTCCGGCATTATTCATAATATGTTCTCAAGGTTTGTCTCTTCTCATGGTAAAATTTGAAGATTTGAATCTATATAGTGGGTATCAATTTAACAACGGAGGACCTTTTATTAGTCATCTCATGTTTGATGATGACTTATTCTTCTTTGGGAAAAACTCGGAGATGAATGTCAATCAAATGAAGCAAATTCTAGATTCTTACTCTTCTTTCTCAGGTCAGATCATTAACTACTCCAAATCATCGATTCATTTCAACAATGGTTGTTCTACTTATCACAAATGGAGACCATTCAAAAATTTGGAGTTAGTGAAAAATATTTGGGATCTTATCCACTGAAGTCTGATTACAACATTGAATCACATGAACCATTGATTTCAAAGTTTGACAATAAACTTGCAGGCTACAGATCTTTCTTTGTCAATTCGACAGGGAGAACAGTTTTATCCAAGAATGTTCTTTCGGCTATTCCTATCTACCCAATGGGTACCAGCAAACTACCAAAGGGTGTGATCAATCATATTTCTCATATTCAACGTGCTTTCTGGTGGGGACATGATATTCATACAAGAAAATGTTACTTTATTAATTGGGATAAAAATGGCAAGAGCAAAGGAAGATGGAGGTCTCGGTCTGAGAAACATGGAACAAGTGAATATTTCATTAGTCTTTAAATTAGTTTGGAGATTCTTAACGTCTGATGATGATGCTTGGGTGAAATTGTATAAAACCAAATATCTTCATTCAGTTTCTTTCTGGGATTGTGAACCAAAACCTGGAGATTCAAAGACATGGAAGGACATGCTGTCAATAAAAGATATTTTTACAAATAATTGCTGATGGTTCATTGGTTCTAGTAACTCAATACATATATGGAATGATCCTTGGGTTCCAAATATTTCGGGATTCAGACCAACAAGATTGGATCAGTGAAACGTTTAGGTGTAAGTTGTTTCAGACTTGTTTATCCAAGGTCAGAGAATTTGGAATATTGAACTATTATCGCAGTTATTTCCGGCAGAGCATGTGGAAGCAATATCTTGCATCTATATTCCTCAGGATGAATCGATTGAAGATAAACTTATTTGGCTAAAAACTAAGTCTGGAGTCTTCACTGCAAATTCGTGTTATAAAGTTCTGGCAGATAATGTAGCAACAACATCAACAATTTCCTCTTTTCCGTGGAAACAATTTTGGAAAAAGATGAAAACTCTACCAAAGGTTCATACTTTTATTTGAAAGGTCATGCACAATGGTTTAGCGGTCTATGGGAACTTATCAAAGTTTAACATGCATATTCAGAATGTCCGTTTGCTTTGTAACTCTGGAGAGAAGACTGTGCACCATCTGTTATTCTCATGTCAATTCTCCATGGCAGTTTTTCAAGCTAGTCCTTTATACATTGATATTTCAGTGGGAAATACTCTAATGGATATTATACAATTTTTGTTAGGTCAATCTGATCAGGGAATTATGCTAAACCTAGGTTCATGCATTTTGTGGAATATATGGAAAACTAGGAATGATAAAGTCTTCAATAATGTGGAACCGTCAGTTCCTCTCTGCATTCATAAAGCTCTACGAGATTTTAAGAATTTTGATTTACACCATGCACTAAATTATTATTCTTCAGTTCACATTCACAAGCAGAATGCAATCCAGTGGCAAGCTCCTCCTCCCTTTTACATAAAGATCAACGTTGATAGATGGAAAAAATCAGCAAAGCATTCTTCCGGTAGGCAGTGGAGCTTTTTGTTTCGATTCTTACTCATCAATGGTTGCAGAGGCAAAGGCGTATGGTCTTGGTACTCAATTGACGAGAAGAATTCAAAGCTCTAAAATCATTATTGAAGGGGATGCTGAGGACATTCCAAAATCTATTATAGGGAACACGAACGAAATTCCGTGGAGTATTCGTTCCACTGTTCTCTCTATTCAAGATCGCATCAAGGATTTTAGTGAAATTAGTTTCACGGCAGTCCCTAGAGATGCAAATTCAATTGCTCATGACTTAGTTCAATTTGCAATTTTAAACTTTCAGAACAAATGGTGGGTTCATGATGAACCAAATTATTGTATTATGCAACGTCTCAATTTTTTTGAGGATTAATACAAATTAATATCTATTTCCTTAAAAAAAAAACAGCTCCGGAATAATTTATGTTCACACCAAGAACAATTTGATGGGTTGAATAAAAAAGCATACTATGGTAGATAAACAGATTCAAGTTTACGCTTAGATCTCTACAGAATCAGAAGTTTGAATCACATTGCTTAACCAAATAATGCAACATAATACAACTAAGCAAAAGAAGTGAGAAATACACAATCGTATAAACCTTTGACTTCTCTTCATCATCTTTCAAACTAAAATTATGTGGCAGGCACATAGGGTGTACTCATTTGAGAACAAAAAAATCAAACCCCAAAAAAGTACTTAATCTCAAAGCAATTTTCTGGTTAAAACCCCAAACTCTTGTGTTGCATGAGGTTTAGGTGGCGGAATTGGAGGTATAGGTGGTGCTGGTAATTTGTTGAATTAGTAGAATTTGGAAGTGATTCTTAAAAACATTAGAACTTACTAAATTAGTTCATGCTTTGCTTAATTGTAATTGGTGGAGGTATAAGTGGTGGGGATTGGTTGAATTGGTGGATTAGGAAGTGGTGATGAGTGCCAAATAGTGCATATTTATACACCTTTTTATTGGCATTTTACTCATCTTTTGCATTTAGAAATCAGATATTATCCCAGATTCTGTGTTTTCTTTGTTTTCAAGAATAAATATTTGTATTAATTAATTTTGTGTTTTTAGGTAATAAATAAAGCTCTGAGAAACCGAGGAGCCAAAAGAGAGAAGAATTGAGTCGAGCATCTATGGAGCAGAAAGCCAAAGCTCACGCGCAACAGCTTGCAACCCAACAAGTAGCAACTCATCTACAAGACATGGGCTTGAGCTAGACCCGACCCGCGACCCGGATCCGAGCCCGTACACTCCAAGCCGTTGAGATCTCATCTTGCCGCATCCTACGCTCGTCGCCTCCTACGCATCGACCCTTGATGTCTCCGCTCCACACCGAGATCACCCCAGCTCATCCCGAGCCGTTCAGATCTGTCCCCCAAAGATCCAACGTCGCCGAGGCCTTCCCATCATCCGTCTGTCCTCGCTTCACATCGAAGCACCCTATACCTATACCACTCGAGCTAACCCTCATTTCTCCCTCACCTTTCTCTTTCTTCACCCACGATCTCTCGTAGAAAACCCTACCCAACCTTACCTCCACCTCCTTCTTCCCACGCCTATAGCAGAGCTCCATCATCACATCCATCCCCTTCTTCCGTCGCAACAACTCGCCAGCCTCTACTTCGACTTATCTCGCCTTAGCTTCTCCGTACCTTAGAAGCTAGGTTAGAGATAAGTTAGACTTAGGGTTTTCCTCCAACCACCATGCATGTTCGATTCAGAGGCAAGACAAGGTCGACATCAGTTTGGGTCAAGTGTAGTAGTTAGTGAGGATTGTTTTTTTTGTGAGTTATAAATTGGGTTTCGATGTAAGAGAAAACTAGTCGATTTTAGAGTCAATTTTAGGGTTTATATTTAGTCCGCAATTTTAATTTAATCTGTTTTTAATGTTCATCATGTTCTAAACAATTTTGCTAGGATTGACATGAAACCCCGATTCTCCGTTGTTCTCGTTGTTCAACCGATTTTGAATTGTTCTTTACTTGTTAAAATGATGAGATAGTTTAACTCTAGCATTTCCATTGCTTTGCTCTCACAATGGATACCATGTATCCATTGTAGTTAGGATAACTCAGCTTGGAGTACTATTCAGCCCAAACTTAAACTAACTTTGCTAACCCTTGACTAGTTGTTCTTGATTAGACAACTAGTGCTCTGACTTAGCATCCTTAGCTGAAAAACTAAACTATCCCCTGGTGAAACCCTTAGATAAGTGAAGCTTGACACACTTCCCTTGTCTGTAGAAAGAACATTCAATTTAGTTGAATAACATAACTTGAACCAGTGGTGGATTTGATAATCCTAGTACCACTCAATCAACTTTTACAACTTATCTTGCTCTCCTCTACTTTAGTTTATAATCACAACATCCACTCAGTCGTAAAGACTATAAACAAATTCATAAATTTTCTGTCACTTGTCCCTGAATTCAGTTGAGAAGCCTTAGAATAACATAGCACACCCTAGTTCCCTGTGGAAAGACCTGTGCTTGCCACTGCCTTCAAAGGCTCTGTGCACTTGCAGATTAAGACATAGGAAAAGCATCTTTCAGCTCCTATCAAGTTTTTGCGCCATTCGCTGGGAACTTATAGTGTGTCGATTTTTTTTATTTTGTTGCTTTACTTCACCGATTTCGCTTATCTCTCGTACATTTGTGTTAAAACTTCCCTTGTTACCATCTCGTTGTTAGCATTTGTAGCTTAGCATTTCCATCTCGTGATGTTTTTATTATTATCTTGTGGCTAATTTGCAACTCTGCATAGCTCGAGCTCGCCATAGCTTTCTTGCTCGTGCTTTGACCGTGTAACCTTGTGAGCCGAGATTTTCTCTTGAGTGACTGTGTACTGTGGAGCAACTGAGCAAAACCAGGGTGGAGTGCCTAAACCCAAGATTGCACCGGTGGTAATGTATCTCTAACCTTGAATGAATGAAGAAAGAATATGATATGCTTATTTGTTTACTTTATGCCTAAACCTTGCTGAGCATATTCTGTGCACAATGTTACTCAACATCTAAGCATTTGTTAGACTGTGATAAGTGAACCATATACCACCATGCAAGCCCCTGTAGCTGCAGTTTGAGCTTAGCCTGTATTGCCTTGTGTGTTCTCGCAATAAACCCCGAGCTCGAGTTTGACATCAACTCGGAGTGTTGGTATCTCGAGTGAGTTGATGCAACAAACTCGGGTGAGCCAGCCTACCCTTGGAAAACCAAGTGTGGACAGACCATGACACCCGGAAGTTGTGAGCATTGGAGTCATATAACCCCTGTGTTGATCCCCAGAGCATGCTGTGAAGTTTTATATTCTGCTAAGACCTGCACCCTTGTGATTTTGATCCCTAACAACTGAGGTCAACTGACCCAGTTGACATGAACTGTTAGCTTCATTTTTGTGCAATCTGTGTGATCTTGTGACAAATGATTGAGTTGTTGAGTAGTAGATTTGTGATTAGCAGTTAGATTGTTTTTCAAACACACAAACCCTGCACAATGCTGCACCATTGAGTGAGCACAACCTCTACCCTGTGCACAAATCACAAAATTTTTCTTCTTTGCCTCGTTTGTCTGTTACTCATTGGTGATTGCTCGAACCTAGCCAGTACTCAAGCCGTGCTCTCCTTTGCTCCATCCGATTTGTGCAAGACCAACAAGTTGTGTAATCACTAATCGAGCCGTGACCACCTACCCAGTCGTGCACACAGCCCGTGGCTGAGTTTGCCAACCTAGCACCAACATAAATCGTGGCCGAAATCAATCGGCTTGCAATCTTCCTCACCATTGCCCTCACCATACCGGCTGGGTTGTTTACGTAACCGGGCTGCCTAAGCTAAAACCCATTTTTGGGCTTGCATTCCACTAAACCCTCAGCCCACAAACCCGGGCTATAAGCCCGCTAAAAACAAAACCCAACTACCGGGCTCACTTCATTCTCGGGTTGTGCATTATCAACCCACTTCGGGCTTGCACAAAACCGAGCCCAACACCACAACAATCGGGCTATATATTTCTCAACCCAACCTGGGCCGTGCAACAATCAAACCTACACCTTTTGGGCTGGAACCAACCTTTTCAGCTGGACTCTACAACACCAATAACCAATTTCTTGGGTTTGAGTCTTGTTTTAGTGGGTCAATTTTGAGTCTTTCTTTCCTGTGTTGAACTTGTTTGTGTATTAACATGCTAGAGGCGCGTGCTAGGCTATGATTGTGTCTTTTAGAGACCAAACAAACCGACTAGTTAGAATCCGCCAGAAGAAATCGTTAGCATACCCAGCTTCTTCTACCGAAAGCCCAATTCCATCGTAAAGCCCATCCGAATCGAAACCATGGGTGATGAACCAAACCCACCCCGTAGTCTCAAGGACTACATGTACCCAACTAGGGCAAGCCAGCCCTCTTGCATCATTCTGCCAGCCGATGCTTGTCAGTTTGAACTGAAAGCAAGTACCATTCACATGCTACCTGTGTTTAGAGGGGTCAATGCCGAGAACCCCTACCATCACGTGAGAGACTTTGAGGATATTTGTGGGACTCGTGTTTTAACCAAATGACAGAGGAGTCCCTCAAATTGAGATTGTTTCCTTTTTCTCTCAAGGACAAAGCCAAGTCTTGGCTACATGCTCTACAACCACGGTCCATTAGAACTGGGATGACCTCACAAAGGAGTTTTTCAAAAGTTTTTCCCAAACCATAAGATCGCGCGGCAATTCGCCGAGTCTAAATGGTTTTGTGCAATTAGACGACGAAACTCTAGCAAAGTACTTGGAGAGATTCAATGAATTATTACTCCAATGTCCCCACCATGGTTTTGAAAAATGGAGACTCGTGCAAATATTGTATGAGGGTCTAGATGTTAGAACCCGAACCACAGTCGAGTCAATGTGCAATGGTGCATTTATTGACAAGAGTGCCGATGACGCTTGGGCTTTTCTAATCGAAGTCACTGAAAAGACTCAACAGTGGGAGTCCATCCGTGAACCGAAACGGACTACCCCTACCAACAATGTTCATAGAATCGAGTCTGACTTTGAGGGAAATGCAAAAATGGCTTCTTTGGCCCGGAGAATAGAAGTGCTTGAGTTGGAAAAGAATGTAAAATCAAATGCCCCTACTCTCCGTGACCAAATTGATAGGGCCACTTGTGCCGCATGCCATAGTTCTGACCACTTAGTGGACAAATGTCCGCATTTATATGCATTTCAAGAGTCCAAGTCCGAGCAAGCCAATGCATTATATCGTAGACAAGAGAACAACCCTTATTCTCAAACCTACAACCCAGGGTGGAGGAATCACCCTAACTTCTCATGGTCTAAAGGGCCTGCACAAGGGGGACCAACACATAACAACCAAGGATACTCATATCCTAGAAACCCCCAAGTACAACCACCCCTCAAGACTCAGTAGAGAAAAAGACTAGCTTGGAAGACTGTGTCATTCTCGTTGACCCAAGGTCTTTCAAAACTTGAGAAAACTACCGACCAACGTCTCACAACCCTAGATCTTAAGATAGGGCAAATCTGTGATGCATTGAATGAGAGAGAGAAAGGAAAATTCCCTAGTCAACCCCTACAAAATCCAAAGATCGTGTTTCAAGCGTGCTCCTCTACCCGCAATGAAACTTCACATAGTCAAGCGAATGCTGTCACCACTCTCCGAAGTGGTAGAATTGTTGAGAACCATGTAGGTGTACCACCATCAAGCGAGTCTACATCGAGGACTCCCAAGTACACACAACACCACGTAAAACATCTAATGTAGAGAACGAACTCGAGCCTCGTTGATAAGACCAAGAGTCCTACTAATATAGATGTTCCCTGTGCCAAGTCATGTTCCCGTTGCTCCATTTCCACAACGGTTGGTGCAATGTAAGGGGGTACCCAATACAACGAGATGTTGGAATTGTTCAAAAGAGTTAACATAAACATTCCATTTCTCGAAGCAATCGTGCAAATACCGCCTATGCTAAGTTTTTGAAGGACTGTGCACACAAAAAGCGAAAGCTTCATGTGCATAAGCGTGCCTTTCTCACCGAGCAAGTAAGTTCAATTATTCAAAACAAAACCCCACCTAAGTTTAAAGACCGTGTAGCCCAACTATCTCTTGTACTATAGGTGAGCATACAATCGTAAAAGCTTTATTGGACTTAGGAGCTAGTGTGAATCTACCGCCATATTCGTGTATGTGCGCTAGGTCTTGGGAATTGCAACCCACCCCCGTCACGCTACAATTAGCGGACAGATTCGTGAGAGTCCCTCGGGGAATCGTTGAAGATGTGCTAATCAAGGTTGATAAATTTTATTTCCCGTGGACTTCATTGTGTTGGATACCCAACTGTGCAAAATCCTCAAAATCATATTCCCGTTATCTTAGGACGTCCCTTCTTAGCAACGTCAAACGCTATCATAAATTGTCGTAGCGGGATATTGAATTTGTCTTTTGGCAACATGACCGTAGAACCGAATGTCTTTCGTGTGAACCAACAACCCATAGAGTGTGATGATGATGAATTGCACGAGGTTAACATGATTGAGAGTCTGATTCAAGACTCATTGCCCGACATTTTGTCAGTGGACCCCGTGCAAGCATGTTTAGATAACTTTGACTTAGATCTCTTTGAGTCCGAGTACATTGGTGAAGTCCACTCTTTGCTAGAGTCTCGTGCCACCCATGGATATTGCTAAATGGCATAATGCAATGGAACCCCTTCCACTCTCTAATACCATATCTGCCCCACCTCTTGATACACCACCTAAGCTTGATTTGAAACCTTTACCCGATACCTTGAAGTATGCATTCTTAGGTCCTTCTGAGACTTTACCTGTGATTATTGCATCATGTTTAGACACGGAACAGGAAAGTCAACTTTTAGAAGTACTTAAAGAGCATAAAGGAGCCTTAGGTTGGACCATCTCCGATCTTAAGGGTATAAGTCCCACAATTTGCATGCATCACATAAACCTTGAGGAGAACACTAAACCATCTAGGGAAATGCAAAGGAGACTTAACCCCAACATGAGAGATGTTGTCAAGGGTGAGATTCTCAAATCGCTTGACGCGGTATCATCTACCCCGTCCCCCGATAGCGTGGGTCAGTCCTATTCAGTAGTACCCAAGAAGTCCTGGCATTACTATTGTTCAAAACGAGATGAATGAGCTACTTCCCACCCGTGTGACCACCGGGTGGCGAGTATGTATTGATTATAGAAAATCGAACACGGTAACCAAGAAAGACCATTTTCCCTTCCCTTCATTGACCAAATCTTTGGAAAGGTTAGCCAAACATAAGTACTATTGCTTCTTAGATGGCTATTCGCTACAACCAAATTCACATAGCACCAAGACCAACAAAAGACCACATTTACATGTCCTTATGGAACATTTGCTTATCGTCGTATGCCTTTTGGGCTGTGCAATGCACCCGCTACTTTTCAACGTTGCATGATGAGCATTTTTTCCGACATGGTAGATAAGTTTCTTGAGATTTTTATGGATGATTTTTCTGTGTTTGGGTCTTCATTTGATGAGTGTTTGCATCACCTCACATGTGTGCTAGTTAGGTGTAAGGAGAAGAGTTTGGTCTTGAATTGGGAAAAATGCCATTTCATGGTTAATTCAGGCATTGTTCTAGGGCATATCATCTCGGAAAAAGGCATAGAAGTAGACAAAGCCAAGGTAGATCTCATTCAACAATTGCCTCAACCTCGTTCTGTGAGGGACATCAGATCATTTCTAGGCCATGCGGGTTTTTACCGCCGATTCATCAAAGACTTTAGTAAAATTTCACGACCTTTGTGCAATCTTCTTGCAAAAGATGTTGCATTTGTCTTTGATGATGCTTATAAGGAAGCGTGGGAGCAACCGAAGGCTCTCCTTACATCCGCCCCTATAGTCGACCCCCCGATTGGTCATTACCATTTGAGATTATGTGTGATGCGTCCGACTATGTCGTAGGAGCTGTTTTAGGCCAAAGAGTAGACAAACTCCCTTATGTGATCTACTATGCTAGTAAAACACTTACTTCGATGCTCAATTGAATTATTCCACTACCGAGAAGGAGTTGCTAGCTGTTGTGTTTGCATTAGACAAGTTTAGATCTTATTTGATAGGGTCTAAGGTCATCATTTATTCGATCATGCCGCATTGAGATATCTTTTGTCTAAGAAAGATGCTAAGGCTCGTCTAATTCGATGGATACTCTTGCTACAAGAGTTTAACCTCGAAATTCGAGATAAGAAAGGGTCGAAAATGTTGTTGCCGATCACTTGTCTAGGTTGAATGTTGAATCTTCCGATGAGTCTGTGTTGATTAGGGAATCATTCCCGATGAGCAATTGATGCTTGTGTCTCGAGATGCCTTGGTTTGTCGATATTGTGAACTACCTTGCTGCTGTAGAATGCCCTTGCATTGGTCTAAACAAGACCGTGCTAAGTTCTTGCTGAAGTTAAACATTTCCTTTGGGATGACCCATATTTGTTTAAGTACGCCAAGACCAAATCATTAGGAGATGTGTCCCCATTCGAACAAAGGGACGTCATCTCTTTCGTCATGACCATGCTTGTGGAGGCCACTTTAGTGCCAAGAAAAACGCCGCAAAGATCTTGCAAAGCGGTTTCTATTGGCCAACACTCGTTTAAGGATTGCCATGCATTCTCGTGTTGCTTGTGACCGATGCCGAAATTAGGAAGTATATCTAGGAGAAACATGATGCCCTTACAACCCATATTGATTGTTGAGCTGTTTGATGTTTGGGGCATTGATTTCATGGGTCCATTTCCGAATTCGAAGGTAAGTTGTACATCCTTGTAGCTGTCGATTATGTCTCTAAGTGGGTAGAGGCCATTGCATCCAAAACCAACGACCATAAAGTTGTTCTTTCTTTTCTTAAGGAGAACATTTTCTCCCGTTTTGGAACCCCGGGAGCGATAATCAGTGATGGAGGTAGTCATTTCGCAATAGACCCTTTGAATCACTAGTGCGCAAGTATGGAATCACTCACAAGGTCGCAACACCTTACCATCCTCAAACCAAAGTGGCCAAGTAGAAGTTTCTAATAGGGAAATTAAGCATATCCTTGAGAAGACCTGTCAATCCTTCTAGGAAAGATTGGTCTTTGCGCTTAAATGATGCTTTATGGGCCTATAGGATCGCATACAAGACTCCCATCGGGATGTCTCCTTATAGACTTGTGTACGGAAAAGCATGTCATCTACCTATTGAGTTAGAACACCGTGCATCTTGGGCTGTGAAAAGCTGAATTTTGATCTTGATAAGGTCTGGTACCAGTAGGAAACTTCAACTCAATGAGTTGGAAGAATTGAGAAATGATGCTTATGATAGTGCCAAAACGTACAAACATAGGATGAAGGTGTTTCACGACAAGCGCATTCTGCGCAAGTCTTTCACCCCGTGACGAAAGTTTTATTGTACAACACTAGATTGCATTTGTTTCCGGAAAGCTACGTTCCCGATGGTCGACCATACTTGGTACGCACTGCTTTTCCCCATGGAGTCAGTAGAAGTTGAAAACCCAAGAAACAAGAACACCTTCAAAGTCAATGGTCAAAGATGAAACCATTTCTCGGAGCATCTTCCACCGAAGTTGAGACCGTTGACTTGGAAGACCCCATCTATGTGGACTGATCTAGTTCACTTGTGTACATACTTATGGACTAACAATCCATCATCTTTCCCTTTTCTTTTTCTTTTTGCATAATTTTGATGTGTGCTAACCAATCTTTTTGTCTTGCGCTCGTGATTGTTTGCTTTCAAAGCATTCATCATTCTATGGTTTGGCAACACCCTCTTGCATCCGGTAATCTCTTCCCTTTTCTCCTCTCAACATAGTTCTCTTGGTATGTAAATGCTTAAATTCTTATTATCTGTTAACACATTGAGGACAATGTTTGATCTAGGTTTGGGGGTGTGATTTGCATATAGAGTTTTTAGTCTTTTTGTTTTACTTCTTTGTATATTTAAAAAAAAATAATTGAAAAACTCAAAAATTTGCATAAAAACCTCCAACTTTTAGAGATTTTAGAGTCACTAGCATGCTTCTAGCTATGTTTACATAAAGAATCTGACCGAAATAACAAGAACTTGGAAGTACTGGAGAACGCAATCGGGTTCCTTAGTTGATTAGAGCGTTAAAGTTGGATTTAACCATACCGGAGGGCTAATTAGGTGCTGTTTAGATATTCGGTAGTAGAATTGTGATCAACCATAGTGGAGACTACCCATTTTACATCAAGCGAGGTACCGACCTTCACTCTTTGTGACTTTCTAGAAAAGCTTTTAGAGTGTGTGTCACCGTACGTCAATTCCGGTAGGAATGGTGAGCTACCCAACTTCGCACCACTTTCAAAGACTACTTTTGATCTCTTGAGTGCTAATTCCGTCAATCATGAGGGTGACGTCTAAAGATGAAAACTCCTTCTAAATATCGATTTGCAGTTAGCATCACTCTCTCTCTCAATCAGCCAGTTCCATAGAAACACATCATCATCGAAGCGGAGCAACATCAATATTCAAGAAAAGTTGATATAGTCCAAGGTTACGTGCAACAAAGAAAAGAAAAGAAAATAGGATGAGAATTAATGAAGTTTGTAAAATCAAAACAATACAAGTTATGGAAATTGTGTGATATAGTCCTTCATCCATGGAGTTAGTAGTTTTATTGTTTTTATTTTCAATTAATGTATATAGTAAGTTGAAAAAAAAAAAAAAAAAAAAAAAAAAAAAATCAAAAATCAAAAATCAAAAAAAAAAAAAAAAAAAAATATATTGTAGTTTATTTTCTTAGTTTTGATACCACCATGGTAAAGAAGAAAATTCCAAGTAACAAGGAAATTGAGTAAAAGTTAAAAAATTGTCAAGTTTTGTGAAGTTTAGAAGTTCGTCATCAACAATTGAAGACCGAAGACCGAAGATTGAAGACGTTTCTATGGTTCTTATGAGAGAGTGATATTAATTGCCGATCGGGTGAGAAGTGAGTGAGTACTCCCACCCCTTGCTAATGGTTGATTTCCCTTCTTAGAGATCATCAGAAAAAGATTCTTTTTGTCCACACTTTTGTGGAGTCTTCAGATTTTATTTCGGAAGGTTATCCTTCTTACCTACAACGTGTGCAGGATTTCTCTCTTTATTCCCGCTCGCACACATGAGAGACTAAAAAGCGATCTTTTGAGTGCAATTTTCATAAAACCCTAATGGTGAGGCGAAGTCGAGGCTTATGATCACAATCGAATCCGAATTCTTTCATATGGTATGGTTACTTCTCGCAAAGACTTAAGGATGAGAATGCGTTCTTTAGTAGTTCTAACTTCTTGTTACTAGCACGCAAACTCTATGTCCTCATAGCTCCTTGGATGCTTGAGACTCTTTTACACTCAAGTTGGAGAAGGTTTTGTGGGTACACTGTAAACCCTCACGAGACTACAACTCGTCCACTAGGGACACCTAGGGGTTTAAAGGCTTAGTGCATACGCTAAATGCATTCGAGAGACCCGCGAGGGGGGTATAGTTAGGATTTCTTATTTTCTGTTTCACTTGAGGACAAGTAAAATTCAGTGTTTGGGGGTATTTGATGAGTGCCAAATAGTGCATATTTATACACCTTTTTATTGGCATTTTACTCATCTTTTGCGTTTAGAAATCGATATTATCCCGCATTCTCGTGTTTTCTTTGTTTTCAAGAATAAATATTTGTATTAATTAATTTTGTGTTTTTAGGTAATAAATAAAGCTTGAGAATCCGAGGAGCCAAAAGAGAGAAGAATTGGAGTCGAGCATCTATGGAGCAGAAAGCCAAAGCTCCGCGCGCAACAGCTTGCAACCCAACAAGTAGCAACTCATCTACAAGACATGGGCTTGAGCTAGACCCGACCCGCGACCCGGATCCGAGCCCGTACACTCCAAGCCGTTGAGATCTCATCTTGCTGCATCCTACGCTCGCTGCCTCCTACGCATTGACCCTTGATGTCTCCGCTCCACACCAGATCACCCCCAGTTCATCCTGAGCCGTTCAGATCTGTCCCCCAAAGATCCAATGCTCGCTGAGGCCTTCCCATCATCCGTCGATGTCCCTGCTTCACATCGAAGCACCCTATACCTATACCACTCGAGCTAACCCTCATTTCTCCCTCACCTTTCTCTTTCTTCACCCACGATCTCTCAGAGAAAACCCTACCCAACCTTACCTCCACCTCCTTCTTCCCACGCCTATAGCAGAGCTCCATCATCACATCCATCCCCTTCTTCTGTCGCAACAACTCTGCCAGCTCTACTTCGACTTATCTCAGTCTTAGCTTCTCTGTACCTTAGAAGCTAGGTTAGAGATAAGTTAGACTTAGGGTTTTCCTCCAACCACCATGCATGTTCGATTCAGAGGCAAGACAAGGTCGACATCAGGTTTGGGTCAGTGTAGTAGTTAGTGAGGATTGTTTTTTTTGTGAGTTATAAATTGGGTTTCTGATGTAAGAGAAAACTAGTCAGTTTTTAGAGTCAATTTTAGGGTTTATATTTAGTCTGCAATTTTAATTTAGTCTGTTTTTAATGTTCATCATGTTCTAAACAATTTTGCTAGGATTGACATGAAACCCAGATTCTGTTGTTCTGTTGTTCAACTGATTTTGAATTGTTCTTTACTTGTTAAAATGATGAGATAGTTTAACTCTAGCATTTCCATTGCTTTGCTCTCACAATGGATACCATGTATCCATTGTAGTTAGGATAACTCAGCTTGGAGTACTATTCAGCCCAAACTTAAACTACCTTTGCTAACCCTTGACTAGTTGTTCTTGATTAGACAACTAGTGCTCTGACTTAGCATCCTTAGCTGAAAAACTAAACTATCCCCTGGTGAAACCCTTAGATAAGTGAAGCTTGACACACTTCCCTTGTCTGTAGAAAGAACATTCAATTTAGTTGAATAACATAACTTGAACCAGTGGTGGATTTGATAATCCTAGTACCACTCAATCAACTTTTACAACTTATCTTGCTCTCCTCTACTTTAGTTTATAATCACAACATCCACTCAGTCGTAAAGACTATAAACAAATTCATAAATTTTCTGTCACTTACCCATGAAAACAGTTGAGAAGCCTTAGAATAACATAGCACACCCTAGTTCCCTGTGGAAAGACCTGTGCTTGCCACTGCCTTCAAAGGCTCTGTGCACTTGCAGATTAAGACATAGGAAAAGCATCTTTTAGCACCTATCAAGTGGTAAGTGTTAAAAGAAGTGGGGTTCATGAGTAAGTCTCTTAACAGTTTTTAGAAACGTCAGTAATTCATAAACGCTCTTTTGGATCGTATATCACTCTAGTAGAAATGTAGAATCTACAGATTTTAGACCAAAGGGGTTTGACTGTGTAGATCTGTTTTCAATTTAAAGAAGAATATTATTGATTTGATTTTGCAGGGACAAGTTTTCATCATATACGGGAAGGATGCATAGGAGAAAAAAAAGAATGAAGAAAACCGAATTTATTGATTTGATCTTGGTTTTGGTGACGGAATTTGCGATGAGTGTTTTTGACGAATGGGTGGTGGTCTTAAGGGTATTTTCGATATTTGAAATACTGACCTGGCAAATACCTGGCTAGAAGCGACATATGAGGTGACACGTGTGAAACTTATCTCGAGAATGTTCCACAAACTGGGCTGGGCTTGGGTAACCCAACGAATCTATTTTCCTTCTCTTCAAAACCTCAGAAACGGCGGGAATTCAAATATAAGAGAGGGGTTACAATTCCATTTATTTAGTCTCTTCTCTTCCACATAAGAACTCTACATTCCAGAAACCTTCATCTCTTTTATTACGACAGAATAACTCTACGTTCCATAAACTTACAATATCAGATTTTCAGCAGTTCAGTTCAGGTAATGTTGTACTAACCTTAAAATTCCTGATCAATTTTCGATCGATTTTGTGTTTCTACTGGTTTCGAGGTTTTTTTTTTTCCGTTTGAAAAGTTATCATCGTAGAGTTGTTAGCTTCAATTTCTTTTTCGATCTTTGATTGTTTGTTCTTAATCAGTTTTTTCAGTCTTTCACACTTTATTGTGCACGTTTTCTTTCAGATCTGTATTTCATCACTTCGTCTATTGATTTTTTCTCATCATTCTTCTTTTTTTTCTCATCATCTTTGTTTGATTATTGTGTTCATTGCCGATTTGATTTTTGCATCTTTCTCTGATTTGATATTTTTCTCTGATTTTTGCATCTTTCATTTTTATTTCTGTAAGACACTGATTTTGTTTAATTTTATTTGATTTCCAGAATGAATGTTTATGTGAAGTTAATAAGTGGAAGGATCATTATTTTGCAAAACTACTCAGTTGAAAAAAATCTAAAGCTACAAGACAAGTTTGGCACTCCACCGGTAAAAACTTGAAACTGAACCACTTCCGATATTCTTTCTTTTCTATGAATATGACAATTCAAGGTTGTGAAAGATTGAAACCTAACTACTTATGATTGATTCTTTCTGTTCTATGAATATGTTCAAGGTTGTAAAACAACATAACAAAATGTCTTAGACATATAATTTGGTGTAATTAAACTTACTAAATGAAGTCTAATGACAAATAAATGAGTAGGATTAATAGTTGGCTGGCAAAGAAAGAGGGATCACCAAGTAGATTGATATTAGGTCGGACAACTATTTAGTATAATGTTCTTGATCTGGAGTTTTAATAAGTGATGGATTTATTCTCTAATGAACGCAAACTCTGTTGTCACTTTAACTTCTTGTAAGAATTATGAAGTGTAGTTAGCAGTAAGTAACTAATAAGAAGAATTAGGAAAAAGAAGTAACTAGTGTGGTAATTCTATGTATATGGACTTTAGGTATCTTAGTTTTTAAACCATCTAATTTGAACTTTGGGTCAGATTTTGGGTATTTTGGTACAATAGTATAAATTTATCTTCTGTTGTTTCAGGGAAAAAGTTCAGAATGCTTGCTATCAAAAGAGTTATCGATTCTTAACAAACTCAAATTCATAACTGATCTGAAGATTCAAAGAATTTTAAACTTAAGAGAACGGACGAAGGTTTACGAAGAGTTTAAGCATCGCATTCCAAATTTGAAACATACCCGTCTTACCTTCCAACAGAAAGAAAAGGAGAAGTCGTTGTTGATGTGGGAAATTACAAGAACTGGTATCACGGGTAAAGAGTTTAGATCAAATGCAGATCTATTACTCCCTCCGTTACTTTTTAATAGGCTGGTTTCTATAAATAAATGTTACAAAAAAAAAAAAGTTGGTTTCCTAATTGGAAAGTCAAATGTTACTTTAGTTTTTAGGGACCACTTTTCTCTTAACTTCTTTTGATGACAAGTGTCATGTGGACCATTTCAATTTACTTCTTTTTCGACAAGTGTCAAGTGTGGGGACCATCCGATTCACTTCTTTTATTGACAAGTGTCATGAGGACCACTTTCAATGATTAGTTTTCTTAATTTCCTTAATTTTCTCAAAAACCAAAAACCTATTAAAAAAACGGAGGAGTAGAAAATAATGACAAATCAAGATTGATTGATCGTCTTGATCAACTAATGAGATACAAGACGCTATGCTGAATTGTTTCAACAAACGGTTTGAAACCTTGATCTCTGAATTAGATGTGATTGATGAGAAAATCAAGAATGCTAATCACATTTTGGTACGTTCTTTAGCTTATCTTACCTTTTTTTCTTCAATGAAAGTATTCCCTTCTTTGGTTTCAGCTTCGGTTAGTTATTATCTCTTTTATTTTTAAATGTTTCAGAAAAGTGGTACAATAACACCAGTCCAGGCTGGCACTGACGGATTTGGGTATGGAAAGGTCGAGAAGATGTTGGTTTTCTCGAATGTCCTTAGAGAAAGAATTCAGTGCTTTTGCAGCGCCCAAGGGTTCAGTCAATGCAAGGGCCAAGGATCCAGGTGATATAAAAGCTTCAATTAAACGAGCAGAAGCTAAAAGATTTGCCGAGGATGCAATTGCCAGGTCTTCAAGGGTAGGCTCAAGTAGCAGCTGTGGTATGAATAAGTAACTATAAGGATCTTATCTTGCTCGATGTAATTTTTAGTTTGGTTTGAATGATTACCAACTTGATTTGACCCCCTTTACACTGAGAGCAATAGCGCGTGTTGTATCAAAATAATTTTTTTTTGTTTAACAGGAAGAAAATTGTTATAACGCTGGAAAAGTAGCAGAGCATCATCTAGAACGCGCCAAAAAAGCGCGGGTACTGGTCAGCAAACTACCATGTGAGCCAGTTAACATATTCAGTTCAAGTGGTGCATGTTATCTGCATTTTTAATACTTACAGTTCATTGCTCACTTTATCCGTTGGAAAAAGAGAACGCATAAGCCAGCCAATTATATTGGTAGATTTGTGTTGGGTGCATCTTTAAAAGTGTGCTTAAAAAGCCAACCTTGTAGTCTCCTGACAAGTGCCTAGATTTACTTTAAAGTTCGTGCTAATTTTGTAGATGATCTTTTTTTCCTTCCGCTGTAGCTCTTGTACAGAATTTGAAAGCCGAAGTACAAGATTGGGAAGGATTTAAGAATGTGCACATAATGTTTAACAATGGAACGTCAGAAGTAAGTAATATTTTGTGTTCCTTTTTAATATTTGAAGTGTAAATGTTATTAACCAGTCAGTTGAATACAGGTTTCTGTATTGGAGGAGTTGTGTGCGTATACAGACTCTCTTAAAAAGCGAGGAGCGGAGGAGCAGAGAACTGGGGTATGGTATCTACTCTTGTTTCCTTTAACATGTCTCTGTTCTCTATTGTATCTGTTATTAACTTGTGTTGGTGAACATCCTGTGAATAACATGTGTTGGTGAATAGACATATTTTGGGAAATGGGCGTTTATTTTTATTTATTTATTGAAAGATAGATTGTATTACTTGATTAAAACAAACTTACATTCCTGGGGAAGGTAACCCTATGGTAGTCATCAGTTACAATCTTTTGAAGGAAATTAGGACAGCAGAACTCCCACACCAATGGGCTGGAGTTACTGAGATGTTGTAGTTGATTTTTGACAACTTTATTAGCTAAGCTATCTGCCACCTGGTTTGCCTCACGACATGTGTATTGGATATTGAACTCTGGTTTATGTCTTTCCTTGGGAATGCTTTGCGCACTTTACCAACCTAGAGCAAGGGCTCGTGGATAGTCAGTCTGCTTCAAAACTAACCTAATGCCATTGGTGTTGTACTACGTACTAATCTAACTGCCATAGTAACCCCCATGCTTCTGGAATTAGTGAAGTTGTGATACCTAGTGAAAACGCCATCGCCCTTAAGTACCCTACTGTCTTGGTTCCTGAATATAATTCCTATTCCCACCGGTCCTGGGTTACCTTTAGCTGCACTATCTGAATTGATTTTTACCCATTCCGGTTGTGGAGTTAGCCATCCCACTGAAATGGTTCTTGTTTTCTTCTGTCAATGGGGTTTATGTTGAGAGGTTGCTGTTGGAGGAGGTAGATGTTTGAGTGCCCATTGGTGTTCCTCTTGCATTGTTTTGCTGTAGATTCTCAAATTTCTTGCTTGCTAGATGTGCCAAATAGTGAAGCATACCAGTTTGTATCTTATTTACTTTGGTTTCTAGTAGTTGGGTTTTGTTGGTTATATGATTAGGTGAGTGTGGCCCGGATTATCTGTTGTTATTTGGTGGTGTCAATGATGGCGGTTGTGGTGCTGTGGTAGTTGATGGAGGTATTGGTTGCACTGTGGTAGATGGCGCAGTGGATTCCCCCAAACCATTACCATTTAGATCGTTTTGGTACTGATTTAAGATGTTGTTTGCGGGTGAACAAGCGGTTGAAATTACGTGTTGTAGAAGGAGAGACACTTTACGCATCCAAGATTGATACGCCGCCTTCTCTACCGGAGGATGCCACACTAGCTGCTCCTGAAACTTCAGCTGCTGTTTCCCCCCTCCCAAAATGATCAATTATCTCCTTGATTCTTTTGTTTTTCTGGATCGACACAGACATCTACTGGAGGGTAGTACTAGTACGACCGTTGCCACGGTGGGAGGGCCGACCGAAGAAGAATATGAAGATGAAGTTTGTCCACGACTACTTTCGTCCCGTTTCAGAAAAGGTAATACTTCCACCTCGTTTCATAAAAGTGACATTTTCGCCCGTTTAAAAAAGTGATACTTTCTCCCAGTTTGGAAAAAATGATACTTTCACCCGTTTGAAAAAGTGATACTTTCTCCCGTTTGAAAAAGCGATACTTTCGCCCCAAAAAAAAAAAGTGATACTTTTTCAAATGAAGCGAAAAGTATCATTTTTTCCGAAACGAAAAAGTATCACTTTTCTCAAACGTAACTAAAGTATCACTTTTAAAAACGGGCGAAAGTATCACTTTTCTCAAAACAGGATGTGATAGTATCATTTTTTTCTCGAAACGGGATGTGAAAGTATTATTTTTTCTAAAACGGAAAATTAGTCGATCCATAAACCAAAATTTGGTTGCATGATGTGTTATGCATCATTTGTGGTGGTTTGCATAATGGTTATGCATTCAATTTTCGAGAATTGTGCCTAAAATGATAATATCATTTTTCTTGAAACGGATGGAGTACATCGTTTTATTAGTTGCAATGGAAAATTAGTTGATGCATAAACCAATATTTTGCTACATAAAGTATTATGTATCCTTTGTGATGGTTTGCATAATGGATATACATTTAATTTTCTAAAATTGTGCCTAAAGTGATATATATCTCCGAATTTTTCGTAAAAATTCCAAATTTGATATTGTTGTTTGTACTTGTTGCGTAGCGTTTTTTATAACCTTTCTAACGAGATAAAATTTGTAAAATTCCAAGGCACGGATTTTTAGATATGTTATATTAAAGTTTGATTTCCAATTATACCCTGAAAAGATAGGATACACAAGGAGTTATTGGGCCGACCGAGCGAAGCGATGGGGGACCTTTATATGACCACTTTTTTTGTAAATCTAAGTGATCAATTACCACAAAAAGATTGAGAATGGTTAGGGCCGAAAAATCAAAAATGTCCCTCCCTTTTAGTCAAATTACTATAACTCTTTTTGTATCCTATCTTTTCAGGGGTATAATTGGAAAGCAAACTTTAATATAACATATCTAAAAATCCGTGTCTTGGAATTTTACAAAATTTATCTCGTTGGAAAGGTTATAAAAAACTCTACGCAACAAGTATAAACAACAATATCAAATTTAGAGTTTTTACGAAAAATTTGGAGGTATTTATCATTTTAGGCACAATTTTAGAAAATTAAATGTATATTCATTATGCAAACTACCACAAAAGATACATAATACTTTATGTAGCAAAATTTTGGTTTATGCATCAACTAATTTTCCGTTGCAACTAATAAAACGATGTACTCTCTCCGTTTCAAGAAAAATGATACTTTCATTTTAGGCACAATTCTCGAAAATTGAATGCATAACCATTATGCAAACAACCACAAAGGATGCATAACACATCATGCAACCATATTTTGGTTTATAGATCGACTAATTTTCCGTTTCTGAAAAAGTGATACTTTCACAACCCGTTTCAGAAAAAGTGAAACTTTCGCCTGCCGTTTGGGAAAAATGATACTTCCGCGGGAAAATGATACTTTTCGTTTGAAATAGTGATACTTTACCGTTTAAAAAAGTGATACTTTTTCCGAAACGGGCGAAAGTATCACTATTTCCAAACTACTAAAGTATCACTTTTTCTAAACGGGCGAAAGTATCACTTTTTCGGAAACGGGACGAAAGTAGTCGCAGACGAACCCCATGTTCAGATTCTTTTTCGGTCGGCCCTCCCACCGTGGCAACGGTTATAGTAGTAGTAATTGGACAAAAAGGGAGGGACATTTTTGATTTTTCGGCCCTAACCATTTCCAATCTTTTTGTGGTAATTAATCACTTAGATTTTACAAAAAAATGACCATATAAAGGACCTCCCTTGCTTCGCTCGGTCGGCCCAATTACGAAGCCTCATCTATAGTTGGTATTAATCTAGTAGAAATTTCTGTTGGTATATATGTATGTCTATGAACTCGCTCTTTACTGGTGTCAAAATGTCTCGCATGTACACTTATACAGAGCAGGTACTATAAGCATTGATTAGAAAACGTGCTGAGATAAAAAAACCTTTCCCAAAACATTTTTATTCCCTGTAGAGTTTTTTTTTTTCTTTCCGGTGGGTATACTAATAATAAATAGAATACCTTGCTGTACTTTCCCAAAACATTTTTTTTTTTGCCCGTGAAAATTTTCTTCTTCATGACTTTTTGATTTTAGATGAACCAATTTGTAATGTTTCTCTACGACCCCACATATTGGATTCAGTTTTTCTTTATGAATCCAAGGTTGGTTTATGAGGTTACTTTTTTATATTTTATTTTTTTTCCGAAAATTGGCAAGCCTCAAACTTTAACATTCATAGTTAACCCATCTAAAATCGGCCAGAGTTACATTATTGACTCGGGTATTTTCAACAAGCTTCACATAATCAACCAGACATCGTTCAACTACTAACAACAAAACAAGAACCAACTCCAAAAATTCCTTTTTCTGGGCCATTAATTGTGAATGAACACTAATTTGGGGCATACAAGAAAATTTGGGGGCATACAGACTTATGATGGCACCCAATGCAAAATTATAAGGGCTGTCCTAATGCTGCCTAAGTTACTATAATACCCCTGCATAGTTTAAATTACATTACTACCCTTCCACTTAATTAAAATCCAATCCTAAAACTCTCCCACTAAATAACCCATCCCCTAATTAACTAACCACCCACTAATTAACTCACTAACCGTTACTAATTAACCCTTCTCTCTCACTCTTCTTCTTATCTTCTTATCCAAAAACACAAACGAAATTCTGAAAATTTCTGTGATCGATTAAGTTCTCGATTAAACACATTAATGGCACCTCGTGTTAAGCGATGCCCTAGAAATATGGTGCCGAATCCTGGTGTTGCTTCTGTAGCATCTCAATCTAGGGTTTTTGGAAAAGATGGTGATGAAGAGGATAGTGGATTGATTGGTGTTGGAGAGCGAGAAATAGAGCCTGATTCTTTAAAATTGCACATAGAAAGGTATTTCCCACAAACCCATTGCTTGGTTTTTCGTATTTCGTTGATTTCTGACATGTAATCGATGATTCCTCCGGGTTTTGGAAGTTTCAGAGTAGTTTTCTATTTGAAATTTAGCAGCCGAACTTTTTTTTTTTTTACGAGACGAAGAACAGTTCGACTTATGTTTTGAAAATCGATTGCGCCGAACCTCGTGTTCGGCTTATAATATTTTTTGTATGATAATGCGCCGAATCATGTTGGGCACATTGTTCGGCTCATTTTGATAAATATCGAATGTGCCGAACTTTACTCTGTGTATGGCCAATAGTTTCCTATAAACTTGTTCATTTATAGGTGACTTATCACATTGTTTAGTAGAGTCATATTTATTTAGTTTGGAAAATTAATTAAGGTGTATCATTTGTTTTAGCACCCATCCGGGAAAATTCAAAGAGAAGCTTAAAAGGAGAACAATGGAAGTGACTTCTTCTAATTCAAGAACTCCCAAACCTCAAGGTGGTGGCACCAAAAACTTGCATGCAAGGAAAAGGCGAAATGACACGGGTGGATGTTTGCCTGTAGAACAAGAGGATGATAATGATGAAAATAAGGGTGTAGTATGAGGTGATGAAGAAGATGGTGGTGGAGGGGGAGGACGAGATGATGTATATGGTGGTGATCGCGAACCTCTAACTTGATTTTTCTTCTCAAAATTGATGCATGTCGTTTTAGACCTTTGGATGTATTTTTTATGATGTGGAAGATATTATGAATGATAAAATGTGGTGTAAAGAGATGATAAAGATTGAAAGATCTCTTCTTAAGGATTTTCTCATATAGAGATCTCAAATTTAGGCTTTAGAATCCTTCCGAAACCATTTCTCCTTGAGATAAAAGTCAATTTTTGCCCCATCACAGTGTCAGGTTCGGCTAATACCTTGCCAACCTTTCCCGGCCGAACCTGACAAATGAAATTTACCCCAGGTGGTTGTCAGGTTCGGCTGACTCGATTAGATTACTTTTAAGCCGGACTTATCTCTGTAAACACTTCGAAAATCTTGCTTTGTAGGCTCCAGGTTCGGCTAACTCGTGATGATGAGTTATCAGCCGAACTTATCTCTGTACTCTCAAGTTTTTAGATTTTATTTTGGCCATAACTTCTTCGTCCGATGTCGGAATGACCTCATTCTTTTTGCGTTGTTTTCGTCTTTTCATTCTCTTGAAGATGACGATAATATATCATTGATTTGAATGAGTTTAATTTGGACGTTGATGTTCTCCATTAGTAGACTTCACTATCGTTTGGGGTTAGGTTCGGCTCATTCGCGATACTATTTGAAAGCCGATCTTTGAAGTTCGGCTCATTAGCACATCCTCGTTAAGCCGAACCATGGAATTTATTTGGTGGGAAAATAATTCTATGACAATTCGGCTTATAAAGAATTCAATCGTACAAACCGAACTGTTCTTATTTATCAAGGTTCGGCATACAAATTATTTGCCGAACCTAACTCTGTTACGCCGAATTACATACAAGAATCAAAACTTTTGGTGAATTCAAGCTACAAAACGGACATTAAACAACGTCTACAACCATACCTATGTATTATTAGCATTGGGTTCCTCATCCATGTACTCATCTTCGGGATTTGGCTCCAAAAGTCATCATCTTAAGCTTGAGAAAAAAGTTGAGTTTGAGATTGAGTTTGGGTAAAATCATTTTCATAATCCAACAAATAAGCCATCTCCGGATCTCCATCGTAATTGATATGTTAGCTTTACATGATGAAGATTCACCTTTCTCACTCGGATTTGTATCACACATCTCTCAATAATCACAAAGAAAAAAAAATAAAAATTTCCTCCTCTCCTTTTTCTTTCCTCCTTCTTTTTCTAAAATAACTCACTAACTATCTTTAAAAAGAAAATTATTATCCTAAATTAACACTAAACTAACTACAATCATTAACAACTAATTAATCAGATTTACACTAATTTAACACTAATCTCATAAGGGTATTTTCGCATTTTTGAAAAGAGGGGGATAAGGGCTACCCTAAAAATACTAATGCCCCCCCTTTTTTGTCTTATTCCATATGCCCCCAAATTTTCTTGTATGCCCCAAATTAGGGTTCTTGTGAATACCCCCGCCATGAGAAAAAACGTCAACGACATCATAGATTCATAAGTGAGGAAGCTGAAGCCCAAGTGTACCACATGACATACATAACTAAAGTGTACAGTTACAACTTACAAGTAAAATAAAGACAGAAGATAGCCAGTGAAACTCCAAAGTCCAAACCTATTTATGGCTTGCAAACATGAAACGAGTTCTATAATTACCAAACTCTCTGGGAGAACATATATCTCTTAACACAAATCAAAAACATTACAAAATCCTAAAAATAAAGATAATTGTTGCAGGCAAAGCTAAAAAAGCTTTAAAGGAAAGTTGACTTTAGTTGAGAATTCCTCAAAATTTTGGGCCTCAGCTTGGACATTACATCGCCAGCACTCGGTGAAGGATGATGATCCACCTGGAATGCAAACCTTCAAAGGCTCAGTCACAAACACTATATGTTGACCATGACAATTCACAAATAATACGAGAAAACAATAGAACTCCCTATTATCGTTGCCACAGTCGAACTGATGAAGTAAGTTGGTTTTAGCTCAATAAAAAAATATTACGGACCTAATTTTCACGATCAGCTACTCTGCAGTGCATACAATAATGAGCCAGTCAGTACCGAGGATCAGTTTTACCCACACAAGATCTCCGGTCTTCGCGCCAGCTTCTCCAATACTAGACATATGCGAATCTGACCATGCCAAGCTAGCAAACAGGTCATACATTTAACAGCTTCGAGTCCACCCTCACACCAATATGGAACTGTTGAAACTGGAGACATGATAAAATTAGTAGATTAAATACAATCCATCAGTTAACTCCGAACAATGTGCCTGTTGCCAAAGATCTATCAACTCCAGAGAATAATCCTTGAACAAATACAGAAGAGCGTTAACTAAGGACTGGCGAGGCGCTCTGCTGCTTTCGCTGAATCAGATGGAATTTGTGAATTCACATTTATTATACCATCATGTCCACCAATGGCCTCGGGTAAATCTGTTTCTTCTTCTTGAAATGACAAAAGTAGCACATTACCAAGTTCCCAAACAATGCCTCAAAAGGAAAATTCACCCTGTTAGCAAAAAGGAAAATAGTCATACACTTCAACTCCACCTTATAGAGAATTTACCGAGAGCAAAAAACTACCATAGTTGGACTCTCTAGTAGTCAGCATCATAGTATCATCTATGTCTAGAATAGGTGGAAGCAAGCTAACAGACACTGACAATAATTCTCATACCTTAACACCATTAACATTCCAGGAATTCAGGCTCCCTTCAGAACTGTGAAATAAGAAAAACAAACTACAAATTTGAGCGAGACACACTAGTAGCATACTAATAAGTCAAGCAACAATGAAAAAGTTTACAAAACCCAACATAAAATTTAGATTATTTGAAAGTTTGAATGCAAGAACACACTCAATCTAAAGGATAAAACAATGATAATTCTTGCAACTGTTCTTATCATCCTCAAGTTGGGAAGACGCTTCTATACGACATCCCAAAAATAGAACACTGAGATTGCTCTCATTCAAATGAATAATCAATGTGAAATGATCCAAAACCTGTTGAAACATATGTTAGCGATTGCAATGTTTACAAACTTTTAGAAAAAAAATCTAAAAGAGAAAACGTAATACATTGAATAATAAACTAACCATTACTGAAATTGACTTACAGGACGAAACAAACTAAAAGAAACCAGAAAAGGTGAAGTACTCTCTTCCAGTAATCAGAGAACCTGCTTCATGCTTATTTGTAATAAACTGGTAATAATCATCAATGCATCCAAAATTAAAAGAATTTTCTACAGGAATGAAGGTTTTCAGAGACTGGAAGTTCTCTACTTGAGCGTGCAGCTGATAATCCATGTACGAGCAGTACATATTGTCATCATCTTGAATACCATGGGTTGCTGGGGTACCCTTTACCACCTTAAGATGCTTTGCTTGCAAATTGTAGAACACAAGACAGTCCCCGTCAAACCAATACAATAGTACTTGATCGGAGGAAGTCAATAGACGTGTAGGAAGGGTGATGGCAGTGTAACAACGGAAGGTATCCGGCAGCAAACCTTTGTGATCCTTAATTTGAACATCAAAGGTCTCCTCCTTGATCCATTTTTCCTTGTCCTTTAATATATACATATGAACTTTGCAACAGCAACAAGAAGAACAAAATACCGATAGGCAACGATGATTGCTATTGCTTATCATTATCTTCTCAAACCGTGCAATACAAGGATATCCCTTAAACTCCAGAAGATGGTGATCAACTACTATATATTCATTCTCATTTGTCGGGTTCAAAGTAGATTCAGCGGGGAGTCGATTGAACTGAAGCTTCTCGTTATGGAGGTCGAACGAGAGCAACATTTCCATCTTATCATTATCATTGTATATATCTTCTTCTCGATTAGCAGTAATCCTCCAAATAAGATCACCCCCGCACAAGGTGGCTGATGTGCAAAAATTTCTTGAGATTCTTATTACTGCTCCACTATGAAAAGCATGAGCACCAGGTGATGATGAGATTTCAGCAACTGTTGTAGTTATGTTTCTCCACGAATTGGTTCCCAAGGTAAAGACCCTGCAAGTAATCTCAGGAGCCATTGTTTTCCTAATAATAACTACAACCTTATATTCTTGTGACAACGAATCGAAACCGAAACCATGACATAAGGGGATAAATTCAGAAGGATTGCGATAGTATAGACCAAGTCGTTCACCCCTGGTCGGATTAATTACTACTACTGCACTTACATCTTCTTCATTCCCTAGTTTAACACATGCTAAACCATTACAATAACCTACTAGTTCAGTTGTGCCGCTCCCAATTAGCTTGGCATAAGTTCTAAACCTGAAAACATCCCTATCAGGCTTTTCGGTTTCCAAGCCGAAAATGTAAGCATTCTTCTCATCGTCACTAGCGTCAACCGGTTTAAGGAGACTAAAGAGGAGGTTTAATTTATTTTGATTATGAATGTAATGAGAGGTAGCAAATCTTGTATCATTATAAATTGAATTGTTCCATAACTTACTTGCGCAGCTGCATATTGCTAGAGTCCGACCTGATGATCTCGTCAGAATATTATCGACTACAAGTTCCTCAGGAAGACACGGAAGAAGAGACTGATCATAATTTTTTACTTTTTTCACTAAAAATCTTTCCTTTTTTAGCTCTTCTTCATCAAAGTTTATTTTCTTCCTCACAATAACTCTTATATTCTCGACCCTTTTTCGTTTTTCTACAGCTATTGCTCCATCCCTGTAATTTTCATCAATTTTTTTAACTAAAAATCTCTCCTTTTTTTGCTCAACTGCATCAAAGTTTTTTTTCCCCCTTGCAACAACTCTTTTTCCTCTATCCTTTTTGCTCAGCTCTTCTTTTATTTTGATAAATTTGTTCTGCACTCCGCCACCATGGGTGATTGCACTGCTATTCTTTCTCAAACACATCATAACTTAATGATAAATTAAGAACCCTGGAGGGCTGTAGTATCGATAGATGATAAATAGCCGGATCCCTGACCAACAAGGAGGGGAATAAACTCCAATTGGAAAGGAAAGAAACTGAGAATTAGGAAATCCCTAGGTTTCTGAAAAGAAATTGGGCAAGTAGAATAACCGTAAGTTTCCTCATCGGAGCCCTCTTCCCGCTTTTCCCTTGTGCGACTAGTGATGTCAACCGGCTGGGAGTGGGTAGCACGGTAGTGGCATTGGCGGAGCCAGAGTGTAAGATTAAGGGGAGCTAAAACAAAATTTTATAAATATGTTGGACTTAGAGGACTAAATACCAAGCATAAGGTGGGTAAATGCGAAATATAATATGAAATTTAGGGTTCCTATATGGTTATTAGGATTTTAGGGGATTAAAGTCGGGTTAGTCAACTCTTGGCTTCGTCCTTGGCGGACAAGGTATGGAATTAGTGATATTTCCCAGGAAATTGTATATATATTGTGGAGGTAATTTCTCAATGATGCTAATGAGTTGTTGATAAATAAAAAATCGTGTAAGAATAAACATATATACAAAAATTCAGGTATATATAATAGACATTTATCTAAAATGGTGTGTGATATATGGATGTGATGTCATCGATGTGTCTGACGCGGAGACGCGCGCGTCCAAGTGTGGGATGCGAATTTGACACAGACAACTGACCATTTTAAACGCCTGCATGCTACATCCGACCATCCACGAGGTGTACATGGTAAAACTATACGAAAAAGTAAATTTAACGTTGGATATGGATGTAGCAAGTCACTGCTCATAATAGGTAAGATTCACGGAGTATATCTGAAAAGGAGCATGATATTAGGCTAGTTCTCAAAGCTATCCTTATGGTGAAACTAATTCTCAGAGTGAGCCCCATATACGATGCAAGTTCCCAAACCTAACCTCGTCGTTAGGCCAATTCTTATAACTAGTCTGTATCATATTTCTAAATTTGGCAATTGATATGTGAGAATGTTAAATTTGGCATTTCTTTGTTTAATATATGTTATAACTTACCTTTATTAAGGACCACCGCGAGCAAAATTATAGCATATATGTTATATTTTGGCAACATTGTAGATGGTCTAAAGAGTCTATTTTTTGCGAATTTGACAGGTTATTTCAGTTTGACCAACTCTAACCCTTGACAAGTTACTTCAGTTTGACCAACCCTAACTAGGCTCGTTTCTATCGACAGCTCCATTTGCTTAACCCTAATATAGGTTACCCTTGGCGAGTTGGCGGGTCAACCCTATAATTAATAAGTGGCTGGAAATTTGCTTAAAATGACTTATTTTTTTCGTAAAAGTCAAAGTAATTGTTGGTAAGACAACACCCCTAACCATCACACCAAGTTGTGATTGTTGGTTAAATCTACTCATTGTTAAATCAAAATTGAAAACTTTTGATGTTTTTGTTCAGAAAGTTTGTAAAATAGTCTTGAATAAGTCAATCCCGTTCAGATTACCAACATTCCATATGGTTGTTTTATTTTACCAAAAGAGTTATATTTTGATGGAGGGAGGAATGTTGAGTCTAAAGATAAATACTTTATGTGCAAGTCTACTAGTTTGACAACCCTTAGTTTTAAAGAAGCAAATAAAATGAATGAAGTTTGTTTTGGGGCGAACTACTCGGATAGAGCTTTATGGGTTTCTCTTTTAGAAAAAACAGAAATATTTAGATTTTGGGTCCCATCTTTCAATGTTGTGTTCGGGTCCAACAAAAAAGCTTAATTAGAATTTGGGCTCCAATACCATAGTTAACCATCTTGACAATTTGAAAACTGGTTAGATAATGAAATAACCAACTAAAACTAAGTTTTTAATTTATTTACTCACTTTATACTATGATAATATTAACATAATATTTTTTTGTTGCATGCGTGTTGGGTTGAGAACCATCCATTATTTGACGGCTGAGAACTCAAGCTAACCAAATAATCTACTTCTCGTCGATCTTTTTTTAAGTTCCAACTAATTTAGCATAATTTTTTCTCTATAATGGCTGCCTCTATGAGATAGTTCCACGTTATGTATTTCCTTACATAATACCTTAAGAAAATTCTTCACTTTTTAGAGTGTATACAAAACCGGATCCTCACTAATATTACATCAAAGAAAAACCTTTTACTCTGATTATGTCTGGTTAAATAAAACATTTATATAATAAACAAAAAAAAAACAAATTGTTAAAAACTTTACCTATTATTCTAATAAGTAAATAATGCAAGAAAATAATAAAAATTAAAACAATTTGCTTACTGGTCTGATAAAAATATAACTTGAATTTCTCGAGAGAATATGAATGAGGGTATATATATCGCTGGTAGGAAACAAAGATGATGCCCTAGGTTTTGATTTCTCTGATTTTGCCATGTTATGATTGATTTATTTCAAATAATTAGAAATCAAAAAAAAAAAAAAAAAAAAAAATTTATTACATATGTGAAAACCGGAGATTTCGTCTAACGGACGCCTTATTGAAATATTGTCTGGACCGTTAGATCTCATTTATTCTTACTCGTTAATTTTTATTAGATGGACATGCGAATCATGTGATTACGGAATTTAAATTAATATTAATATGGTAACGGTCAAGACGGACAACTATGACGGTATTAAAATTAATACTATTACTTTATGTGCTGGAATCTTTTAAGAAAAATTTAATACTTCTTTACAAACCTCTTTAGTAATTCAGAGGAATTAATTTGGAGTTTTGGAAACCAATTAGAGTTGAGCAGAATCTTGAGAATCCATAGCAACAAGAAATAACTCCAAGGACTTCTTTTGGCAATCCCCTATAGATAAAGAAAAAAAAACTCAACTTTGTTTCTTTATGGATTTCTATCTCAAACAATGCAGGATATACACCTGTTAGAGCATTGCTCGGTCGAACTCACAAGTGTTGCTATCTTAAGCTTGTTTTCAAATTTAGTCGTCAAAACTATATCTTGATTTCTAGTCAAAAATTAGTTAAGTCTCGGTCTAGAAAAAAGGTAGTTGAGAATGAACTAGTCATCATGTGCACTCTACCATTTAAAGGCGAAGATCAATCGAAGCTTTTGGAGAACTTCATCAACAAAAGGTAAGTGAAGACTGAACCACCTATTTCTCAAGTTATATTCATTTTTCTATCCTTGAGACGTTTGTCACATAACTAATTAGACTAGCATGCATAAACAAGAATTTTGAGTCAATTTAATCTTGATAGTTAGTTCTCGAAATATAATGACTAAGCTTAATGAACATTTGTTCATACTTGATGAATTTAGGCTATGGATAATTAATTGTTCGGAACCAAAGTCATGATTCAAAATTTATCATTCGAAAATAGCCTAGAACAGTGATATGTGTCATAGATGTTATTCGGGAATGTTTCAAATTGATTTAGAGAAAAATATATAACTACTATATTCGGACTACAAGAAAGTGTTATCAGTCTTACAAAATGAGATAACTGTTATATGTCTGAAGTAGTATTACATGTATTCGAACACGTAGCTGAGTACCTATATATCAACTTACAGAGTTGATTGATACGCATATTCATATGCACGTCATGTTAAATCTGGTTGATTTGTGATCCAGATCACTGGTATGCGAACCAATACAATTTTTTGTTCTTGAACTCGTTTAGTACCCAAACCGGTTGATAAGTGCTTAATTTACATGTTCAGGGTGTCAATTTCATACTTGTTTTAGCTATAATTCTTGCATATTACTTGTTATTATGATTATTTTCTAGTTTATGTGTCATATCAGGTGAATCATCCAAAAAGGAGCTACAAAGTTCTTAAATGAGCAAGGAAGTGGATGCTATCAATGAAGGAAGCACCAAGAGACAAATTCAACTCATTCTGATCTAGAAGAATAACATCTTGAAGAGAATGAGAATACGAACAGAACGCAAAAAGAATGAGGTCAATCCTAGTTCAGAAGAAGAAGTTATGGCAAAAAAATATTAAAACTTGAAGTTACAAAGATAGGTTCGGCTGATAACTTCATCATCTCGAGTCAGCCGAACCTTGAGCTTAAAAATCACTATTTTCGAAGATTATACAGGAGGATGTTCGGCTCAAAAGTAATTTAATCAAGTGAGTCGAACCTAACACTCGCCGGAGTAATTTTCACTTGTCAGGTTCGTCCGGGAAAGGTCGGCATGTTATGAGCCGAACCTAACAACTTCATGGGACATATTTGGACGCGAAATTGACTTCTAACTCAAGAAAACACGGTCCCGAAAGGATTATAAAGCCTAACTTTGAGAGTTCTATATAAGAAGACATCTGATAGAATCTTTTATATCTTTTACATCTTCTACATCAAAACCTAGGGTTTACCTCTTTAGGGGTAACCCATTCTTCTTGTAATTATGAGTAGCTAAACCTTTGTTGATTAAGGATGAATTCAATGTTCTAGCGTGAAGCTTTATTATTATACAAACTTGTTTGAAGTTTTTATCATCATCGTTTATGTTCACCGTATTTAGGGTTTATGGATGATTCTTAGATTGATTTGGGATGCATACTAGATTAGTCTATTGATTTTTCTATTGCTAGTAGAAGTTATGAGATAAGTAATCGTCGATTGACTCTCTACACAAGTAGACATCGCGATACCTTGCAGAGGGATTCTATGGAGCTATTGCGAGTGAAGATAACATCAGCAAGTGGACCTTGATCTAAGAGTTCAACTACTGGGATCAACCTAAATTCACAAAGCTTAAAGCATTCAATGGGATTACACCTTGAGTGGTCTACTACTTGGTGGTTCGTTGAATAGAATCTGGTAGTCGAGAACTTCTGTATCCAGTGACAGAAGGAGTTTTGGGAATGACACTGATCTAGCTGTTATTCTACGGTTGGTGATGAATGGTTCTAACGAAAGATAGATAAGTATTCTAATCCAGTAATCACTTGGTAACGGCGAAGGATTCCTTGATCATATATTTCTTTTATTTGTTTCTTTTATTTTCTTTATTCTTATAACCCCCCTTTTTAGTTTGTTTTTGCTAATATAAATAACCTATCAATTACACAGCTCTCTGTGGGAACGATCCTACTACCGATATATTATTATTAATTAGTGGGAAATATCTCGATTAATTTGTTGTGGTTACGACACGTATCAAATTTTGGCGTCGCTGCCGGGGAAAAGTTGCTAATTGATTTGTTATTTGTTTAGATTGTTTTTAGGTTTTTGTTTTGATTTTGTTTTCCTTGTGAGTCGTCATGTTTCCTTACGGAAATAATATGTACGGAGCACAAGATCAGACATATAACCGTGGTAATCAATATGGATTTCAATCTCATTCTCATTACAACTACCATCCATCCTAGGGGTATAATAAAAACCAATCTTTTGGCTATGATCAATATCCCACGGAACCTTACGGATATTTTCATACATGTCAACAACCTTATGACGGGCATGTAAGTGAACAATCACAAGGATGGGAGGATAGTCATACTTCTAATCGTTTATCTTCTAGATGTGAGCAAAAGCTTGATTGGTTAATTCTTCAATTAAAGGCCAGTTTATCCACGCCGGAACCACCGAATGAAGAACCAAGCATGGAGAACAATACAACAACCGAATCTTACTTCGATATATCTAACCAAACTCATGATCGTTTTTATGATAATTCACATATTTCAAAAAGAGGAGACTTGGTCTAGTGATCGGTTGTCACCCGGTCAAAAAATAATTTCACTTTCTTGCTTCACTAAAATAAAGTAGTATGCAATAAGAAAGAGTTCGTATCCACAGAGAGGCTTATGTTGTTATGCAAATTTTCAGTTTCTTAGTAACCAAGGGGGGATGTTGATGTTTCAAAGCAATAAAAATAAATTGAAAGCAAAGTAATAATAAAATTTATCAATAAGGAGAAAGTATTGGTCACGGGATAGTTTCATTCACAAACTCGAATTATCAACAATGACTAGAATCGAAATTTTAATCTCTCATTTACTAAAAGTCCTAGGATACCTTGATCGCAAGAGTATCCCGCTAATTCCCTGATTTCATCACAACCACATTAAAAGATGCATATGTGAATTCTTTCTAGAAAGCAACCTAAAGTGTAAAAGCACAATTAAGTTTAACTCCCTAAAAGCAATAAGTTTTTCGGAATAAGACTAATCAAGGCAACCAAAATGTGTAAAAGCACTAATTCGATTTAACCCAAGTTACGATTCATATGTGACTAGTAGGATATATCACTACAAGCACTACCCACATTTATGCTACTCAAAATCAGGGATAGACAACGTTTTCGTATTGAAAGCCCTAATATAGCTCTAGATATGAAAGTAGATCGAATTGATTAGGACTCAACCAAACAAACTATCAAATCATAAACATTATAAACCATGAATCATAATCAATAAATTACTGAGACAAAACTAATACATTGAATCAAATCTTATTTGTGAAATCCACTTATTATCCCATAACCAATAATAGGTATTTAGTTGCTCATAGTATTTTCATTCAACATAATTATTATCAAAAATAAGATGAAGAACATGTAAAATAAAATGGAAGCAAACCCTAGTAGAATCGCTCTCCTCCAAAACTCCAAAGAGAAAATACGTGATAATAAAAGAATAGAAACTCCTTCTTCTTATAGCCTTCACACTTTCCAAAATTAGGTCTTCAAAGTCCATCACCAAAAAGTCCACCAAGCCCATGAACCATGTGTGAGAAACCCATGTAGAAAAATACGCCCCAAAAGTGGTCGCCGGAAGTCTGGGATTGTGGCCGGAAATCGGCCGGAAAGTCGCCGGAAATCGGCTCCGGTGACCGGCAAAGTCCGCCGGTCACCGGTCAACGGGTCAGGACCGGCATCCTCGATCTGAATTCTGCTGGTCCTTCTTTTCAATCGAAACCCTAACTGTAAATGAGAAAAACCATCTCGCATCCGGGCCTCGAATCTCCAATTACTTCATCCGAACCTTCATAAATTCTTCCATTGAACCCCGACTCACCCACATTCGACCATGGAAACAATGCGCTTCACAATATCCCCAATTTCATTTATTATTCTTCACAACAACAATTTTCGATTCCTCTCATCTTCCTTCTATCGACTCTGTGCCGCAGCCTCCCTTTCCTCACTTCTCTCGAATTTGAGAAGAGAATGAAGAGAAAAGCGAAAACTAGGGCATGGTAAGAACCAGATTGCTATAGGCACCATGCGGATTAATACAGCCACCGTAATGACAGCCCTTATCTCTAAAACATAAACATGTTGTCCTTAACTCTCGCATGATCGCTAAAAATATTCGCCCGTGAAATGACTCTCGCTCCCGTTGCTCCAATTGGGATGATTTCCACTTCTTTTCCTCCGTGCGACCCCAGAGTACCTAATAACTCAAAAACACGCGTAAAGTACATAATTCACAAGAAAAAATAGCAAAGAAAGCATAAACTCTATATAGTAAATACGGTGTATTCTACACCTATCAGATTCCCCCACACTTAGACTTTGCTAGTCCTCGAGCAAATCGAACAAAACAATAAAATACAACAACTCCGTGTCGTCGAGGCTACGGTTAATTTTAGCATAAATAACAAGCCTTTAAACCCTAGGTGTCCCTAGTGGACGAGTTATAGTCTCGTGAGGGTTTACTAGAGATTTACCCACAAAACCTAAATTACCAACTTACTAGTTCTCCGTAATGATAGTATCCAACGCGCTAAGAAGACATAGAGATTCGCACACTAGTCATAAGAAGTTAGACACATAAATGAACATAATCTCATTCTTAAAAGTTGAGAGAGATATAACCATCCCTTCTCGACTAAAATTCGGGTTCGGAGTGATCAAAAGTCTCGACTCGCCTCACAAGAAAGGGTTTTATGATATTGCTCTCAATAATAAAATGACTCTTTATGGGTCACACATGTGTCCAAGGTTGGAATGAAGAGAGAATCCCGAGACACGTTGAATGGTAGGAAGGCTTAACCCTCCGAAAGTTTTGAAAACCCACATCTTTTATATATTTTTGAAAACTCATTTCTCTCGACGATCTCTTCGAAAGGAAATCAACCATTTAACGAAGGTGGGAATATGCTTACTTACCTCGTCATCCGTTCAACGTGCAGCCTAGCACCACTCTCACAAAGATCCATAGAAACGTCTTCGGTCTTCTATCGGTGTCTTCATCTTCGTCTTCGGTCTTCAACTCTTGATGATAACTCTCGAACTTCATAGAATCTCGACAATATGATTATTTCCTCTAATTTCTTGTCGCTTGAAACTTCATTATAGATATTCCTTCTTTCCATAGGCTTTATTGAAAGAATACAAAAATAAAAACAAACTATACAAACCCAATATTTTTTTTCTTTTTCTTTTTCTTTTTTTTTTCTTTTTTTTTTTTTTAATTTTCGTTTTTTCTCTTTTTTTTTTTTTTTTTTTTTTTTTTTTTTTTTTTTTTTTTTTTTTTGAATAACAAATAAAAATAAAACAAAATAAAAACATTTTTCTCTTGTCTCTTTTTTTTCTTTTTTTTTTTTTTTTTTTTTTTTTTTTTTTTTTTTGTGAGACAAGAGAAAGTAAAATACAAATAAAATAAATAAATAAATAAAAATGTAAGTACAATGCCATGGTGTAAGTACTTTACCGCTTGAATCTTCACAACTTACATGTCTTGATATCATAAACTTCTCGAACTTTCATCCTTTATAATTTCCGCTCTTGTATATTAGTCTCCAACTTATAAAAATTATGCTCCCTGTTTTGTTGCTTTACTCAAATCTGAAATCTGCCCATTTTATACCATTGTTTGTAAACCTCGAACGTATTCAACTTTCCTTCGAATTTGTGATGCTCCTCTTGTTGATGATGATGGTGTTTCTATGGACTGTTGGTGTAGTAGAGAGATAAGGTGGATGGTGCTAATCGCGAACAAGATCACAAGTGGAATGTAAGTTAGCAATTCGATGTCACCAACATGGTTGATAAAAATAGCACTCAAGAGATCAAAATAGTGCTTCTATGGTGGGAAATTGGACAGCTCACCATTCTGCCCGAATTTACGTACGGTGACACACACTCAAAAAGCACAAATTTAGACAGTACAAAGAATTGAAGGTCGGTGCCTCACATTATGTAACTTGGGTAGTCTCCACTATAGGGGATCACCTGTTCTAATACCGAATTCAGCCTGCACCTTATTTGCCACTGGCATGGTTAAATCCAACTTTAACTCTCATACAATTAAGAAACCCGATCATGTTCTCTGTCATCTCTAAGTTCAGTCACTAGTGTGAGATTCTCGATGTAATCTTAGCGACATGTATACTATGTGATTCTAAAGAACTACAAGTTGGAGTTTTCTTATTCACTAGTTCACAAAAAAGTTGAAAAAATGCAAAAACTTACAACATAAACCACTCCCCCACACTTAAACTTTACATTGTCCTCAATGTAAATTGAATCGTCCAAAGTAAGTCAAGGTGGGAAATCCTCGCAAGAAATCAAGAAAAACAAAGTAAAAACAAAACAAGAAAAACTAAAAACAAGAAAAGAAATAAATACAAGACAAGAAATACTCATCCTTTGGGTTGCCTCCCAATTAGCGCTTGGTTTAAAGTCGTCGGCCCGACTATCTCCTTGCTTTCTATGACTCCTCCAGAGGGAGTGCATCCACAAAATTAGCTCCTTCCACCACTTGAAGTGAAATTCTCATAATATGGTTTTAAACGGTGCCCGTTAACTTTAAGTTCCTTGCCTGTAGCAATGCTACGAATTTCTACTGCACCATGAGAAAACACATTAGTAACAATAAAAGGTCCGATCCAACGTGACCTTAATTTACCCGGAAATAAATGCAAGCGAGTATTAAACAAAAGCACTTTTCGCCCAACACAAAATTGTTTTCTAGAAATCATAGTATCATGAAAGGCCTTCGTTTTTTCCTTATAAATGCGAGAGCTTTCAAATGCATCATTGCGAAGCTCTTCTAGCTCTTGGAGTTGCAACTTCCTTTGCTTTCCAGCCCCATCCATCTCCATGTTGCATTGTTTAATCGCCCAAAATGCCTTATGCTCAATCTCCACGGGTAAGTGACAAGGTTTACCATACACAAGCCTAAAGGGAGACATCCCAATAGGTGTCTTGTATGCGGTTCTATATGCCCACAAAGCATCATTTAGTCGCATGCTCCAATCTTTCCTTGTTGGATTCACCGTCTTCTCAAGTATGGATTTCACCTCCCGATTAGACACCTCGGCTTGTCCATTTGTTTGAGGATGATAAGGTGTTGCAACCTTGTGCGACACATTGTACTTCTTCAACAAGCTTTGTAAAAACCTGTTGTTGAAGTGAGAACCTCCATCGCTAATTATGGCTCTTGGAATTCCAAACCTTGCAAAAATATTAGTTTGCACAAAATCTGAAACAACCTTGGAATCATTAGTAGGGGTGGCCTTAGCCTCCACCCATTTAGAGACATAATCAACAAAGAAGTAAGATGTAATAATTCCCATGCGAGTTGACAAAAGGACCCATAAAATCAATACCCCATACATCAAAAACTTCAATAAATTGAATAAAAGTTTGTGGCATCTGATTTCGGGCACCTAGATTGCCTGTTCTTTGGCACCTATCACAAGTTGTACAAAATGTATATGCATCCTTAAACAAGGTTGGCCAATAGAAACCGCTTTCAAGTACCTTGTAAGCGGTTCTTTTACTTCCAAAATGTCCTCCGCAAGCATAGGAGTGACAAAATGACAAGATAGAATTAAACTCGGATGGGGAACGCACCTTCTTATTACTTGGTCGCTGCCATGTTTCCATAAGTATGGATCATCCCATATGTATCGGTTCCCTAACCTCTTAAGTTTGTCCTCTCAAAGACGAGACAAGTTCGTCTGGGATTTGTTTAGTTACCAAGTAATTCACAATATCGGCGTACCATGGTTCTCCAAAGGCAATTGAGAATAGTTGCTCATCCGGGAAGCTTTCACGCAATGGGATAGCTTCCTTGTCCACAAGCAAGACGGCTCAAGTGATCCGCAACGGTGTTCTCAATTCCTTTCTTGTCCTTGATCTCAATATCAAACTCTTGCAAGAGTAGAATCCATCGTATGAGCCTTGGTTTCGCTTCTTTCTTCATTAGCAAGTACCTAAGAGCTGCATGGTCAGAAAAGACAACAACTTTTGTACCAATTAGATAAGAGCGAAATTTCTCCAATGCAAATACAATAGCTAAAAACTCTTTTCAGTGGTTGTGTAGTTTTGTTGGGCTTCATTTAACGTTCTAGAAGCATAGTAAATAGCATGAGGTATCTTCCCCTCACGTTGCCCAAGCACCGCACCAACCGCGTAGTCACTAGCATCACACATTAGCTCAAACGGCTTGCTCCAATCCGGTGGTTTAATGATAGGGGCTGAAATCAAAAGTTCTTTCAAACGATTGAATGCCGCCATACACTTCTCATCGAAGTTAAAAACCACATCTTTTTGCAATAAATTGCAAAGTGGTGATGCTATCTTGGAAAAATCCTTGATAAATCTACGATAGAAACCTGCATGACCAAGAAAAGAACGTATCTCCCTCACCGTAGTGGGAGGGGTTAGAGCACGAATAAGGTCTATCTTAGCTTTATCAACTTCCAAGCCCTTAGAAGATATTATATGGCCTAAAACTATGCCATGAGTTACCATGAAATGGCACTTCTCCCAATTTAGCACAAGATTTGTTTCAACACATCTTTCAAGGATTAATGACAAGTTGTTCAAACATAGATCAAATGAATCACCAAAGACACTAAAGTCATCCATAAACACTTCAATGATGTTTTCAACATACTCGGAGAAAATACTTACCATACACCTTTGAAAGGTAGCTGGAGCATTGCACAAGCCAAAAGGCATCCTTCTATAAGCAAAAGTGCCGAAAGGACAAGTGAAAGTAGTTTTCTCTTGGTCCTCCTAAGTGCTATCACAATCCGATTGTACCTCGAATAACCATCAAGGAAGCAATAATAAGCATGTCCAGCCTAAACGTTCAAGCATTTGATCAATAAAGGGTAAAGGAAAATGATCCTTCCTAGTAGTGGCATTCAACTTTCTATAATCAATACAAACCCTCCAACCGGTTTGCACACGAGTTGGGACAAGTTCATTTTCATCATTCTCTACCACCGTTACCCCCGATTTCTTTGGTACAACTTGTACCGGCTCACCCACTTGCTATCGGATATGGGGTAGATAACACCCACTTCCAAGAGCTTTAGTATCTCCTTTTTCACAACTTCCATCATGGAGGGTTCAAACGACGTTGCGCGTCCCTTGTAGGCTTTGCATCGTCCTCCAAACGAATCTTATGCATACAAACGGCAGGCTTATACCCTTGATGTCGGCGATTGTCCATCCTATGGCCGTCTTGTGCTTCCTTAATACCCGTAGAAGTTTTTGCTCCCGTAATTCACTAAGCTCGTTAGAAACAATCACAGGTAACTCTTCATTATCACCCAAGTACAAGTACTTTAAGTGACTTGGAAGAGGTTTTAATTCCAACTTTGGAGATTTAATAATAGAAGGTAAAGTTGTTCATCACTGCGTGGTAAAGAAATAAAAGAGATATTGTGAGTTTCCTGGACATCCTTGTAGTGAGTTGAGATCACCAAGGGCTTCCTTAACTTCGTTACCACACTCAACACCGTCATCCATGGTTGTAGTTAAAACAGTTTCCAAAGCATCATCATGATTCAATTCAAACACTTGTTGAGCCAATGTATCCAAAACATCAACGGAGAAACAAGAGTGGACATCACTAGGATATCTCATCGTCTCGAAAATGTTGAAACGTATTATTTCTCCATCGAACTCCATAGTCAACGTTCCCTTGTCCACATCAATAATGGTTTTCGCCGTTTTCATGAAGGGACGCCAAGTAGCAATGGAAGAGACGAGTCCGGTGAACCTTCATCCATCTCTAACACACAAAAGTCAGCTGGGAATACAAGTTGATTAACCCGCACAAGAACATCCTCGACAATACCCATTGGGTAGACATTAGAACGATCGGCTAATTGCAACACAATTCCAGCTTTTTCAAAGGACCTAGATTAAGTGAATTGTACATAGATGCAGGCATAACATTAACGGATGCACCTAAATCCAACATTGCTTTATTAAAAGTGGTGTTACCAATTGTGACGGGAATGTCAAAGCTACCGGGTCCTTGCATTTCGGTGGGAGTTTGTGTTGTAAGATTGTCAAGCATTCTCCCCACACTCAACACTTCATTACCTTTGAGCCTTTGCTTATTGGTACACAAGTCCTTCAACACTTTTGCATACTTGGGAACTTGCTTGATAGCATCAAGGAGTGGTATATTCACATGAATCTTCCTAAGAACGTCCAAAATCTCCTTTTCTAGTTCCGCCTTCTTTGAACTTGCAAATCTGCGAGGAAAAGGTATAGGAGGAACATAAGTAGAAACGGAGTTTTAGAGTTAGGAATTGGTACCTCGGGTGTTTGGGGAATTTCATCCCTCTTTCCTTCCAAAACCGGCTCCCTTGGAGCTTCCTCTTCACCCAAATCAAGAACTTCGGGTTGCACAAGTTGTGTACCACTTCTCAATGTAATTGCATTAACGCCCTCTTTTGGGTTGATAGGTTGAGAAGGAAGTCTCCCACTATTTTGTGCCTTCAAATTGTTGATATCAACCGCCATGGAGCCTACTTGAGTCTGCAAATCCTTGATAGCACTCTTAGTTTCTTGTTGGCTCTCTTTGAACATGGTAGAAATACCTTGCATCATTGTATGTAACTTTGCATCAATATCGGAACCTTGAACCGATTGTTGTGGTTGTTGAAATTGTTGTTGTTGCGGTTGAAATTGTTGCTGTTGTTGTTGGAATTGTTGTTGTTGTGGTTGAAATCCACTCGAACGATTGAAAGTTGGTTGTTGGACCGCACCTTGCTTGTTGGCATAGCTGAAATTTGGATGATCTCTCCATCCCGGATTGTAGGTGTTGGAGTAGGGATCATACCTTCTTTGTTGGTTTGGAAAAACCGCACTAGCTTGCTCCATCTCTTCACCATGTGAAGGTAAAATAACCGCAGCCATCCTTTGAATCATTTGCTCCATATTGTCCATCCTTTGATCACGGTGTGATGATGATGAATCACTAACTTCATGCACCCGCCTTACCATTGGTTCACCTCTTGTGTAGAATTGTTGCGAGTTCGCAGCCATGCTTTCAATCAACTCGGCAGCTTGGGCCACCGTCTTGTTCACTAGTGCACCACCACCCGCAGCGTCTAGAAGATATCTATCACTTGATTGAAGACCTTCGTAGAAGTATTGGATTATCATAGCATCACTAACTTGATGGTGTGGACAGCTTGCCACCAATCTCTTGTACCTCTCCCAACATTCATACAATGATTCTCCAACATGTTGCTTTATTCCACAAATCTCTTTGCGAATTTGAGTGGCCTTAGACGCAGAAAATACCTCTCTAGAAAGATTTTCTTCAAACCGTTCCATGTAGTGACACTCCTAGAACAGCAAACAATACAACCAATCCTTAGCGCTGTCCACCATAGAAAATGGAAAAACTTTCATCATTGCACCATTGACTTGATCTCACTGGAAGCATAGCCTTGACAATGGTATAGAACTCCATGAGATGCTTGTTTGGGTCCTCATTCGCCATACCATGAAACTTTGGCAATTCCCTAAGCAACCCCGGCTTGATCTCGAAAGTTGAGTTTGTTTGGATACACCATTGTTGTGCATCAAGCCTATGTGAAGCCAAATCCTTGAGTGTACGGTTCGCATTGTCACCCATTGCTTCTTCCTCTTCAATTAGTGGTTCTCCTACGAATGGAACCTCTTCTTCCTCTTCTCGATGAAGAGCTTCGTGTTCTACTTCCAAGACTTGTTCTTCCGTTGTGTCTTGCCTTGGTTGGAGTATTGTGCCTCTTCGAGTAGCTATCCCGCACCTTTGATAATTCCAATCTTTGGAAGCCAGGATTAGTACCGAAAAACAATTCTCGCAAACAAGTGAGAAACAAGACAATAAACGAAAAGCAAGTATAAAAGCAAAAATTGTAAAAAGAAACTAAAAACTTAATAACAAGCCGTATGCCTCCCCGGCAACGGCGCCAAAATTTGATCGGTTGTCACCCGGTCAAAAATAATTTCACTTTCTTGCTTCACTAAAATAAAGTAGTATGCAATAAGAAAGAGTTCGTATCCACAGAGAGGCTTATGTTGTTATGCAAATTTTCGGTTTCTTAGTAACCAAGGGGGATGTTGATGTTTCAAAGCAATAAAAATAAATTGAAAGCAAAGTAATAATAAAATTTATCAATAAGGAGAAAGTATTGGTCACGGGATAGTTTCATTCACAAACTCGAATTATCAACAATGACTAGAATCGAAATTTTAATCTCTCATTTACTAAAAGTCCTAGGATACCTTGATCGCAAGAGTATCCCGCTAATTCCCTGATTTCATCACAACCACATTAAAAGATGCATATGTGAATTCTTTCTAGAAAGCAACCTAAAGTGTAAAAGCACAATTAAGTTTAACTCCCTAAAAGCAATAAGTTTTCTGGAATAAGACTAATCAAGGCAACCAAAATGTGTAAAAGCACTAATTCGATTTAACCCAAGTTACGATTCATATGTGACTAGTAGGATATATCACTACAAGCACTACCCACATTTATGCTACTCAAAATCGGGGATAGACAACGTTTTTCGTATTGAAAGCCCTAATATAGCTCTAGATATGAAAGTAGATCGAATTGATTAGGACTCAACCAAACAAACTATCAAATCATAAACATTATAAACCATTAATCATAATCAATAAATTACTGAGACAAAACTAATACATTGAATCAAATCTTATTTGTGAAATCCACTTATTATCCCATAACCAATAATAGGTATTTAGTTGCTCATAGTATTTTCATTCAACATAATTATTATCAAAAATAAGATGAAGAACATGTAAAATAAAATGGAAGCAAACCCTAGTAGAATCGCTCTCCTCCAAAACTCCAGTAGAAAATACGTGATAATAAAAGAATAGAAACTCCTTCTTCTTATAGCCTTCACACTTTCCAAAATTAGGTCTTCAAAGTCCATCACCAAAAAGTCCACCAAGCCCATGAACCATGTGTGAGAAACCCGTGTAGAAAATACGCCCCGAAAGTGGTCGCCGGAAGTCTGGGATTGTGGCCGGAATCCTGCCGGAAAGTCGCCGGAAAATAGCCCCGATGACCGGCAAAGTCCGCCGGTCACCGGTCAACGGGTCAGGACCGGCATCCTCGATCTGAATTCTGCTGGTCCTTCTTTTCAATCGAAACCCTAACTGTAAATGAGAAAAACCATCTCAGATCCAGTCTCGAATCTCCAATTACTTCATCTGAACCTTCATAAATTCTTCCATTGAACCCTGACTCACCCACAATTCGACCATGGAAACAGCGGCTTCACAATATCCCCAATTTCATTTATTATTCTTCACAACAACAGCTTCGATTCCTCTCATCTTCCTTCTATCAGCTCTGCTGCTGCGCAGCCCTTTCCTCACTTCTCTGAATTTGAGAAGAGAATGAAGAGAAAACTGAAAACTAGGGCATGGTAAGAACCAGAATTGCTATAGGCACCATGCGGATTAAACACAGCCACCGTAATGACAGCCCTTATCTCTAAAACATAAACATGTTGTCCCTTAACTCTCGCATGACTGCTAAAAATATTCGCCTGTGAAATGACTCTGCTCCTGTTGCTCCAATTGGGATGATTTCCACTTCTTTTCCTCCGTGCGACTCCAGAGTACCTAATAACTCAAAAACACGCGTAAAGTACATAATTCACAAGAAAAAAATAGCAAAGAAAGCATAAACTCTATATAGTAAATACGTGTATTCTACACCTATCATCTAGAAATCTTGTGGTGAGTGAAAGTGCAGGTTCTGAAGGACGTCTTTGTTTGTGGGTGAAAACCGTTTCTGCTGATTTTGGGTGTGTGGGTGAGAAACAAATCTAAACCCTAAACAATGTACTGCACGGGAGTACTTTTGATTCGAGAGATCAATCTGTACAATCCTGGCCTAAACAAAGAAATGGCCGCTCCAGGCTTGCTTCGGTCACAAAGTGAAGGAGAAGGGTTGGTCTTAGGGAGGAAAACGAAGAAAGTGTTGAGACCAGAATAGTTGATTCCGGAAGTGTGGGTGTTTCGTGACTTGTATCAGAAAGTTGAACTGGCTAGCTGAATGAAAAGCTATCAGATGATTTCTGGATGTTGTATTGTTCTCCAGACCAAAACTTGTTGTTTGGTGGAAATAGGTGAGACCTATTTATACAAGTCGCAACAAAACGTACCCTAGTCTCGTAGGAAGTGGAAACGATTGAGTGGTGGATGAATGAAGTAACGTGTAACCGTCAGACGTTATGCTTCCATGATGAGGGAAGTGAATTCGTGTAACCGTCAGTCATTACGCTTCCATTATGAAGGAAATAAATTATTTACACCGTTACTTTTACCACCACTAATTGTCCTACTTCATGACACACTCTTGTAACGGACGCATTGCACGCCGCGTGCTGCAAACCGCCAGACCAATACCCTGATGAGTATCCCCCAGTTTGTGACATGTTTGATGTCTCGAGTGATTTCGTGGAAAACATGCAGCAGGTTGTTATGTGTGGCAAGTCAAAGTCAAGACACTTTGCCACAGGAAAATAGCATATGATGATATTAGGCTTGCCTTGGTCGGCCGCCTAAAACTTGCCACAGGTCCGTCAGCTTGGCGTCGAACTTGAATGGCTGAGATTACATCTCATGAGGAAGGGTAGTCGTTGATTATGGCCGCATCTTGTTGTATAGCGAAGTGGCGCCATTGGCATAGTAGCACCTAGTGGAGCCATGGTATAACGTCATGCTAGTGGCATGCCAGTGGCGTAGCCATGGCATAGTGGCACGCCAATGGCGTTGCCGCGGCGTAGTGGCATGCCAATTGCGTAGCCATGACATAACGGCATGCTAGTAGCTGTGGCATGGTGGCATGCCAGGGGTCATGGCATAGCGACATGCTAGTAGCTGTGGCATGGTGGCATGCCAGTGGCCGTGGCATAGCGACATGCTAGTATCCATGGCGTGGTGGCATGCCAGTGGTCGTGGCATAGCGACATGCTAGTAGCCGTGGCGTGGTGGCATGCCTGTGTTTGTGGTATAGCGACATGCTAGTAACCGTGGCATGGTGGCATGCCAGTGGCCGTGGAATAGCGACATGCTAGTAGCTGTGGCATGGTGGCATGCCAGTAGTCGTGGTATAGGGACATGCTAGTGGCCGTGGCATGGCGGCATGCTAGTAGCCGTGGCATGGTGGCATGCCAGTGGCCGTGTCATAGCGACATGCTAGTAGTTTTGGCATGGTGGCATGCCAGTGGCTGTTGCATAACAGCATGTCAGTGGCATAGCCACGTCTGTAGTGTTGTAGCATGGCCAAGGTTAAGATTTGGCTCCATGACTAAAGTTAAGGCTTGGCGGCATGGCCAAGGTTAGGGCTTGGCGGCATGGCCAAGGCTAGGGCTTGGCGGCGTGGACAAGGCTAGGGTTTGGCACCGTGGCCGAAATTAGGCGCCGTGGCCAAACTGGGATTTGATGTCGTGGCCAAAGTTTAGGGTTTGGCGGCATGGTCGCTCAAAAGTTGCCAGTTTGGTGGCGAAATTGGATAGTTGAGATTGCATCTCAGGAGGAAAGGTAGCCGTCGATCATGGCTACCTTTAATTGGCAATGGCACCTTTAACTTGCGCTAGCGGTATTGCGGCATGGCTGGCATGGCTCGTGCATGCCTTTAGCACGGTTGAGCGCGTAGCCATAGACACTGAAATTTTGGCACGTTGGTGTGGAAATCTTGCCTAAATTAGGGTTTGGCTTGTCGAAACCCTAATTAGCCTATATGGCACGTCGCATGGTGTGAGTGGCTATGTGCGTTTGGCATGTTTGGCATGCTGCTTGGCATGCTGGTGTGTTTTTGGGAAGCCAATTGGCTTTGCGGCCATCTGGCGCGATTTCCTTCTTTTCAACACTGTGGCGAGTTTAAAGTAACCAGATTGGTTAATGTAAGAGGGTCGTCCAGACATGGGCGTGGCTACACTTCTGTGTGAGTGTGGCGGATTTAAAGCGACCTGATTGGTCGATGGGAAGTGGGGCCGGAAAGCTAGGGCGTGGCCACACTTCCAGTGCGCTGTGGCGGATTTAATCGCCTAGTTTGGCCAAGCATAGTTTTTCGACCAACGGGGTCTAGTGTACTGCGCGGGGCGCGAAACCCTAATTTTGCAAATTAGTCGGGTTTATGAGTTTTTTGTGAGTTATCACAATAATTGGCTGGATTTTGTATGCTGCCACAAAAATCCTTATCTATAGAATGCAGTGTGCTTTCCGTCTGAGCATTTTGTGCGATGGACTTAACTTTGGTACTTGGAGGTTCATGCTACTCCGCTGCGAGTGAACATAAATCCGTCATGCCATACCGATATTAAGGGTTCTGCCGGGGAACATAGCACAGGAAAGTACTCAGTGAGTCTTGTATTGGCGAGGTGCCGAAATTTACAGAGTGTTTGGGATGGTTTCTACATTCGCCAGTCTGGATAAATTTCATGTAAATATATTGAATTGCTCAATAAATATGCCGGTGGAGAGGTTAGCACTCACGGCACCGTTTCCTTGCAGAGTGACGTCACATCAGATGCAAGGTTTTATGATTTTAACCCTAAGTTAAAAACCACCATCAACATTAAGTCCTCTGCTTAGCACGTAACAGTGGCATTGTTGCGGGGTAAGCATGAGATGGTGACAAACGAGAGTAAAATCGAAAGAGCAAAACGTGAAGAGATTGCCAAGGAAATTCAACTAACCTTTGGTGGAAGGCATGAGGAATCCGTGATCCTTGTGTTGGTGGCTTTTGCATTAATCCGTCTTGGCCATGGGATGTTGGCACCGGTGCGGCATCTTTGGCTACTGGTTAAGGAATGATTCGTGGCGCTGCTGGCTAGGGCATTGGCTAGGACGTGGTTGGAGTTGGCTTGGGTTGCGGATGGCCATGGGATGATGGCACTTGTCAGGAGCGGAAAAGTTGGCACTAAGAAGGACGCAGGTGCATGGCTATCGAGTAGAGAAGCTAGCGCTGGGAGGATGCAAGCTGTTGGTGCTAGCTAGGGCATTGTAACCGTTGGCGCTGCTGGCTTGGCTTGGCTTGGCCGTGACACTGCTGGCTTGGCTTGGCTTGGACGTGGAGACGTTGGCACTGCTAGCTTGGAACGGTGGATGGCGTGGTTCACTTGGAAGGACCAGTGGCGTGGCTAGCTTGGAATGGCCAATGGCATGGCCCGCTTGGAAGGGCCAATGGCGTGGCTTGCTTGGAATATCCGTGGAGCGGTGAAGATGGAGCCATGGAGCGTTGGCGTAGTGCTGGCTTGGCCGTGGAGCGGCGAAGATGGAGCTATGGAGCGTCGGCTTGGGACGCGGACTGATGGCACTAGCTTGGCCGCGGCATGTTGGCGCCATGGATCTTTGCCAGCGCGGGTCCGGCTGCCTCTTTCAGTGTATAACCCAAATAGGAAACCTTCCTCCATTCAAACCCCTAAAAGTGTTGTGCCTATAAAAGGTGCTACCCGTCCTCTTAATCTCGTAGCATTGATTTTGTTCTCACATCTTGGAGCTAGCGGCAAAGCAGTAGCAACACAGCGGGCGAGCTTATTTCATGTATGTATTCCAGCGTTCCTTCTTTGTTCTTCTGTTTTGGTGTAAACCCTAGCCATAGGCGTGACTTCCACAAAATATTTTTGATATGAATAACTCCTCTTCGCGCCAGCAGTATTATATTAGGGTTAGTTATAACGTGAATAGCAACGAAACCAATTAACATGCTAGGTAATTGTTTGAGCGCGGACAATTATATTCGCTCCTTCCATAGAACCTAGTTGTTAGGGTTTCCTTTGTTCATGAGTGCAACTCCCACGGCAAGGCATGATTTGGTCGAGAGCATGTCTCCCATGGTGTTGAATAGTTTCGGCCAAGAGCTTCTTTTTTTTTTTGGCGACAACACACATATCCCGTCAAGCAAGCATCAGTCCCCATTCTTTGGCCGTGAGTACCATGACATGCGGCCAAGGAAAACTTCTTCATAGGAAATTCGTTGTTGGCTCTTGATTATTGTACCCGAGATCCCGATGAGAATCTCCATGCATGTTTTTTCTTCAAAGTAGTAACTCTTGTCTTGCTTTGTTGTAGTTACCTCGAAAGTGGGAATAGTATAAGAAATTTTGTTAAGATGTCACTTAAAAACATTTCTGCCGCCGCATCGAGAAGTGCTAACAACTCCAAGACAAATACAGATGATGAATTTTTACAAAGTCTTCTTCGCCTAGGAAAACCCATCCCAAGTATGTGGCGATCCTTCTGACCGGTTCAGAAAATGAAGGAGAGGTCCGGTCAGTTCGACCGGGGCGTGTAATGCGGTTTTGCCTTCAGAGGAAAGAGTATCCTGCTTTTCCCATTGACTTAAAAATCTGTCAGAGTCCATTGTGCTCTTTTGATAAATGGATGCAATTCATGATAAGTCAAGCTGTGTGAGGGCCAATTTGACCAAGGCGCAAATGATTTGCATATAGTCTTTTTGTTCTACTGGGCTGTGCAACAACAGCTGAAGCCCACCTTAGTTGAGCTGCTGGGCTAACAGAAACCCACATACCTGGGCTGAACAAAACCTGGGCTGTACATTTTTTTACACCCAACCTGGGCTCTGCTTCGCACCAAACTAAGCCCACATCTTTTGGGCTAGAGTCAACCTATTCAGTTGGGCTTCATAACTTCAAAAAGCCATCTTTTGGGCTTGAGTCTTGTTTTAGTGGGTCACTTTTGAGTTTTTGCTTATCTGTGTTGATCTTGCTTGTATGTTAACATGCTAGATGCGCTAGCTAGGCTATGATTGTGTCTTTTAGAGACCAAACAAATCGACTAGTTAGAATCCGCCCGGACGAAATCGTAAGCATACCCAGTTCTTCAACCGAAAACCCAAGCCCAGACCTATCTGAAACAGAGACCATGGGTGATGAACCAAACCCACCCCGTAGTCTCAAGGACTACATGTACCCAACTAGGGCAAGTCAGCCCTCTTGCATCATTCTGCCAGCCGATGCTTGTCAGTTTGAACTGAAAGCAAGCACCATTCACATGCTACCCGTGTTTAGAGGGGTCGATGCTGAAAACCCCTACCATCACGTGAGAGACTTTGAGGATATTTGTGGGACTCTGCGTTTTAACCAAATGCCAGAGGAGTCCCTCAAATTGAGATTGTTTCCTTTTTCTCTAAAAGACAAAGCCAAGTCTTGGCTACATGCCCTACAACCACAGTCCATTAGAACTCGGGACGACCTCACAAAAGAGTTTTTCAAAAGTTTTTCCCAAACCATAAGACGGCGACAATTCGCCAAAGTCTAAATGGTTTTGTGCAATTAGAAGACGAAACTCTAGCAAAGTACTTGGAGAGATTCAATGAATTATTACTCCAATGTCCCCACCATGGTTTTGAAAAATGGAGACTCGTCCAAATCTTGAATGAGGGTCTAGATGTTAGAACCCGTACCACAGTCGAGTCAATGTGCAATGGTGCATTTATTGACAAGAGTGCTGATGACGCTTGGACTTTCTTAATCGAAGTCATTTGAAAAAGACTCAAAGTGGGAGTCCATCCGTGAACCGAGAAGGACTACCCCGCACAAAATGTTCATAGAATCGAGTCGACTTTGAGGGAAATGCAAAAATGGCATCTTTGGCCCGGAGAATAGAAGTGCTTGAGTTGGAAAAGAATGTAAAATCTAATGCCCCTACTCTCCGTGACCAAATTGATATGGCCACTTGTGCCGCATGCCATAGTTCTGACCACTTAGTGGACAGCTGTCCAGACTTGCACGCATTTCAAGAGTCCAAAACCGAGCAAGCCAATGCATTATACCAGAGGCAAGAGAACAACCCTTATTCTCAAACCTACAACCCAGGGTGGAGGAACCACCCTAACTTCTCATGGTCCAAGGGACTGTACAAGGGGACCAACAAATAACAACCAAGGATACTCATATCCTAGAAACCCCCAAGTACCACCACACCCTCGGCACCTCAGAGAAAAAGACTAGCTTGGAAGATCGTGTCGTTCGTTAACCCAAGGTCTTTCAAAACTTGAGAAAACTACCGACCAACGTCTCACAAACCTAGATCTTAAGATAGGGCAAATCTGTGATGCATTGAATGAGAGAGAGAAAGGCAAATTCCTAGTCAACCCCAACAAAATCCAAAGAATGTGTTTCAAAGCGGGATCCTCTACCCGCAATGAAACTTCACATAGTCAAGCGAACGCCGTCACCACTCTCCGTAGTGGTAGAATTGTTGAGAACCATGTAGGTGTACCACCATCAAGCGAGTCTACATCGGACTCACCAAGACACACACAACACCACCGGAAACATCTACCGTAGAGAAAGAATCGAGCCCATTGAGAAAACCAAGAGTCCTATTAATATAGATGTTCTGTGCCAAGTCATGTTCTGTTGCTCCATTTCCACAATGGTTGGTGCAATGAAGGGGGTACCAATACAACGAGATGTTGGAATTGTTCAAAAGAGTTAACATAAACATTCCATTTCTCGAAGCAATCAGGCAAATACCTGCCTATGCTAAGTTTTTGAAGGACCTTTGCACACAAAAGCGAAAGCTTCATGTGCATAAGCGTGCCTTTCTCACCGACCAAGTAAGTTCAATTATTCAAAACAAAACCCCACCTAAGTTCAAAGACCCAGGTAGCCCTACTATCTCTTGTACTATAGGTGAGCATACAATCAGAAAAGCTTTATTGGACTTAGGAGCTAGTGTGAATCTACCGCCATATTCGTGTATGTGCGGTTAGGTCTTGGGAATTGCAACCCACTCCGTCACGCTACAATTAGCGGACAGATCTCGTGAAAGTCCCTCGGGAATCGTTGAAGATGTGCTAATTAAGGTTGATAAATTTTATTTCCCCGTGGACTTCATTGTGTTAGATACTCAACCTGTGCAAAATCCTGAAAATCATATTCCCGTTATCTTAGGACGTCCTTTCTTGGCAACGTCAAATGCTATCATAAATTGTCGTAGCGGGATATTGAATTTGTCTTTTGGCAACATGACTGTAGAACTGAATATCTTTCGTGTGAACCAACAACCCATAGAGTATGATGATGATGAATTGCACGAGGTTAACATGATTGAGAGTCTGATTCAAGACTCATTGTCTGACATCTTACCTGTGGATCCTGTACAAGCATGTTTAGATAATTTTGACTTAGATCTCTTCACCCGAGTACATTAGTGAAGTCCACTCTTTGCTAGAGTCTCGTGCCACCCATGGATATTGCTAAATGGCAGAATGCAATGGAACCCCTTCCACTCTCTAATACCATATCTGCCCCACCTCTTGATACACCACCTAAGCTTGATTTGAAACCATTACCGATACCTTGAAGTATGCATTCTTAGGTCCTTCGACACTTTACCCGTGATTATTGCATCATGTTTAGACACGTAACAGAAAGTCGACTCTTAGAAGTACTTAAGGAACATAAAGGAGCCTTAGGTTGGACCATCTCCGATCTTAAGGGTATAAGTCCCACAATTTGCATGCATCACATAAACCTTGAAGAGAACACTAAACCATCTAGGGAAATGCAAAGGAGACTTAACCCCAACATGAGAGATGTTGTCAAGGGTGAGATTCTGAAACTGCTTGATGCGGGTATCATTTACCCCGTCCCTGATAGCCAATGGGTCAGCCCCATTCAGGTAGTACCCAAAAAGTCTGGCATCACTGTAGTTCAAAATGAAATGAATGAACTTGTCCCCACCCGTGTGACCACAGGGTGGCGAGTTTGTATTGATTATAGAAAACTGAACACAGTAACCAAGAAAGACCATTTTCCCCTTCCCTTCATTGACCAAATGCTGGAAAGGTTAGCCAAACATAGTCACTACTGTTTCTTAGATGGCTATTCTGGCTACAACCAAATTCACATAGCACCCGAAGACCAACAAAAGACCACATTCACATGTCCTTATGGAACTTTTGCTTATCGTCGTATGCCTTTTGGGCTGTGTAATGCACCCGCTACTTTTCAACGTTGCATGATGAGTATATTTTCCGACATGGTAGATAAGTTTCTTGAGATTTTTATGGATGATTTTTCGGTGTTTGGTTCTTCTTTTGATGAGTGTTTGCATCACCTCACTTGTGTGCTGATTAGGTGTAAGGAAAAGAGTTTGGTCTTGAATTGGGAAAAATGTCATTTCATGGTTAACTCGGGCATTGTTCTAGGGCATATCATCTCGGAAAAAGGCATAGAAGTAGACAAAGCCAAGGTAGATCTCATTCAACACTTGCCTCAACCTCGTTCTGTGAGGGACATCAGATCATTTCTAGGCCATGCGGGGTTTTTCCGCCGATTCATCAAAGACTTTAGTAAAATTTCACGACCTTTGTGCAATATTCTTGCAAAAGATGTTGCATTTGTCTTTGATGATGCTTGTAAGGAAGCATGGGAGCAACTGAAGGCTCTCCTTACATCTGCCCCTATAGTCGACCTCGACTGGTCATTACCATTTGAGATTATGTGTGATGCGCCCGACTATCTTTGTAGGAGAGCTGTTTTAGGCCAACGAGTAGACAAACTCCCTTATGTGATCTACTATGCTAGTAAAACACTTAATGATGCTCAACTGAATTATTCCACTACCGAGAAGGAGTTGCTAGCTGTTGTGTTTGCATTAGATAAGTTTAGATCTTATTTGATAGGGTCTAAGGTCATCATTTATTATGATCATGCTGCATTGAGATATCTTCTGTCTAAGAAAGATGCTAAGGCTCGTCTAATTCGATGGATACTCTTGCTACAAGAGTTTAACCTCGAAATTCGAGATAAGAAAGGGTCAGAGAATGTTGTTGCCGATCACTTGTCTAGGTTGAATGTTGAATCACGGTGATGAGTCTCGTGCTAATTAGGGAATCATTCCCCGATGAGCAATTGATGCTTGTGTCTCGAAATGCCTTGGTTTCTTTGATATTGTGAACTACCTTGCTACAGGTAGAATGCCCTTGCATTGGTCTAAACAAGACCGTTCTAAATTCTTTGGCTGAAGTTAAACACTTCCTTTGGGATGACCCATATTTGTTTAAGTACGCCAAGACCAAATCATTAGGAGATGTGTCCCCATTCGAACAAAGGGACGTCATTTCTTTCGTCATGACCATGCATGTGGAGGCCACTTTAGTGCCAAGAAAACTGCTGCAAAGATCTTGCAAAGCGGTTTCTATTGGCCAACACTTGTTTAAGGATAGCCATGCATTTTGTGTTGCTTGTGACCGATGCCAGAAATTAGGAAGTATCACTAAGAGAAACATGATGCCCTTACAACCCATTTTGATTGTTGAGCTGTTTGATGTTTGGGGTATTGATTTCATGGGACCATTTCCTAACTCGAAGGTTAGTTATACATTCTTGTTGCTGTTGATTATGTCTCTAAGTGGGTAGAGGCCATTGCATCCAAAACCAACGACCATAAAGTTGTTCTTTCTTTTCTTAAGGAGAACATTTTCTCCCGTTTTGGAACCCCTAGAGCAATAATCAGTGATGGAGGTAGTCATTTTTGCAATAGACCCTTTGAATCACTAGTGCGCAAGTATGGAATCACTCATAAGGTCGCAACACCTTACCATCCTCAAACCAGTGGCCAAGTAGAAGTTTCTAATAGGGAAATTAAGCATATCCTTGAGAAGACCGTCAATCCTTCTAGGAAAGATTGGTCTTTGCGCTTAAACGATGCTTTATGGGCCTATAGGACTGCATACAAGACTCCCATTGGGATGTCTCCTTACTGGACTTGTGTACGGAAAAGCATGTCATCTACCCGTTGAGTTAGAACACCGTGCATATTGGGCTGTGAAGAAGTTGAATTTTGATCTTGATAAGGTGGAACTCCGTAGAAAACTTCAACTCAATGAGTTAGAAGAGTTGAGAAATGATGCATATGATAGTGCCAAAACGTACAAACATAGGATGAAAGTGTTTCACGACAAGCGCATTCTGCGCAAGTCTTTCACCCCAGTCGTCGAAAGTTTTATTGTACAACACTAGATTGCATTTGTTTCCGGAAAGCTACGTTCTCGATGGTCGGGACCATTCGTGGTACGCACTAGCTTTTCCCCATGGAGTCGTAGAAGTTGAAAACCCAAGCAAACAAGAACATCTTCAAAGTCAATGGTCAGAGACTGAAACCATTCCTGGAACATCTTCCACCAAAAGTTGAGACCGTTGACTTGGAAGACCCCATCTATGTGGACTGACCTAGTTCACTTTTGTACATACATATGGACTAAAAATCCATTCTCTTTCCCTTTTATTTTTCTTTTTGCATATTTTTGATGTGTGCTAACCAACCTTTTTGTCTTGCGTTCGTGATTGTTTGCTTTCAAAGCATTCATCTTTCTATGGTTTAGCAACACCCTCTTGCATCCGGTAATCTCTTCCCTTTTCTCCTCTCAACATAGTTCTCTTGGTATGTGACTGTTTAAATTCTTTGTATCTGTCGACACATTGAGGACAATGTTTGATCTAGGTTTGGGGGTGTGATTTGCATATAGAGTTTTTAGTCTTTTTGTTTTACTTCTTTTAAAAAAAAAAAAAAAAAAAAAAAAAAAAAAAAATCGAAAAACTCAAAAATTTGCATAAAAACCTCCAACTTTTAGAGATTTTAGAGTCACTAGCATGCTTCTAGCTATGTTTACATAGAGAGTCTGACCGAAATAACAAGAACTTGGAAGTACTGGAGAACGCATTCGGGTTTCTTAGTTGATTAGAGCGTTAAAGTTGGATTTAACCATACCGGAGGGCGAATTAGGTGATGTTTAGATATTCGGTAGTAGAATTGTGATCAACCATAGTGGAGACTACCCATTTTACATCAAGCGAGGTACCGACCTTCACTATTTGTGACTTTCTAGAAAAGCTGTTAGAGTGTGTGTCACCGTACGTCAATTCCGTGTAGGAATGGTGAGCTACCCAACTTCGCACCACTTTCAGCACTATTTTTGATCTCTTGAGTGCTAATTCCGTCAATCATGAGGGTGACGTCTAAAGATGAAAACTCCTTCTAAATATCGATTTGCAGTTAGCATCACTCTCTCTCTCAATCAACAGATCCATAGAAACACGTCATCGTCAGCAAGCGGAGCAACATCAAAATATTTGAAGAAAAGTGAAATAGTCCAAGGTTACATGCAACAAAGAAAAGAAAATAGGATGAGAATTAATGAAGTTTATAAAATCAAGACAATACAAGTTATGGAAAATTAAGTGATATAATCCTTCATCCATGGAGTTAGTAGTTTCATTGTTTTTGTTGTTATTTTCAATTAATGTATATAGTAAAGTCAAAAAAAAAAAAAAAAAAAAAAAAAAAAATCAAAAAAAAAATTCAAAAAAATATATTGTAGTTTATTTTCTTAGTTTTGATACCACCATGGTAAAGAAGAAAATTCCAAGTAACAGGAAATTGAGTAGAAAAGTTAAAAATTGTCAAGTTTTGTGAAGTTTAGAAGTTCGTCATCAACAATTGAAGACCGAAGATTGAAGACGTTTCTATGGTTCTTATGAGAGAGTGATATTAATTGCCGATCGGGTGAAAAGGTAAGTGAGTACTCCCACCCCTTGCTAATGGTTGATTTCCTTTCTTAGAGATCATCAGAAAAAGATTCTTTTTGTCCACACTTCTGTGGAGTCTCCAGAAATTATTTCGGAAGGTTATCCTTCTTACCTACAACGTGTGCAGGATTTCTCTCTTTATTCCCGCCCGCACACATGAGAGACTAAAAAGCGATCTTCTTGAGTGCAATTATCATAAAACCCTAATAGTGAGGCGAAGTCGAGGCTTATGATCACAATCGAATCCGAATTCTTTCATATGGTATGGTTACTTCTCGCTCAAAGCACTTAAGGATGAGAATGCGTTCTTTGATAGTTCTAACTTCGTGTTACTAGCATGCGAAACTCTATGTCCTCATAGCTCCTTGGATGCTTGAGACTCTTTTACACTCGAAATTGGAGAAGGTTTTGTGGGTACACCTCTGGTAAACCCTCACGAGACTACAACTCGTCCACTAGGGACACCTAGGGGTTTAAAGGCTTAGTGCATACGCTAAATGCATTCGAGAGACCTGCGACATGGGTATAGTTAGGATTTCTTATTTTCTGTTTCACTTGAGGACAAGTAAAATTCAGGTTTGGGGGTATTTGATGAGTGCCAAATAGTGCATAGTTATACACCTTTTTATTGGCATTTTACTCATCTTTTGTGCTTAGAAATCAGATATTATCCCAAATTCTTTATTTTCTTTGTTTTCAAGAATAAATATTTGTACTAATTAATTTTGTGTTTTTAGGTAATAAATAAAGCTCGGAGAAATTGAGGAGCCAAAGAGCAAAGAATTGGAGACAAGCGTCTATGGAACAGAAAGCCAAAGCCCGCGCGCGCAACAGTTGCAACCCAACAAGTAACAACTCATCTACAAGACATGGGCTTGAGCTAGACCCGACCCATGACCCGGATCCGAACAAAAATATATAAAAATATAAACGGCCCAGGATGAGCGGGTTCGGATCCGGGTCATGGGTCGGGTCTAGCTCAAGCCCATGTCTTGTAGATGAGTTGCTACTTGTTGGGTTGCAACTGTTGCGCGCGCGGGCTTTGGCTTTCTATTCCATAGACGCTTGTCTCCAATTCTTTGCTCTTTTGGCTCCTCAATTTCTCCGAGCTTTATTTATTACCTAAAAACACAAAATTAATTAGTACAAATATTTATTCTTGAAAACAAAGAAAATACAGAATTTGGGATAATATCTGATTTCTAAGCACAAAAGATGAGTAAAATGCCAATAAAAAGGTGTATAACTATGCACTATTTGGCACTCATCAACAAATCATCGATGCTGTCATGGCTTCTGCAACACTTCAAATTAGGAAATATATCCCGAGCTTGATCGCCTTTATCTCCAGATGGTGTCAGGATACTCACACGGCCATATGTAGGTGGGGTGAAATGACCATCTCTTTAGAGAGTCATCTTGCTGAACCTTCCCATAACAGGGAATCTTGATATCACGTTGTCCGACGATGAAGAATAAATGCGTGTCACTCTTGTCGAGAAGTCAAAAGGATTTGCTCGGAAGGATTACGAGACGAAGTGCTTCTATAGCTGGTGGGTGTCTGAGTGGTTCCCTGATGAGCCTGAGTCGGATCTAGTGATAGATGATACACTCCATGTTGCTGCATTTTTAGCTCTGTGGATGTCCAGAGATATTTTCGATGACGGCTCTGGTAAGAAGGAGATAAGACAGGAGCTCATTAAATTTGCCATCAAATTGGCGAAAGGCGTCATTCTTCCTATTGGTGGCTTGTTTCTTGGTTCTTTGTACACCCATTTGGATCATCTGGTCGCGGACATGTACGCTTCAAATGGTTATATGAAAGTGGACTCGTATGTTCACGTCGCTTTTTTCCAAACATGGTTGTGGGAGCATTTCGCAAAATATGCTCCCAAACCGTCGGCTTCACTTCCTGAGTCTTGCGGCAGCTCCAGAATACTGCGCTAGTTGAATAAGTGCCCAAAATCTGGATCAAAGCTCATCGACTTTCTTGACAATGCCTATGCCGTTAGATTTCTTCCTTGGGCTCCAGTCCACGCATCCATAGTTCAGCCGAACACTTTCGCCGCTGCTCCGAACTCGACTTTGCTTTCTGCTGGAGAGAATATGAGCGTTGGAGAGGTTGTATTTATCCGAAACTGTATCCCCGGACACGTGTCATCTTTCTTCCGGGGGTCTTTCAAGGCAGTCCCTTATAATTTTGATAGGATGGCTCGGCATATGGGTTTTGACCAAGGGGTCCCATTTACTCGCCAACCGGTTGCTCCGGAAGAATTGTTGTGAGCTGTCCTTGATGCCCATGTTCTCGCGCCAGGTAAAAGTCTTCCTTTCTTGCTCTCAGAACGAAGTCCAGTGACAACCTCTAGGTACAACATCTTCTGGCAGGATGAGTTTTTTGCCATCCATGAATTTGTGAATGACGTGGTGGAAAATTCTCATGGCAAGCCTTCCCCTGTGACTTTAGCGGAACATCCATTGTTGAGGGAGCCTTCTACTGCTAAGCGAAAATATCCTAGCTCGGATGTGAACAGTCCCCAGAAGAATGAGCGAAGGTCTAAAAATCGTGCGGGTGGTTTTCAGTCGGATTCGACGGCTCTTGTGACTTTTTGTTCTTCCAATATGCGAGTATGTATGATTTTCTTCCTGATTTGGTCGTCTTGCGTAAATATTCTGAATTGTTTCCACTGAACATCTCTTCCCTTTTGATTCAGGGTCTCAACAAGATAAACTCCTTTACCAGACTTGCAAGTGGCCAAAAGGTGATGCCTTCTAAAGAAAAGTCTGGCGATACTGAGCCTCTCAGTAGTGAAGAGGAAAATGAAGAAGAAGAAAACTCAGAGTCTGACGGTGATGGAGAAAGTTCTTCAGAGCGGGGCAGCGAGTCCTATTCCAATCTCAGTGGGCCCAAAGATGAGTCGGTGAGTCTCCCATACATTTTCCTCTTGGACTATTTACTTATACTGAATAAATATTCAATTGGTGGTATTTACAGAGGAGGCCGCTTCTAAAAGTAATTCTGAGATAGAGATTCACGGCAATGAAGATGTAACAGTGTCTCCAATCATGGAAAACGTACCCGCTGGTAATCTGGAGATGGAGGTTGATCATCATAAAGATGTTGCCGCGTCTCCCATGGCGAAAAATGTTTTCGTGACGACTGGAGTGATTGCTCCCAAAGAATCTTTGCTAGTCGCACATCTAGCCGCATGTGTCGTTTTTGATCCTCCATTCGAGTCTCCTTTCGAAGGTCATGTGTTGGTTGGAGGATTCAGTGTGCCCGTGAAGTATGCAGAGCTATATACCAAGATATGAAAGAGGTATGGACACATCGCCACGACCAGGAAGGTTGATAGTCGCTTTGCATTGGCTAAGCGCGTGGAGGAAACTTTATCTTCAATTCATGACATATGTGGCGTGACTGGACACACGGTTTCTGGAGATGTAGTCAAAAGCTGGGAATTTCATCGGGATATGTGTGTAAACTTTGAGTTCAATGCTTCCTGGTTCTGTGATGTATTTTCCGAGATCCAAAGGCTGCAGGCTGAAGCGGTTGATGGCCCTTCCGCGGATTTGATTAATCAACAAGAGGCAGAAGTCGAGAAGTTGTCCCAGGAGTTGAAGCTGAAGCAGGTGGCTCTTCAAAGCATGAAGGAAGCTTTCTCCAAGAAGAACGAGCCTTTGCTAGGCGAATTTCCTTGAATGTTTTTATTTTTCTGAACTTCCTTTGCTTAGGTTTTTTTTTTTTGAAAGGCAAACGAAACGCCTGGTTTATGGTTTGATATTTTTGGATTGATAGATAATTGTCACCTATGAGGGTTTTAGATTATTCTTTGGAATGAATTTTAGAATAATGCCGTTTTGATCATGACTGTTAGTAGCATGAATATTCCAGGAGAGAACCGTGAATGTTGTATGACGGTAGAAAGTATGGGATGAAATTTTGGGGGTAACATGGCTATCGGTTTCTATTATCAACGTGAAAACTTGAAGTAGTAGATTATGTACTTTGTCTAACAAGACTTACTCGCTTTTAGGGTCTCCCAACAAAATGGATCTTCTGGGCGTAAATCTGAGTTTTATGGGCGACGCTGTTGTGACTGTGAGAAGTCCCAGTCATTTCACATCGTGTAATAACTGACAATTGAGCCATTGAACCCCGCGCGGATCGTTTGATTCTACCATCTTGATGTCTGGGTTGAATAATGAAACTCGGAATTGGAAATTGATATTGTAACCGAGAGATTAATCTCTCACCGTGGTCGCCAATTGTTTGTGGGTGAAAACCGTTTCTGCTGATTTTGGTAATTTTGGGTGTGTGGGTGAGAAACAAATCTAAACCCTAAACAATGTACTGCACAGGAATACTTTTGATTCGAGAGATTAATCTGTACAATCCTGGCCTAAACCAAGAAATGGCCGTTCCAGGCTTGCTTCGGTCAAAAAGTGAAGGAGAAGGGTTAGTCTTAGGGAGGGAAGCGAAGAAAGTGTTGAGACTAGAATAGTTGATTCCGGAAGTGTGGGTGTTTCGTGACTTGTATCAGAAAGTTGAACTGGCTAGATGAATGAAAAGTTATCAGATGATTTCTGGATGTTGTATTGTTCTCCTGACCAAAACTTGTTGCTTGGTGGAAATAGGTGAGACCTATTTATACAAGTCGCAACAAAACGTACCCTGGTCTCGTAGGAAGTGGAAACGATTGAGTGGTGGAAGAATGGAGTAACGTGTAACCGTCAGACGTTATGCTTCCATGATGAGGGAAGTGAATTCGTGTAACCGTCAGTCATTACGATTCCATGATGAAGGAAATGAATTGTTTACACCGTTACTTTTACCACCACTAATTGTCCTACTTCATGACACTCTCTTGTAACGGACACATTGCACGCCGTGTGCGGTAAACCGCCAGACCAATACCCTGATAAGTATCCCCCAGTTTGTGACATGTTTGATGTCTCGAGTGTTTTCGTGGAAAACATGCAACAGGTTTCTATGTGTGGCAAGTCAAAGTCAAGATACTTTGCCACAGTAAAATAGCATATGATGCTATTAGGCTTGCCTTGGTCGGCCGCCTAAAACTTGCCACAGGTCCATCAGCTTGGCGTCGAACTTGAATGGCTGAGGTTACATCTCATGAGGAAGGTTAGCCGTTGATTATGGCCGCATCTTGTTGTATAGCGAAGTGGTGCCATTAGCATAGTAGCGCCTGGTGGAGCCATGGCATAACGACATGCTAGTGGCATGCCAATGGCGTAGCCGCGGCATAGCGTCATGCCAGTAGCTGTGGCATGGTGGCATGCCAGGGGCCGTGGCATAGCGACATGCTAGTAGTTGTGGCATGCCAGTGGTCGTGTCATAGCCACATGCTAGTAGTTGTGGCATGCCAGTGACATGCTACTAGCCGTTGCGTGGTGGCATGCCAGTGGCATGCCAGTGGCCGTGGCATAGCGACATGCTACTAGCCGTGGCGTGGTGGCATGCCAGTGGCCGTGGCGTGGTGGCATGCCAGTGGCCGTGGCATAGCGACATGCTAGTAGTCGTGGCGTGGTGGCATAGCGACATGCTAGTAGTCGTGGCATGGTGGCATGCCAGTGGCCGTGGCATAGCGACATGCTAGTAGTCGTGGCATGTTGGCATGCCAGTGGCCGTGGCATAGCGACATGCTAGTAGTCGTGGCATGTTGGCATGCTACTGGTCGTGGCATAACGACATGCTAGTAGCCGTGGCATGGCGGCATGCTAGTAGTTGTGGCATGGTGGCATGCCAGTGGCCGTGGCATAGCGACATGCTAGTAGCTGTGGCATGGTGGCATGCCAGTGGTTGTGGCATAGTAACATGTCAGTGGCATGGCCACGTATGTAGTGTTGTAGCATGGCCAAGGTTAAGATTTGGCTCCGTGACTAAATTTAAGGCTTGGCGGCATGGCCAAGGTTAGGGCTTGGCGGCGTGGCCAAGGCTAGGGTTTTGCACCGTGGCCGAAATTAGGCGCCGTGGCCAAACTGGGATTTGATGCCGTGGCCAAAGTTTAGGGTTTGGCGGCATGGTCGCTCATAAGTTGCCACAAGCTTGTTAGTTTGGTGGCGAAATTGGATAGTTGAGATTGCATCTCAGGAGGAAAGGTAGCCGTCGATCATGGCTACCTTTAATTGGCAGTGGCGCCTTTAACTTGCGCTAGCGGTATTGCGGCATGGCTGGCATGGCTCGTGCATGCCATTAGCACGGTTGCACGCGTAGCCATAGCCACTGAAATTTTGGCACGTTGGTGTGGAAATCTTGCCTAAATTAGACTTTGGCTTGTCGAAACCCTAATTAGCCTATATGGCACGTCGCATGGGGTGAGTGGCCATGTTTGGCGCGTTTGGCATGTGCATCTGGCATGTGTGCCTGGTATGTGCGTTTGGCATGTTTGGCATGCTGCTTGGCATGATGGTGCGTTTTTGGGAATCCAATTGGCTTTGCGGCCATCTGGCGCGATTTCCTTCTTTTCAACACTGTGGCGAGTTTAAAGTAACCTGATTGGTTAATGTAAGAGGGCCGGCCAGGCATGGGCGTGGCTACACTTCTGTGTGAGTGTGGAGGATTTAAAGCGACTTGATTGGTCGATAGGAAGTGGGGCCAGCAAGCTAGGGCGTGGCCACACTTCTAGTGCGCTGTGGCGGATTTAATCGCCTAGTTTGGCTAAGCATGGTTTTTCGACCAATGGGGTCTAGTGTATCTTTGGCGGGCGCGAAACCCTAATTTTGCAAATTAGTCGGGTTTATGAGTTTTTGTGAGTTATCACAATAATTGGCTGGATTTTGTATGCTCGCCACAAAAATCCTTATCTATAGAATGCGGTGTGCTTTCCGTCCGAGCATTTTGTGCGATGGCCTTAACTTTGGTACTTGGAGGTTCATGCTACTCCATTGCGAGTGAACATAAATCCGTCATGCCATACCGATATTAAGGGTTCTCATTGGGAACATAGCACATGAAAGTACTCATGTGAGTCTTGTATTGGCGAGGTGCCGAAATTTACAGAGTGTTTGAGATGGTTGCTACATTCGCCAGTCTGGATAAATTTCATGTAAATATATTGAATGGCTCAATAAATATGCCGGTGGAGAGGTTAGCACTCACGGCACCGTTTCCTTGCAGAGTGACGTCACATCAGATGCAAGGTTTTACGATTTTAACCCTAAGTTAAAACCACCATCAACAGTCTTGACCAACTAATCCAAGTGATGGCGCAACATCTGAAAAAGTGGGGGTCTAACAACCACACCTAATATTTCGCTTAGCAATCTGTATGTACTAACTATAATATACTTTAAAGAGAATCAACTAGTCAGTCAGACTCAATCTTAATAAAAGTATATCAAAGAGTTATATCTCACTTTCTCGATTCAATACTTACTCAAGCAAATAGAAATCTGCGAGTCTAATTGAATACAAGAGAAATCACTTGAACGGTACCAAAGACCATTGTTCAAGGATCAATCAATTTCAATCAACAACCAAAGGTTGGATTTCCTAATTGATCGATTCAACGCACAACCTGTGATATTTCAATTATATAACAAAATAGAATGCAGAAAAGAAATAACACAGACATCAGAAGTTTTGTTAACGAGGAAACCGCAAATGCAGAAAAACCCCGGGACCTAGTCCAGATTGAACACACATTGTATTAAGCCGCTACAGACACTAGCCTACTACAAACTAACTTCGATCTGGACTGTAGTTGAACTCCAATCAATCTGACACTGATCCAAGGTACGGCTTGCGCTCCTTACGTCTCTGATCCCAGCAAGATACTACGCACTTGATTCCCTTAGATGATCTCACCCACAACTAAGAGTTACTACGACCCAAAGTCGAAGACTTTAATAAACAAATCTGTATCACACAGAAAAGTCTACGGTAATAGATAAATCTGTCTCCCACAGAAATACGTACAAGTTTTTGTTCTATCTTTTGATTAATCAAGGTGAACAGGAACCAATTGATAACCCGGACTTATATTCCCGAAGAACAGCCTAGAATTATCAATCACCTCACAATAATCTTAATCGAATAGCGAAATAAGATATTGTGACTTCTTTTATATCTTGCCTATCGTAGAAATTAATCTCAAGCCAATCTTACGATTGTACTTATTACGATAGAAACAACAAGATCATATCACGCAACTACAAAGAAAATAGTTGGGTCTGACTTCACAATCCCAATGAAGTCTTCAAGTCGTTAACCTACAGGGTCTCGGTAGAAACCTAAGGTTAAAGGAGAATCGACTCTAGCTTATACAACTAGTATCACACAGGAGGTGTGGGGATTAGGTTTTCCAGTTGCAAGAGTTCTCCTTTATATATCTTTCAAATCAGGGTTTGCAATCTAAGTTACCTTGGTAACTAAGCATTCAATAATCACCGTTAGATGAAAACCTGATTAGATTCAAGATACTATCTTTCAACCGTTAGATCTAAACTTAGCTTGTTATACACAAATAAAATGCACGTTTATTTAGGTTTGTGTAACCGTACCCAAACATGTATACTTAGTTGATTCAACAGTAGTTAACCAAATGGTTAGCCATATGAGCACTTTCATATCAACCATATTCTTCTTTACCATAACTAGTTCAAATGACTCAAATGAACTAGTTAGAGCGTTGTTCAATCGCTTAGATCTTATAGAAGTATACAAGACACAATCGAAGCAAAAACGATTTGATTCACTCGAATCGATTCATGAACTTTATAGCCACGGTTTGCAAATATGCATTCCTTAGTTTATATAAATTTAAGTTCACGAATAATCGTTTTTAGAAAATAACCAACTTAAGTGTGCATACTGGTACGCGGACTTAAGTACCCAGATTAAGTTTGTTTTCAGTTCACAAACTCTAGCAAAAATTCACGGGATGTGAACTTCCGACAGTGCGTGTACTAGTACGCAGACTTTAGTTCTGGTTTTCTTGAGCAGCAAAGTACGCATACTTTGGTTCAAGGAATAAGGACTTACACACGTATGTGTTACCACACAATGTTTATATCCAACCATGGTTATATATTTTAAACTCTCATTTCAATCATTGAAACATTCTTAGAGGACGTTATATAGTTGTTGTTCACAAACCATTTTTCGTCAAAGCAATTTTCAAGTAATTGAAACTTAATATGACTTTCGTCACTAGTAAAGATGAACTTGGCTAAAGCGAAAGCTTACAACACATATTTCGAGAAATAGATAAGCGAGATAAACTCGGCTCGAAATAGCAAATGTATATAATCAAAGTCTATATAGCAATACGACTTTTGTCTCAAGATAGGATATAGAGTAGATATAATTTTGAGTGATAAATAAGTTCAAGTCTCCACATACCTTTTAGTCTATGAAGTTCCACCAGTTCCTTGAGTAGTTCTTCGTCTTTGTATGATGATCGCCATGGAGTCTTGATCTCAACTACACTTTCTATCCTAGTCCGAGACTTATCTATAAGTAGACTAGAAATCAAGACTTATAGTTTTGATCACTAACATTGACAAACATGCTTGAGATAGCAACGCATGCGAGTTCGACCGAGCAGTGCTCTAACAACATCAACAAGGATTGTACCAATATCCGCAGAGTGTTGATAAATCACTCCAAGAACTTCAAGAAAGTGTCCAAAACATGAGAAGAGACCTTGATCAAATTAAATAAGAGAGGAATAAAGAAGAACTTTGGTCTCAAAACCAAAACTATTCTGACATCTCCCTGGATAATAATGAATACTTGATCGATAATGATTATGGAGATTAGAAACCTTTGGAAAGACCTTGCAACAATGGTAACGTTATTTCAACTCCGTATCATTATAATGATCGCTCGCCTATTCAACAGGAAGAGGATGAATATGACATAACCGTTGTTATCAATGGTGTAACGTACACAAGTGAATATTTTACAATTTGCACCAATAAACTAGACTTTTTGGAGGAGGATTCTGATTCCGATGATGAGGTTGTTGAAGAGATTGATATTGAGAAAGAAACCAAATTGATTGAAGTTGTGGAAGACCCAATTGAACTTGCCAAGGATTATAATGATGCTGAGATTTTGGTTGAGGCAGAAATTAAAAGTTCGATAGAGAACCACAACATACTTGGGGTAAATAATTCACTAGAGATAAAAGATGAGGATCCGGTATAAGGTTTGTCTAATCCTTTACATAATTCTATATCTATGGATCATTTCCATCTAATTGAAGTAGCTTCTCAAGAGTTGTTAACCCAACTTTTATGGAAATACCTCACTTAGGATTGGAGTTATGTGCTTCCAAAGTTTTAATGGATTATTTTGCTTTCAAGTATCCACCACTTGATGTGTTTGATTCTAATAGTTTACAGGTTCACCAAGCTGAAGAACCTTTTGAAGTTCCCGAATTATATGTTCTCTATCCACTTCCGAGTGTAGAAAGGACTAAGTGTGGGGGAAACTTCAATAAAGTGATATCTTCAATATTTATATCTTGTGCTACTATTTTCATGAAGCTATTATTAGAATTGCAGATTGTTATCTGGATGGACTACCAGATTTTCATATTGTTGGTGTATGGCCGATAACAAGAAGGTCAGGCTGAGAACGTTAAACTAAGCGTTGAATGGGAGGCAACCCATTGGTTTGTATTTCTATCCTTTTGTTTTTTAGTTTTTTTTTCTTATTAGGATTTCCCACCTTGATTTACTTAGGACAAGTCAATTACATCGAGGACAATGTAAAGTTTAAGTGTGGGGGAGTGTTTGGATATTTGGCATATAGAATTTTTCAAAATTTTTGCATAAAACCTTCAACTTGTAGAGATTTTAGAGTCATTAGCATACTTCTAGGTATGTTTACATAGAGAATTCAGACCGGCATAACTGAACTTGGAAGTGTTTGTAGGATCATAATATCGCCACAACAACAATTCGCGAAGACAACGGATAACAACATTGCGAGTGAGTCGCAGAGGGTTAAATATAAATGACGCACTGGATGATGATAGGAGGATATGAAATCTGGCGAAAGTTAAGAAGTGTCGCGAGTATGAATATTTGTACGTCTGCGACACTTCGCGAGACATTCCCGAAAATAAAGGACAGCTTAGATGTCATTCACTATGTATTACCCTATATAAAGGGATGAGTGAATCTGTTGTGAAGGAGAGAGTCTTTTTGGATTGGAGGGTAAGTCATTAGGAGAGAGAAACGGAGAGAATGTTTGTAAGTTCTTAAGTGTAATTCCATTTTCCTGTGTAAAGATTTCAAGAAAGTTATTAATAAACATTCATAATTGTTCATCTATTATCTTTTGAATGGATTAGTTAAACAAAATATAGTGAGGGGTGTATTGTGGGATTTCCTGCAACTACATATTGGCGCTAGAAACATGTGAACTAAGAAAAGATTGGCATAGAGATTTGGAGGAATTTGAATGCGATAATTTTCAAAGGATTTACTAAAAGAGAAATGGCTAGAAGAAGAAATGTACTTGAACAACCTGTGAGAAGAAGTGGAAGACTTCTTTGGAGAAAGGAGAATTGAACAAGGAGAATCGTCAAGGATGAATATGAGAAATGATGAAGAAAATCATGTTCAACGTTTAATTCCTCCGATAGCAAATGAAACGGTGGATTACGATAGAGTAAGTGTACATACTTGGAGGTCGAATTCTGAGGATGAAAGGGAAGAAGAGCAGCAGTTGATGAATAATGGACAAGAAGGAGGAGACCAAGAAATGAATCCAGGAAATGAAGAAATCACAGCATTGGAAACATTGAGACAAACAATATATGAAGAGAGGCGACTAGAGGCAGAAGAACGAGCAAATTTGACAAGACAGAATCATGAATTAAGGATGGAAAATATGAGATTGCAAAATAGAAGATCGAGAAGCACTGCGAGATCAAGTTCAAGATCGACTAGGGAAGAAAGAAGGAGAGCCATACCAACAGAAATTACAGAGGTAGAAAACCAACGAGAAGCACAAAATCTCAGCTCAGAACATCAAGAATGAAGAGAGGACGCAGAAGATCGTTATATTCCACACCCCGCAAATTTCCAAGATGAGCAGAGTGAAGAGAATCAGGGAACTAGGCGATTTCAGGGGCCAAATGATCCAGCCGTTGAAGGAAGAGCAATACTGCACGGAAGAGAAGCATTGAGAAGGCAAAAAGAGATCGTGGACGACATTGAGAAACATTATGCTGAACAAGCACGCTTAGCCCGCATGAGAGAGAGAGTAAGAGCGAGAAGTGGAAAACCAAGAATTGGAAGAAGCAATCCGGCAAAATAATCACGACAACCGAGAAAGGAGGCGAGCACAAAATCGTGTCAATAGAAATACCAATGGAGAATACGAAAGGATGCAGAGGAGAGTTGATAGAGAACCCAGAAGAGAGAACGATAGATATAATGGTGTGCGAATTGATGAAAGAGACGAAGGAGAAAGTCGCAGAGAAAGGAGAGAAGAAAATAGTGAACAAGAAGGTCAAAACAGGCATGAACGCAGGAGGCGAGAGGCAGAGCTAAAAGACCAGCAGAATCAAATCCTGAGGAAAATGAGCAAATCTTGAAAGAACTAGCAGAAATGAGAAAATTGTTAAATAGTAGGAAGGAAGGAGGAAGAAGACAGTTGGATGAAGCCATCGCAGAAGCTGCGAAGACTCCTTTCACAATAGAAGTACAAATGGGAGGAATACCACCTAAATGCAATCTGCCTGCATTAACCAACATTTTTTATGGAACAACTTGTGCGGTACAACACATCAAGACTTATATGAGATGTATGTTACAATGGGAGAATCATGATGCCATATTGTGCAAATACTTCGCATCAAGCTTAACTGGAGAAGCACTGAAATGGTTTGAAGGATTACCGAGAAACACAATCTCGTCATTCAACCATTTACAAACTATTTTCTTGGGAGCGTATATAAGTAACAATTCCACGCGACCAGGAATTGAAGATGTATTCGGATTGAAACAAAGAGTTGGCGAGAGTTTAAGACATCTGACAATGAGATGGAGAACAATGTGCAGTGAAATGGCCGGAAGGGTAGAGGAAAGATATCTCATTTTATCATTTGTAAATGCTCTGTTCGCAACAAGTTTGTTATACATTCAAATATTTAGAATTAAAAATACGATTACGATGGTGAAAGCCGCGAGAACTCCAAGAAGAATACATTGCTTTGGAAGAAAGACAAAATGAAATGGAATCATACCCAGTTGCGAATACAAGTTCGAACGCTGCGAATGCAAGTTTATTACCAAAATTTTTAAACTCAGTGGCGACCACTTCGCAAGGGCAACCGGAAAATAGAGTTGATGATGGACAGCATAAAATAGTGGCTATGGGGAGCCGAGATCAGGAGGAGTTTGATAGAGAAAGGAACTACTACAACCGCGACAACAATAATAAAATTCAGAGATTAGATCATATGCAAGAAACTTATGGAGGACGAAGGCAGAATAACCATGGAGGGCCAAGAAATCGCAGAGTGGTATGGGAAGAGATCATAATGCCACCACTAAATGCTAGTGTGGAAAAAATTTGGGAAGCTATACTTGTAATGGAGGACGTACCACCACCATGGAATGCAGGGAGTGAACCACCACCAAGTGTGAAGTCATGAATATTGTTCTTACCATCGCTTTCATGGACATCTAACAAATGACTGCAGAAACATAAAGAGAATTATTCTCAGAATGATTGATCAGGGGAAGTTGACTCATTTTCTAAAAGATGAAGAGAAAGGGAAGCAAGTACTAACAACATCACCATCAGAAGTGCAAAGAACAGTTTCAAAGAAGGGAAAAGAAGCATTCGTAATAGAAGTGGGAACAAAGGCCAAAAATCTATTTTGCAATTCTATCGTTCATTCATATCGTACAATTGAAGATTTTCACGATAACGTGCTTAGTAGAGTATATGCAAGAGATTTTCATAACAAAGAAGTGATGAACTGGTAGAGAAAGTCGCAATTGAAAGATTGGCGGCTAAAAATTATTTCTTTCTCTGCAGCACGAGGTAACCAAAGGAAGAGAAGCACATGATAGCCCGTTGGTGGTGCGACTGGACATTAATCCAAGACCAGTTGATGGAGAAGATGACGAAGCAGAAAATTGTTGGGCAATCAATAGAATCCTAATCGATCTTCTGGAAGTTCGGTGAATATTCTGTTTTACCATACTTATAAGACTATGGGTGGAGAGGATGAAAATTTGATTCCTTCAACGTACAAAATCTACGGTTTTAACTAAGACAAATGAACAAACCTAAAGGAGAGGTTCACATGAGGATACCTTTACAAGGATTATCGGTGACATTTTATTCTCGCGTGGTTGACGTGGAATCTCCTTATAACGCATTAATTGGGCGACCATGGCTGCACGAAATCTTGGGAGTAGCATCAACATACCATCAATGTATAAAGTTTCCCCATCCAAATGGTATTGGAATTATAAAGGGAGATTGGAAGGAAGGTCGAAATGTTATGAGGTTGACGTAGAGAGTGCGAAGAGAGAAATGCTAAAAGGAAAGGTTGGAAACAGAATATCAAAGATGAACAGAGAAAAGAGAAGTGATGGTGGATACTATAGATATAAGAAATGAAGAAGCATCGCGAAGTGCCGCAAGAATAGGCGAATGTTACGATCTTTGCAAAAATAATTGGTTGTAGTTCATCGCGAAGTGTCGTAGAAACATCGTGAAGTGCCGAGATGAATGCATGGAAGCGGGCGAACGTTACGATGGAAAGGAGTCCTTCAAGGATTGGGATAACGATGAGGCAAAGAGTACAATGAACAAAAAGGCATAAAAAGTAAACCGAATGGTCTGTGATAAGTAATCGACAAAGATATATCAAAGGCAAGACAAAGAAGAAATGATATGTGAGAATTTCGACGGAGAAGAATGTACAAGAATCCGAGAGAAAATGAATGAAATGAAGATTGTGCGATGTCTTCGCAAATTAAATATCGACAAAGCAATTAAATATGAATGATTGAATGATTTAACAACAATGAATGAGTAAATGAATGGGACGAACCTTTATGGCGTACACCTAGTTCGCGAATTACATTTCGTAAGAGGCAAATGTAAGACCTAAAGTGCGTCATATAAGGGGTATCTCTTAACATGGCTCGGGGAAAAGGTTACACCGCCCCGGAACCGGGTCATGCAGATTTGGGGCCCATGAAAGCCTATCCGGAAGAGGTACCTTGGATTCCCAACTATATAAGTAGGTTATACCTGGTTGGGCGACCGAGGGTCTCTTTCAAGGAGTCGGCGTATGATCAAGGCGCCGAGGTACCCGGTTGAGTCAAGAGTGCGGGAGCATGGAACTTCCTTACCACTCTTGACAAGTCTTGGCGCATGCCGCACTCGGCCCGAAGAAAACTCCACTTAGGGTGCAGCCTTGTAACCATAAACTCTATAGGTATAAGGGATAAGAGGCTGCGAAAGCAACTGGTTGTTGTTAAGACCGGATGGGAGGAGCTAGCCTTGTATGGCCGATGTACGCCTCCTTGAAGGGGCAACCAGGGGAGATGATAAGGCGGCACCCTCCATTAGGGAGCCGATAAGTGCCAAAACGCAAATGTCACGAGGCTTTGTTTTCGCAAGGAAACTTAGGCTTGTCATATTTGTGCAATGATCCTGCAGAGGCAATAATACTAACGCGAGGGTAAGACGAGATCAATGGGTCCTTACATGCAAGTGTAAAGACGTCCTGCGATTTCGTCGCAAGAAGGCAATATCACGGGGCTTTATTTTCGCAAGAATATTTAGGCCTGTCATATTGTCGCAAGCAAAATATCCTGCAGAGGCAAAAATACTTGAAAAATGATAAGGCAAGGTCAATGGGTTTTTGCATGCAAGTGTAAAGACGTCCTGCGACCTTGTCGCAATAAGGGGTGGCAGAGTAAGACCTTTACTTAGGAAGGTCAAGCTTAGAAGACCACCAAAAATGATAAGGCGAGATCAATAGATTTCTTCTTTTATAAAAATCACTTGCGACCTCGTCGTAATTATAAATCTAAACATCATTCCTGGTCAGAGGAAGAAAGTGCGAATCTCAGAAATTTCATTCTTTCATATGAAGATGCATAACAGAGGCAAATATGGGAACGGAAAAGACGAAATATTGTTATCCATCTTCCAATGAAAGAGTTATACATTAATAATGTTAGCCAATTATATTACAAGGAAAAAAAGGAAAAAACTGCCAAGAAAGGGGAATGAAGATTGAATTTATGGGCAATAAACCCAAGAAGTTTACAAAAAAGAGATACAGAAATGTACAGATATTACAGGCAGCGAAAGAAACAAAAAGAATTATCTCTTTGGTGATTCTTCTCCTCTATCTGATCCTTCAATTTCATTATTCTCGTCGCCAGAGTTTTCTTTTTCGCTGGCCTCACTATCGTAAACGTCCGAGACAGGCAAATTCTCGTGAACTTCTTTGAAAGCCAAGGATATGAACAAAGAGGGATTTTGTGATCATTACAAACATACTCCATGGCTTCATTGCGAAAACGAACGGCATCATTATTAAAATTCGCCACGGTAGTTTGAAATTGTTTCTTCAACTTGGAATATCTATTCTCGCGAAGGGTGAGATTCTTTGCGAGCTGTGCTTTCTCGATTCAAGTTCTTCAATCCTTGCTTGAAATCTTTTTCGGACTCGCAAGTAAATTACGATAAATTAACAACTCAACAAAGAATATTACGAGAGGTAAGAAACAAGAAGGTATAATAAATAACCTTCTCTCGTCGATATTATATCTTTAACCAAGGAAGTATGCTCGGTATGAAGACTAACATCAACACCTAAGTTATTCCTGGCATTATCTAAGATTTTCGCAGCCCAAGCGAATTCATCGTCATTATTTATAATAAGAAGTGAACGAATTTGATTTCTCGCTCACTAAGTAAGGAGTTCTGGCGAAGCAATTCATCTCGCTCCATTTGCACTTCGAGAAGGGACTTTTGAAATGTTGCTAATGCCTGGGCACCATTATTAGCAATGCGATCTTTGTCATCTATATGGTCACTAATTTTCTTCCTTAAAATTTTGGTTTCCTCATGAGACTCGAGGTACATTTGTTTAAACCGGTTGGCTGTACTTAAACTAGATCTGTGCTCAATTTCTAAGAGGCGGTACTTGGTTTGGAGTTCATTTAATGAAAGAGAATTAATTCTGCTTGACGAACTACTTAAAAAGTTGTTGAGATGAGCGAGAAGAGTGTCATTATCCATAGGCTCAGGAAATGAATGGAGAAGAATAGCTTCTTCGGAGAGGTTATATACATCTCGCGAAAGTGATAAGTCGTAGCAACAGAAATTGATAAAATGAAAATAATAAGAGAGAAAAATTTTATACCATAAAGTTGCTGATTAGCGTTCTGGAGAGTGGTAACTTTGTCCTTCTGGGCAGAAAACTCAGTTTCCAATTGTTGGATCTTTTCGCGAGATCTCGCAGATTCAACTTCTAATTCTTTGATCCTTGTGCAAAATTGGGTATTCTTCTTCAATTGAACGTTATACCTCCTCTCAAGATCTGAGGCAACCACAAAAGAAGTTTTTCCACTGCGAAGAAAGATAAAAAGGTTATTAAGATATAAATTAAAATCGAAGTTGGAGGAGAAATATGAGTTCGAACATACCAACGAATTAAGTGCATTTAAGAAGCTAGGGGATACAGATCTAGAAACTCCTTTGAAAGAGTCATTGCCATCCAGCAGGTGTAGCATTACATATGGTGGCGAGGTTCTTGCATATAGAAGTCGATGAGTATCTCCAATTCCTTGAAGAGAATCCGAGAAGATCTTGAACAATTGATCCATAGGAGAATTGGCCGATTGAGCTTCATTTTGGAAAGTTGAATCCAAAACATTATCATTATCATCCTCATCGGAAGATTCAGAACTTGAGCTAAGATAAGAGGAAGGTTGAGTTTTTCGCTTCTTAGATGGTGGAACAGAAGACTTATCCTTGCGTGCATTGGCTTTAGTTTTGCCTTTAACTTTCGCAGCTATCACTTCCTCGGCGTCAACCTTCGCATACAAATGAAGATAAGAAATAGAGGCAACAATATTGTTAAATAACATAAAAAAAAAAATATTTCTTACTTCATCCGTAAGCGATCGAAGTATTGCCAAGGTACTTGCCAGTGGATTTGCCTGGTAACTTTTCCTCAGTTTGACAATCTAGAAAATTTACAAACTCAATGAGTACAAGAGGAAAGAGGGATTGCAAAAGAAAACTGTGGGGACATACCTCTTCCGCCTTCTTGGGCCACTTAAATTCCCAAGGATGATAGCCTGCGAGATTTGCAGGGAGTACATGCGAACCTGCTATGTAAGGTCCACTTAAGAGCAAAGGTACAACCTACCACCTCTCATATTTGGAGTGGCGAGGAGTAGTGTTCTTACCCGAATGCCAGTCGATATCTTGCATGAGTAATTTATCCTCAGGGATGTTATCTTTTCTCTTCAACCGAGTGCCCCAGCGAGATTTCTTATTTCTCATGCCTATTACTTCATAATTTTCAAAAAAGTTTTCTGCAGTGTATCTCTCAGGGATTATTTCTAAATTTACATATTCGGGGTCTCTGACACTGTTAGGATATAGAGATCCTTTGCCAGCACCACGACTGGCAAACTCAAGCATTAGGAGGATACAATCGCCGCTTAATTGATAGACAGATCGCGAGAAGTTCGGATGGGAAAGGATTTCATAAAAGAGTGGCATCTCAGGATCATATAAAGGAATGGGAAGTCTGCGAGAAGTTGACCTAGCGAAACAATAATCTTGTGATCATCACATTGATGATCGAAAAAGCTTGGCAAAGTGAGTATAGATGAACATCCTTGATTAGGAATGGTAGAAAGGGTGAAACCTTTATCTTGCAACTTTTTCTGAGTCTCAATAAAGCGAGGTTTGTACATACGACTAAGTGAAGCCATTATCAATATGGGAATGGATAAAGAATCGAAGATTAAGATATGATAAAAAAAGATCGAAGATTTGCAGTAATAGAAGCGCAGCTTGCGGAAGAAGAAGATAAAAGAAAAGTTGCAGAGAGAAGACGAAAGAGGAAAAGAGAAAAATATGAAAAATATATATAGAGAGAAACATCCCTGGGAAACGAGAGCATTTAATGTGAGAAGGGACGTGAATGGTCAAGAATAAACGATTGAAAGAGACGTGTCGGGAATAGAATGGAGGAGTAGACATCGTAATAAAGTCCGTATGGAAAGATGAAACCGAAACAACTATAGATAAACAGATTGCGGCAGTTCAAAAATATTGATTCTCATGACATTCTCTCCTTCGCAGAGAAGACATGAGAAGAGGCAAGATGTAGGATCATAATATCGCCACAACAACAATTCGCGAAGACAACGGATAACAACATTGCGAGTGAGTCGCAGAGGGTTAAATATAAATGACGCACTGGATGATGATAGGAGGATATGAAATTTGGCGAAAGTTAAGAAGTGTCGCGAGTATGAATATTTGTACGTCTGCGACACTTCGCGAGACATTCCCGAAAATAAAGGACAGCTTAGCTGTCATTCACTATGTATTACCCTATATAAAGGGATGAGTGAATCTGTTGTGAAGGAGAGGTCTTTTTGGATTGGAGGGTAAGTCATTAGGAGAGAGAAACGGAGAGAATGTTTGTAAGTTCTTAAGTGTAATTCCATTTTCCTGTGTAAAGATTTCAAGAAAGTTATTAATAAACATTCATAATTGTTCATCTATTATCTTTTGAATGGATTAGTTAAACAAAATATAGTGAGGGGTGTATTGTGGGATTTCCTGCAACTACAGTGTTAGGGAACTACATTCAGATTTCTTGCTTGTTAGAGTGTTAAATAATGGATTTAATCATGCCGGTGATGCAAATGAGGAGCAAGGAGAAATACGTTATTAGAGTTGGTGATCAATCATTAGTGGAGACTACCTATTTTCATATCAACTGAGGCACCATACCAGATTTTTTTTTTGTAGTTGAGTAAAGAGCTTTCTTTTGAGTGTGCGTCACCCTACAAAAATATATCCAAGAGTTGTACCTCTGTTTCACAATGTAATCAGCAAATCAAACAAATAGAAATCCGCGAGCCTTATTATTATGTGAAACAACTTGAACGGTGCCAAAGACCAATGTTCAAGTGTCAATCAATTTATATCAACAACCAAAGGTTGGATTATCTAATTGATTGAACTACGCACAACCTTTGATATTTCTATTATATAACAAAATATAATGCGGAAAAGAAATAACATAGACACCAGAAATTTGGTTAACAAGGAAACCGCAAATGCAGAAAAATCCAGGGACCTAGTCTAGATTTGAACACCACTGTTTGTATTAAGCCGCTACAGGACACTAGCCTACTCCAAGTTAACTTCAGATTGGAATGTAGTTGAGCTCTAAGCAATCTCACACTTTGGTCAAGGTATAGTTGCGCTCCTTACGTATCCGAACCCCCCAGATTCTCGCGCACTTGATTCCCTTAGCTGATCTCACCCACATGTAAGAGTTGCTACGACCCAAAGTCGAAGACTTGATAAACCAATCTGTTTCACACAGAAAAGTCTATTGTATAGATAAATCTGTCTCCCACAGATAAACCTATGAATTTTGTTCCGTCTTTTGATAAATCAAGGTGAACAAGAACCAATTGATATACTGGACTTATATTCTCGAAGAACAGCCTACAAATATCAATCACCTCATAATAATCTTAATCGTATGGTAGCGAAACAAGATACCGTGGAATCACAAACAATGAGACGAAGATGTTTGTGACTACTTTTTATCTTGCCTATTGGAGATTAAATCTCGAGCCAATCTTAAAGAAGATTATACTCAATCACGATAAAAAAAAAGCAAGATCAGAACACGCACTACAGAGAAAATAGTTGGGTCTGGCTTTACAATCCCAATGAAGTCTTCAAGTCGTTAACCTACAGGGTTACGTGGAAAACTTAGGGTTAAAGGAGAATCGACTCTAATCACAACTAGTATCACACAGAAGGTATGGGGATTAGGTTTCCCAGTTGCTAGAGTTCTCCTTTATATAGTCTTCAAATCAGGGTTTGCAATCAATGTTACCTTGGTAACAAAGTATTCAATATTCACCGTTAGATGAAAACCTGATTAGACTCGAGCTAATATCTTTATTTGTTTGATCGAACTTAGCTTGTTACACAGAAATGAATTGTACCTTCATTTAGATATGGGTAACCGTACCTAAACGTGTACACCTTGTTGGCTCAAAAATAGTTAACTGAAGTTATCCATATGAACACTTTCATATCAACCATAATCATCTTAACCATAACTAGTTCAAATGACTCGAATGAACCTAGTTTTAGAGTTGTTCAATCGTTTATATTCTCATAGAAGTATACTAGACACAATTGAAGCAAAATCGATTTTGATTCACTCGAATCAAGTCATGAACATTATAGCTACGATTTGCAAAAGATTGCATTCCTTATTATATAAATGTATTAGTTCATGAACAAAGCGATTTTAGAACATCATCCACCCCGTTTGCATACCTTAGTGGCCGGACTAAGTTTGGGTTCGCCAGTATGCAAATGTGTACGCATACCACCAAGCTCAGCAAAAATTCCCGGACCTGAACCTTAGCCAGTACGCGTACCGGTATGTGTACAAGATTCCCGGACTTTCACAAACCAACAAGTACGCATACGGGTATGCATACTACGATTCCCGGACATGGACATATATGCAAGTACGCATACTATGCTTATATCCAATTGTTCAAAACTCTCATTTCAACCATTAAAACATTCTTGGAAGACGGGAATAGCTGTCTCACACAAACTATTAGCTTCAAAGCAATTTTCAAGTGATCGAATGATCAATACGAAACATTCTGAGTCTATATCAAATGACTGTCTCACACAAATCATGTAAGATGTTACCAGGAGATTTTCACATAATCATCTTTTGACTTTCGTCAAGAATATAAGATGAAATTGGTTAAAGCGAAAGCTTACCAACATATATTTCGAGAAATGTGTAAGTGAGTTAAACTCAGCTCAAAATATCAAATGTGCATAATTGAAGTCTATATAGTTATACAACTTTTGTCTCAGATAGGAGATAGAGTAGATAGAATTTTGGGTGATAGATAAGTTCAAGTCTCGACATACCTTTGTTGATAAAGTTCCACAAGCTCCCTTAGTAGTTCTTCGTCTTTAATAGATGAACGTCGTGAAATCTAAGCTCAACTACACTTTCTATCTTAATCCGAGACTTAGCTATAAGTAGACTAGAAATCAAGATCTATAGTTTTGGCAACTAAACTTGACAAACAAGCTTGAGATAGCAATGCTTGCGAGTTCGAACGAGCGGTGCTCTAATGATTTTTCTAACTGACTCTTGAAAAAGCCACTATAATCTGTAACTATTCGAAATAAAAGCCAGGACACCTCTAGTTTTTTCACAATAAAAAAAAAAAAATGGTGTTTAGACTTTCTTTGCCTTCTTACAAAGTAAATAACCATTAATCCAAATAAATTTTTTGTAGGTATCCATTGTAGGGGCTGCACTGTAGCACAACGTCCAAACAAAAATATTACCTTTTGCGGAATTTTAGAGTTTCATAGGCTCTTGTGTGGAATTGTAGCAAACCATATGTTTCCAACATCTTGTAACACTCTGCCACTGAAAAGCTCCCCGTCTACCTTGCTGCCAAACTCTCTGATCTTCCCCGTCAGTATCATAGTTGAACGTATAAATCATATTATCAGAGCATTGCTCGATCGAAATCACAAGTGTTGCTATCTCAAGCTTGTTTCAAATTTAGTTGTCAAAACTATATCTTGATTTATAGTCTATATTTAGTCAGGTCTCGAATTAGGATAGAAGTGTGTAGTTGAGAATCGGATATCACTGCATTCTACGGTTTGAAGGCAATGATTAATAGGAGCGTTGGAGAACTTAAATACTAAAAGGTAAGTGAAGACTAAACCACCTATTTCTCAAGTTTTCACCTTTCTATCTATGAGACATTGTCGCATGACTAAATTAGACAAGTACATGCAAGATTTAATCATTTGAAAGCCTGGAAAATGATATGTGTCATTGATGTTATTCGGAAATGTTTGAATGCATACGGATTCACATCTTGGGAGAAGCTATAAATCGAGAGTCATGAAGAGGTACCCAAGACACATGCGGCATAGATATGGTTCGGCAACGACTTTGTGGTAGGCATTCCCGGTATCCATACCGCAAAAAGTCCGTGACTCGTGAACTAGGAAAAATACGCATACCCCGTATGCATACCGGAAAAGATCTGTGAGTTCCTAAACTCGTTTTTGTCTTAAGGGTATCCATACCGGGTATACGTACTATGGCGAACATATATAATACATGTACCGGTACATGTACTTACCCTGTCGAATATTTTCAAATGCATCGGAATTATTTCTATGAGATAATCGGCATTTGAACAACTCTCTAGAGACACTATCTAGACATTTTTTTTATCATATGTGTGATTCAAGAAAAATCTTAAAATGTTATATGAAAATGGTTAAGCATATAGTTCGATTGGCTAGTTTCGACTAACCTTCATGAACAGGTCATATACATGGTTCAGTTATGGTTAATCCTAACCAGAATGTATATTCTGCTATGTCAATCTCAAGTCAAGTTTTTCATCTGACAGTGATTATTGATTGCTTGGTTCCAAAGCTATCTTAGCTTAAACCTAAAGCAACCTTGATCTTGAAAGTCTATAAAAGGAGAACATCAAACAACTGGGATTTTCGAATCCCTAACACTATTCTTGTGTGTCCTAGTTGTAACTAAAGTCGTCCTCTCCTTAAAACCTTCTAGGGTTTAGCGACTAAAACGACTTCACATAGGGATTCGTGAAGCCATGTCTAAATATCTTTATTGTGATAGTTCGTATATCCCGATCTTGTTTTGATTTGGTGAGCTTGCTCCGACAAACAAGATAGAAATCACAAAGTATCTCTGTCTCGGACTTTTGATTCCACAAGTTTAGACTTGTGAGGTGAATAATAATCTAGGTTACTCTTGGGAGTCATAAGACCGGATTTTGAGGTTTGCTAGACTTTGTCTATTGCAATCGACTTCCTACCTCACCTTGATCTTTGATCAGAACGAAAATCACAAATAGGCTTATCATGGGAGGAAGATTGGTTTAAAGTCTTCAATTGAGTTGAAGCAACTCTTAGGCTATAAAGGACGTTAACTAAGGGAATTAATTGCGGAGTCCTAAAGGATTCAAGAGGCGTAAGGAACGCGACCGTAATTGAATTGATGTGATGGTTTAATTCGGTCTCAACTACATTCCAAGTCCACGGGTTTTTATGCATTTGCGGTTTCCTCGTTAACAAAATTAAGAGTCTGTGTTATTTCTTTTTCTACAGTATGTTTATCTTTATAACTGAAATATCACATGTTGTATGTTAATCAATCAAAGTAGATATATCCATCATTGTTTGTTGGATACGACTTGAGTGATTCTTGGATATTGATCTTTGAAATCGTTCAAGTACTCTCACACATAATCAGGTTCACGGACTTTCTTCTGTTAACTTTGTGATTGTGAGAGAAAAAGATATAAGCTCTTCATATAATTCGTTGATTGAGATTAATTAAGTTGAACTCTAGGAATTGTATTTGAGTTTAGTCCATACGGGTTGCCTAAGAAAAAGTTGGTGGTGTATTTTTGTACCCCCACGTTTTCAATATTCAAAAGATGCACGACATCATTAATTTCATCTTCTTTTAAAAGTCTGCAAAATGCAAAATACCAATTCATGCTGCCATTGTTTCTATCCAAAATATCAGTAATAATAGCATCTTGTAGCCTACTGATATTGTAAAAAATTAGAAATTAAGATTTAAAATTTTTCCCATTCAACCATGGATCAATCCAAAAAAGAATCTTATTTCCTGAATTAACTTGCAAAGTAGAATTCGGTCGCACACCATAAGTACACTTGAGAATACCGACCCATAAGCTCCTTCACAAAGCATTCTCTTCATTTCGTATCTCCAAATCCATTAAGCATGAAAGACTCGTTCATGAGTCGTAACTTCTTTATTCCCACTCCACCACCTTCCTGGGCAGATTTAACCTCTTCCAGCCAACCCAACCCTTTTTCGCTTTGTGATTCAAGTGAAAAAGCGGGGGTACAACAACCACACCCAATATTTCGCTTAGCAATCTGTATGGACAAATTCCAATATACTTTCTAGAGAATCAACTAGACAGTCAGACTCAATCTAGATAAAAAGTATATTAAAGAGTTTATATCTCAATCTCTCGATTTGATATATACTCAAGCAAATAGAAATCTGCGAGTCATTATCAAATACTAGAGAGATAACTTGGATGGTACCAAAGACCAATATCCAAGTGTCAATCAATTTAAATCAACAACCAAAAGGTCGGATATTCTAATTGATTGACCAACGCACAACCTGTGATATTTGAATTATATAACAAAATATAATGCGGAAAAGAAATAACACAGACACCAAAATTTTGTTAACTTGAGGGGAACCACAAATGCGGAAAAACCACGGGACCTAGTCCAGATTGAACACACCTTTTGTATCAAGCCGCTACGAGACACTAGCATACTCCAAATTAACTTCGGTGGACTGTAGTTGAACCCCAACCAATCTCACATTGATCCAAGGTACGAGTTATGCTCTTACGTCTCGATCCCGGTAGGATGCTACGTACTTGATTCCCTTAGCTGATCTCACCCACAAATAAGAGTTGATACGACCCAAAGTCGAAGACTTTAATAAACAAATCTGTATCACACAGAAAAGTCTACGGTAATAGATAAATGTGTCTCCCATGAATATACCTACGAGTTTTGTTCCGTCTTTTGATAAATCAAGGTGAACAGGAACTAATCGATAAACTTAGGACTTATATTCCGAAGAACAACCTAGTATTATCGATCACCTCACAATAATCTTAATCGACGCTTGCGAAAAAGATATTGCGGAATCACAAACGATGAGACGAAGATATTTGTGACTTCTTTTTATCTTGCCTATCGGAGATAGAAATCTCAAGCCAATTATTACAATTGTACTCGTACGATGGAAACAGCAAGATCAGATCACACAACTAACAAGCTAAGTTTTCGATCTAGCACGTTTCTAGGCTTGTGTAAACGTACCCAAACATGTACCCAAATGAAGAGGAAAGGGTTTCCCCTTATCCAACAGCTAGGGTGCGAATAGCATTGTCCAACTGAGGTGCCCCTTATAAATTGAGGTGCCCCTTATCCAAAGTAAGAGTCCGCATAGCAAATGTCCTCCGGGGGTGCTCCGCATAATTTTTCGAGCCGAATTTTCCAAAAATGTTTATTCCCCAAAAATACCTACACACACATAAAATACCATAATAAGTACGAAATCGAGTGCCAACAATATATAATATTGAGATCAAATTAGACACAAAAATGTGTCTATCGGGAACATCGACCTTTTTGAAAGTAATGGTCAATACCATGGTGAGCCCAATTATTATCCATACGCCCACCGGTCATACGAGCAAAATTCCTCTCTACTAGAGTCTGCACGTAAGTTAGTTGAGTCGACACAAAAGTTACTTGAGTCGACACGTAGTTCAGCTGAGATGAATAACTTAGTTATGGACTAAAGCAATGCAACGTGTGAACCTTCTTTCCTAGATAAAATCGGGAAGTCATGTGAGTCGACTTTAAAATGTTGTTAGAGGCCCAGGAAAGAACTTAGTTTGGAGTGAATTGGATTGCTACTGAGACGCATGCGGGAGAAGAAAAAAAAGAAAGAAAATATTCCGTGGTGGCAACATTAATGAGAATGATTAGGATTGTGTTGGCATGGACACTGTTAGAGCATAACATGCACGGTATATGTCTTCGATCGATCGAGTTGGCTGCGAGAATCTTGTTGGAATGAAACAGAGGTGAAGAAAAGTTCTGGGACTTCCCGGGAAAGGTTTGGATGACATTCTCGGTGATTGATTCACGGATATGGATTGCATGGGCTTGGTACAATACAACAGGGTTGGTAAGAGAGTTCGTGTTGGGAAAGAAAGAATATTCTGCGTATATCACGAAACAGAGAAGTGATAGTTCTCTCGGGTTTCCTGGGAAAGATTGAAGAGATATTTTCATGGAGTTTTTCAGGGGATCGTGCGGTGATTGGCCTGTTTTATCAAAACAGGGAAGTTGGGGGATTTATTCACGGAAACAAAGAAAATTTCCTAAAACAGAGTAGACGGTGATATATCGGGAAGTTTTGGATTATTTTTGGAAGATTCTTGGAGTAAAAGAAGAGATATTCTCCAAGCATCGAATAGAGCAGAGTTCGGAAAGTGTTGGATAAACCAAATACGTGTTAGCGAGAGAAAAAAAGGAAATTTTACGTGACTGCGAGTGAGGAAAAGTCGAGACTTTTGCTGGAAGACAAGGGAGATTTAACCGGTTCTGTGGTGTATTTATAGGCTTCTGGGACCTAACAGAAGGGGAATCGGGAGTTTGGGGTTCATACGGAGGCCTTGGGGGGTAGTTGCAGAGAAGACCAGGGAGCTGCAGTGAGTTTCCTGCTGCTGCAGGAAGAAAAAGAAGACGAAGAACTTTGTGCTTCTACGGACAGTCGTAGAAAAACATCGAATATCACGACATAGAAGACATTCTTAAATCACCACTGTGTTCAGCCAAGAAGTGGTAACAGTTTCTCCTTGTTCATGTTTTTAATTTCATCCTTAGAACATTGAGGAAAATGTTAGATTTAAGTTTGGGGGTATGGTAGAAACTTTTTAGTTGCAATAAATAAACTCCAGAGACTAGAAATTTATGCTTATTAAGGTTGATACTAACTAATCTAAGTGGATGGGAACATCTTGGTTGTAGGAGTTGAGGAACCAATCTGATTAGATGGAAACATCTAGAAGAGTCTATTCATAAAAGCACGAGAGTTCGGGTGTTAGAAAAGAAAACATGGTAGTTTCGCCATATCCTCGTGATGGAAACATCGAAAGAATCCCGATCACTTCTTTTCTTTTTCTTTTTACCATTGCTAGGGTGAAATAGAGTGACCGAGATAAAAAAAAAAAAAAAAATTGAGACCATACCACCAGACCAATAGGAATAAATACAATAAAGTCAACCACTTTGGTACCCTTGTATATGCCAAATTTTGAGTTGACCTAGAGTTAGGATTATCGACCACTGGTTCCCTTGTATATGCCAGTGTATTGATATTAGTCCAGACCAGTATCTCAGTCCCTTAGGTTAGGTTCACCTTAGTCAACATCATCTACGTTTTTATCTACATCCATCTTCTTTATCTATCCATGTGATTGGTTGACTCCGGTTTATGATGTTCAGAAACTATCTGAGTAGAGCTCATCGGTTTATATGAATTTTAGTATGCTTGAGTGCAAACTCGTGTACAACAATTGGAATTTCGCATCGTGGTACTTCCTCCTATAGTCAATGATTGTATGCCAACCAAGGAGATTCTTTAGTGCCTTCCAAGGTTCCGCGTAGATAGCTAAGTCCGGAGTAAAGGTTTTGTGGGTACACCTCTGGTAAACCCTCCGGAGACAACACTCCGCCACTAGGGCCACCTAGGGGTTCAAATGAATTTTATTTTCTAGAATAAATTTGCTCGAGGACTAGTAAATAATAAGTTTGGGGGTATTTGATAGACACATTTTTGTGTCTAATTTGATCTCAATATTATATATTGTTGGCACTCGATTTTTGTACTTATTATGGTGTTTTATGTGTGTGTAGGTATTTTTGGGGAATAAACATTTTTGGAAAATTCGGCTCGAAAAATTATGCGAAGCACCCCCGGAGGACATTTGCTATGCGGACTCTTACTTTGGATAAGGGGCACCTCAATTTATAAGGGGCACCTCAGTTGGACAATGCTATTCGCACCCAATTTTGTTGGATAAGGGGCAACCCTTTCTTCTTCATTTGAATTCATTTTTGGCGGGAAATTGGTTCTTGAAAACCCGAGAGTTTGCACTTAAGATTTCGACGAGTTTCAAGGAGATTAAATAGCTGGAGTTGGCATCAAGTATCCTGTTTTGACTAAACAGGGTTGTTAATGTTGTCAGAATCGACTAACTTTGGCTACAATCACGCGTGGAAGAAAACAGAGGAGCACGAGTTTGCATGGGTATGTTAAGGGATTACAAAGAGTTTGAGCGTGTTTGAAAGACTTGTGGAGTGTGATTTAGTTAAACAAGGATATTTTGGAGTGAATTGGATTGCTACAGACGCGTGCAGGGGAAGAAAAAAAGAAAGAAAATATTCCGTGGCAAAGCATTAATGAGAATGATTAGTATTTATTACATGGTGATTTTGATCCTGTCGAGTATATATAGGGTTACGGGGATGCTTTGAGGAGAGGATGGAGAGTTAGGGGAGAGTTGGGACGAGAACAGAGGCGAGAATCGAGTTGCAGAGAAAACTCTTCCTGGCTTCTTTGCATGGGAAGAACACGAAGAACATAAGACCCCACGCAACAGCGATCGTTCCTCGCTACGGTGATAACGACTCTGGGTGAGGGTCGTAGTTCGGAGACAGTCTTAAAGCAACGATAATGATGACATTTACCATTTATCGTACACTTTATGTAATGTGGTTTGTAACGCTTCTCATGCGTTGCAAATTCCTGGTTTACTTGATATCTTTCCTTTTCATCATTTGTAAGCGCCTTTGAGCAATAAAATCATATTTTGAGCGTGTTTCCAACATGATGAGCTAGACTCCCATTCTTCGGGACAACGGAGAAAAGACGAATTTCATACATTGGGTAAAATTATTAAATTTTTTTTAAGACTTTTGCATTAATTTTAATTGAAATATGATTTGAATTAATTGGTTGTCATTTAATTTGATGAGGTATGCTTAGCTTAAATGTTTTGATACATCATGCTTAGGATTTACAACCAATCTTTTGAGAATCTATCTTGGCAAAAATAAGAGTCCATGTTTTTATTTGTTGAGCGATAATTGTTAAAAGAATTAATATTTGAACCTTTTGTTATGAGTTTGGCCGAATCCTGAATCCCAGCACATCTCTTCATCCCGTGACAATATTTGTATATATTTTTCTTTTATTTTCTTTTATTAATTCTTAAAATCAATCTCATCAAGTCCGAGTGAACGACAACCTTTCTTACTACAACGTCATTGAAAATAACCATCAGTTCCCAACCACTATTCACATTATGGTCAAAGTAGTAACGTCCATTTTGAAACTCAGTCGGATATTCGTTGTATTGGCTATTGTAATACCAGTTCGACATTCTATTGTAGGGGTGTGAGTTGTCACACAAAATAAAACCATTGGGGGATTCGTGGGTGGATAGAGTCTTACCTCCGTACTGCAGACAGGCGATGAACCGTTGAAGTCGACTCGGGCCACCGACTCCGATGTCAATGTACGAACCCGAGGGACCGAGACAGTATCATAACTGTCGTCCTTCCCTGCAAACAATTTATATTTAATTTTTAACCCTTCCTTAGGGTTTTAAAAATAAAATAAAGTCCAATGTCCCAAAAATAAAGTTCAAAAAGTCCAAAAATAAAAGATTACAACAATTAAACCCTATTTACAGTTTCTAAAAATAAAAAGAAATAAAGTCTAAATATAAAATCAACTATATACAAAATCTTCTTCTTCACTCCTTTTGGATTCCTCTTTTCTTTCCTTCTTTGGCTTTGCTTTTCTTTTCAAAGACTCTCTTTTATTTAGCTTAGCATCGAATCTGAAAGAAAACAGAAAATACCAAAACGCGTAAAAAAGAACAAAAATAATAAAAATAAAAATAAACCTAAAACAAATCTAAATACAAGTCCGCGTCGGCGGCGCCAAAAATTGATGTAGTTTTTACAATGGTAAGAATAGTGGTTCTTTTAAGACTTGTGAAGATTTGGTTTAAGACTTAAAAATAAAAACAAAGAAAATATATATACAAAATTGTCACGATTACGAGAGGTACTAGGACTTCGAATTCCACCATTAATCACATTCAATTGGTTCATATAATGACTCATAACAATTTTAGCTCTTTTGTTGACTCTTTTCTTTGCCAAAAGTAGATTTCTAAAATATTAGATGTAAATCACAAGCATGGTGTATCAAAAGATCTTACGTCTAAGCATACACCATCAAACGAAATCACAACTAATTAGTGAAAATCATAAATCAATTAAAATAAGTGCAAAAAGTCTTAAAGAATCAATTATAGTTACCAAACAATTGTGATAAGGCTTCCTCCGTCGTCCCAGTGATGGGGTTTAGCTCATGATATCAAACACTCGCTTAAAATAATAATCCATAACTCAAAGAGTGTTTTTATTGGAGAAATATATGAGAAAAAGAACAAAACAGCGAAACTGCAATAGTTATAAATGTTACAGATCGACTGTTACGAAGATAACAAATAAAATAAGACTGCTGATTTAAGACCGTCTTCTGTGTCGTGATATTATGATGTTTTTCTACGACTGTCCGTAGCAGCACAAAGTTCTTCGTCTTCTTCTTCTTCCTGCAGCAGCAGATAACTCACTGCAGCTCCCTGGTCTTCTCTGCAACTACCCCCAAGGCATCCGTATGAACCCCAAACTCCCGATTCCATTTCTGTTAGGTCCCAGAAGCCTATAAATACACCACGGAACCGATTAAATCTCTCCTGTCTTCTAGCAAAAGTCTCGGCTTTTCCTCACTATAAGTCACGTAAAAATTCCTCTTTTTTCTCTGCTTAACGCGTATTTGGTTTATCTAACACTTTCCGAACTCTGCTCTAGTCGATACTTGGAGAATATCTCTTCTTTTACTCCAAGAATCTTCCAAAAATAATCCAAAACTTCCTGATATATCACCGTCTACTCTGTTTTAGGAAATCTTCTTTGTTTCCGTGAATAAATCCCCCAACTTCCCTGTTTTGATAAAACAGGCCAATCACCGCACGATCCCCTGAAAAATTCCATGAAAATATCTCTTCAATCTTTCATAGGAAACCCGAGAGAACTATCACTTCTCTGTTTCGTGATATACACAGAATATTATTTCTTTCCCAACACGAACTCTCGTACCAACCCTGTTGTATTGTACCAAGCCCATGCAATCCATATCCGTGAATCAATCACCGAGAATGTCATCCAAACCTTTCCCAGAAGTTTGGTAACTTTTCTTCACCTCTGTTTCACTCCAACACGATTCTGCAGCCAACTCTGATCGATCAGAAGACATATACCAGGCCTGTTATGCTCTAACAGGTTCATGCCAACACAATCCCGCCATTGAATCTCTTTAGAAGTCCCTCAAAACTCGAACCCTAAAGCGCCGATTATCGTGAACTTTTCCCGCCAAATCTCATATTTGAATTTGAGAAGATGAGTGCCCCTTATCCATTCCTGGGTGCGAATAACAAGTGGTCTCCCCTTAGTAATTGAGGTGTCCCTTATCCCAATGAGGGGTCCGAATAGTAATTTTCTCCCATGAGCGCAAATACCACTTTTCGAGCCAATTTTCCCCATAAAAGCTTATTTCTCCAAAAACACTTACAAAAACATAAAATAATCAAATAAGTATAAAATCGAGCACTAATAATACACATAATTGAGATCAAAATAGACATATAAATGCGTACATCATCTAATCTTCAACATTACTCGAAATCTTCGTCACTTCCAAGTACTCCAATGATCCCAAAGGTTGTAAGTTTAGCATCATCGTTGTTGAAAATCCGTAGTTATAACAACGAGAAAACAAGAGTTCTCAATCATTGTTATACAGTGTCATAGTATCATTACACAGCGTCAAAGTTCAATTATATCACAACTTCACAACAATACTATGGTGATATGTATCACTCCCCTTAGTCAATACTCCATCTCACATGGAAACCACTCCCCCTTACATATAAATTCTCCCCCTTTTGTCAATAAAATTGGCAAAGGTAAAAGAATGGGATCCTAATGAAATTTCCAAAAGAGACATTTCATGACCAAAAGAAAGAAAACACATATCATCTTATTTAGATGCAATCATAAAGCCTAAGATAAATGCATTCATCAAGGAGTTTAAAGATACAAGATAACCCCTATAATATTCCACAGACGCATTCCCCACAAAGATTTGGCAATTAAGCAAAAGTTTAATTAAGAACTCTCCCCCATAACATGTCATTCTCGAAAGAACAACAAGAGCGACCTTAATTTCAAGAGAAAAGAAGGATTTATTTGGACATAATAAATCACATACAAGTATGAATTTGAATCCAAAATACTCAATTAAATTAAGCACAAGAGAACTCATGATTAATTTAATCGGATATGCTCAACATAAGTGAACTTATGGAGACTCAAAAATACTCAATTAGATTAATCACAAGAGAAATCATAATTAATCTAATCGAAATACACAACCAAACTAATCACAAAAGTAATCAATTTAATTGGCCATACTCGACATAAGAGAATCTATGGAGCAATGACTAAGTTAATCATAAGAAAACAATCAACTTGAGTCAATAGTGCTCAAACATAAGAAAACTTACGAGCCTTAACTAAATAACCAAACAAGATGATTAATTTAGTTGATAATGCTCGACATAAAGTACCTTACGGAACAACAACAAAGCTAATCATAAAAATAATCAACTTGGTCGTTTTAGTGCTCAAAATAAGACACATTCTGAGCCTCATAGTAATACATAAAAATATGGATCGGGGGAAGATCAATTATTTGGAATACACAAGGATTCATTCTATTTTCCATCACTATTCGCATAACGATATACAGTAGACATAATCCTTGTAAACAAAAGATTTTAACATATCTTTCATCAATAATTGACATAATAGGCTTAACTTTTGTATTTGTCAAAAGTCCATTCATTCTTTTATCAATACATCCATATCGACATACGAAAGACTTTACTTTTGACAAGGTATGAGACAATCATAGTTCACGGACGCAAACACACATATCCCATAACAATATTGCAATATATAAAACCATAAAGATTAATACTGCAAAAATCATCTTCCAAACAAATTTAGAATTTAAACCAATAAATCTAAAAACATGAAGATGCAAATGTTGGACATAGATCTGTGAAATCACAATATTCCAAACTCTAGTAATCCTTCTCAAAAACAAGAATAAATTCTCATAAGAAGTTTCCTAGGAATCAAGACAAAATCGTAATGCACATATAAGATGATCTGTCCTTAGAGGGTAGAATCAATCTTTTTCGCCCGGATTTATACCAAGAATAGCTACCAAAGGTGTATAAAAATATTTTATTAACAAAGAAGATCATACAAATTCATTAACGACCATGCATCATAGTTCACATAAAATGATTGTGAACATTCAAGAATTCCATAGTAATGCATACTACTGCACATTCTTGAACTCCCCTTCTTTGTGATTCACTAACAACATTACAAATTAGCTTAGAAGAGTAGTACTCAAAGAATCCAAGTGCCCAATTCCAAGAGAAGTGGAACAAGTGACGAAATGGAGCAAAACACTCAAAAACAAGAGACAAGACAAATACCAATCTTAACTCATCCAAATTCAAGGTTTCTCATCTCCATTTTGAATAGAATTCTAAGACAAAGAGAATGCAAAAAGAATGAGGTCATTCCGAGTTCGGGCGAAGAAATTACGGCCAAAACAAGTTTACCGAATATCGACGTCTACAGGCAAGTATGCATACGGGTTTGCAAACGAATTTTCATGACTTAGAGCAGTTTGCAAACTGGGTCTGCGAACTTAAACCCCTGGATTTTGATTTTAAATGATGGTATTCATACTTGGTATGTGTACCATGAAGTCCAAACATCCCGAACTACTATTTTCAAACCTAAACACAAAGGAACCTTAAACACAGATCAAGTTAGGTAGAAATGAACGATAAGCAAGGTACATGGATCATTATAATTAAGTACTCCAATAAAATACAAATATTTCTCAAGTTTATAGACATACCTTTTTAGAAGAATCCAATTGAATTCTACCGCGTTACCAAATATTCAAAATCATACCCAACTTAATATGTATGCCCCAGTTCTTGTGCTTCCCTCACTGTATACATAACAAGGCATTTCTTAGTGAGGATGCACGTTCAACACAATCAAGTTGTGTTGAGGTGATCAATGTCTTGCTCACCATGGCACCAAGAAAGAGTTTCTTTCCAACAACTCTTACATCTTGTAGTGTTGAGAAACACCCAAGGAACTGTTTTTATAAGTATATCAAAGAACTTCAAGAGAACCCAAGAGATTTGTGTTTTTGATTTCTTGTTTTCCAACTTATAGAAAACAATTTCTGAGATAGTTTTTAGTACTACGAAGGAAACTCTTTTGATAAACAGAGACATCCTATCTTCTTCATAAAAGAAGACAATAATACTATCTTGATAGGAAGTATCGTGAATTGAGCAACGAATCAATTCATGCTTTGAGGTGATACACTCGGATATTTGAGATTTAAACTCCTCTTGTAATTCGTTTAGTTTGTTACAATTAATTGGATTACGCAGAGGAGGAGCATTGCTCTCACTGATTAGTAAATCAATATCAATATCAACCTCAACATAAATATTATTCATCATTACTTTATTTATCCTGTCAAGAGATTCTTGCTATTTCTGGAGGTATAACTCAACATCAAGAGATAAGCTCCCAAGCTTTTTTTCAAGCCCTGAAAACACTTCAAGGGATTTTAAACCTGGTGGAGGTTTAGATAGAATTTCTTCTACAGATTTTATTAAATCAGTCATGGAAGAGAATTCTGAAATCCCTGGATCTGGTGGTGCATTTATTGAGATAACACTTTTTTCCCATAGAGTCAGATCGCTACAAACACAGACTTATAAGGTCTTTAAACGTGTTTGCCTGCTCTGATACCAATTGAAAAAGCGGGGGTACAACAACCACACCCAATATTTCGCTTAGCAATCTGTATGGAAAAACTCCAATATACTTTCTAGAGAATCAACTAGACAAATAGGACTCAATCTAGATAAAAAGTATATTAAAGATTTATATCTCAATCTCTCGATTTGATATATACTCAAGCAAATAGAAATCATGAGTCTTTATCAAATACTAGAGAGATAACTTGGATGGTACCAAAGAACAATATCCAAGTGTCAATCAATTTAAATCAACAACCAAAAGGTCGGATATTCTAATTGATTGAACAACGCACAACCTGTGATATTTCAATTATATAACAAAATATAATGCAGAAAATAAATAACACTCTGAGACACGGAATTTTGTTAACGAGGAAACCGCAAATGCAGAAAAACCACGGGACCTAGTCCAGATTGAACACACACTGTATTAAGCCGCTACGAGACACTATCCTACTCCAAATTAACTTCGATCCGGATCAGTAGTTGAACCCCAACCAATCTCACACCGATCCAAGGTACGTTATGCTCCTACGTCTCCGATCCTGCCAGGATGCTACGTACTTGATTCCCTTAGATGATCTCACCCACAATTAAGAGTTGGTACGACCCAAAGTCGAAGACTTCAATAAACAAATCTGTATCACACAGAAAAGTCTACGGTAATAGATAAATCCGTCTCCCACGAATATACCTACGAGTTTTGTTTTATCTTTAGATAAATCAAGGTGAACAGGAACCAATCGATAACCCGGACTTATATTCCCGAAGAACAGCCTAGTATTATCGATCACCTCATAATAATCTTAATCGACGCAGCGAAAAAAGATATTGCGGAATCACAAACGATGAGACGAAGATGTTTGTGACTTCTTTTTATCTTGCCTATCGGAGATAGAAATCTCAAGCCAATTATTACAATTGTACTCAAATGCGATAGAAACAACAAAGATCATATCACATAACTACGAGAAAGTAGTATCACTGTCTTCACAATCCCAATGAAGTCTTTAAGTCGTTAACTTTGGTTTAGAGAAGAAAACCCAAGGTTAAAGGAGAATCGACTCTAGCTAATACAACTAGTATCACACGTAAGGTGTGGGGATTAGGTTTCCCGGTTGCTAGAGTTCTCCCTTATATAGTCTTTCAAATCAGGGTTTGCAATCAATGTTAGCTTGGTAACAAAGCATTCAATATTCACCGTTAGATAAAAACCTGATTAGATTCAAGCTAATATTTCTCAACCGTTAGATCGAAAACTTAGCTTGTTATACACACATGAAATGCACGTTTCTAGGCTTGTGTAACCGTACCCAAACATGTACATTTGTTGGTTCAACAATAGTTAACCAAAAGGTTAGCCATATGAGCAATTTCATATCAACCAAATTCTTCTTCACCATAACTAGTCCAAATGACTCAAATAAACTAGTTAGAGAGTTGTTCAATTGCTTAGATCTTTATGTAACTACACAAGACACAATTGAAGCAAAAATGATTTGGTTCACTCGAATCGGTTCATGAACTTTATAGCCACGGTTTGCAAAAGCATTCCTTAGTTTATTTAAACATGAGTTCAAGAACAATCGTCTTTAGATATAACCAAATCAAGTTCGCGGACTGGATTCGCGGACTTAAGTTCACGGAAGGAGTTCACAAACTCGAGCAGAAATTCTCGGGTCGAGAACTTCCGCCAGTTCGCGGACTTGACTCACGCTACCATTCCGGTTCTCTTAATCAACAAAGTTCGCAAACTTTGGTTCAAGGAATAAGGACTTATACATATATGTGTTTCCACAACAATGCTTATATCCTACCAAAGGTTATGTAATCTAAACTCTCATTTCAATCATTGAAACATTCTCAGAGGACGTTATATAGTTGTTATTCAAAAACCATTTTTCGTCAGAGCAATTTTCAAAGTGATTGAAACATAACATGACTTTCGTCACTAGGTAAAGATGAATTCGGCTAAAGTTTAAAGCTTACCAACACATATTTCGAGAAATAGATAAGCGAGATAAACTCGGCTCGAAATAGCAAATGTGTATAATCTAAGTTTATATATCAAAACGACTTTTGTCTCAAGATAGGAGATAAATAGAATTTTGGGTGATAGATAAGTTCAAGTCTTCATATACCTTTTAGTCGATGAAGTTCTACCGGTTCCTTGAGTAGTCCTTCATCTTGTATGATGATTGCCATGGAGTTCTTGAGCTCAACTACACTTTTTATACTAGTCTGAGACCTTAGATATAGTAGACTAGAAATTAAGACTTATAGTTTTGATCACTAACATTGACAAACATGCTAAAGATAGCAACGCATGCGAGTTCGACCGAGCAATGCTCTAACAATGTTCTCCAACGAAATTATCTCATGATCCTTTCTAATTGCTCATTTACTAATGCCGACATTTGAAAAAGTGATAGAAAGTACGTTGATAAACCACACAGAACACTTTGTATAAGCACGAGTCTACCCCCTTTGAAAGAACTTCCAATGCCAAATGCTAAACTTTTTCTGAATTTTTTGTATTATCATATCCCGAACCCCTACATACTTTGATTTACTTCCCAATGGAATTCCGAGATACCTCATTGCAAATGAAGCTATAAGACAACCAAAAATGCGTGCACTCTCAACCATAGTTGTTTCATTCCCTACGGCCACCAAAGCTCTCTTGCGAGAATTCATCTTTAACCCCGAAATAAGCTCAAAAGCAAGGAGGACATTTTTGAAATTGCCTACCTAAACTGGATCATCATCAAGGAACACGCGGAGGTCATCCGCAAATTGTAGATGATTAATTTCAGATGAATAAGCTGAAGGTTTGAAACTAGAAAATAACTGCATTGAAGAATTTGTATTAAAATATGCCATAACCATTATTGAAATACTATAAATCATCGGGCTATCTGCCATCTTTTCGATTTAAAACTACCCAATTTTTTGGTCCCAGAAACACTCAATTGATTGAAAAAAACTAACATTAATTTATATTTTATTGTTACAACAATTTATGCTTTGTACAGTAAAAACTCCATATATTAATAAACTCTATATATTAATAAAAAAATCATGGTCCCAACTTGGGCCAGTTATAAATAGTGATAAACTCCATATTTTAATATTAATAGATTTTTCTAGTCCCACCATAAAGAATTTACCTCCATATATTAATATAATAGACATAATCGGAAAATTATAGATCTTGTTACACCAAAATTTAAGATAAAGAAAAATATGTATCTATAGTTGTTTGAGAAAAGGATGTAATTTTTTAGATTGTTATCGCATCTTTTGATTTACATATGCTTGAGACCTCGTTACTATGTGCACCTTCTCGTTAAAGCTAAAATATTTCCAACTTGTCAAGCATGTTTAAAGCTTCTTGTCGAGCAATTTTTTTTTTTGGTATACCTCCCTATATTAATAAAATCCATATATGAATAATTTTGTGAAGTCCCAAGTCTATTAATATATGGAGTTTTTACTGTAGTTACAAAGTTAGTTTTAAAAAAAAAACACACAAAAGATGCTTTCTTCAATCGATTCCAAGTAGGAAATAATATATATTAGTTGAGATATGAGGAAGAAGATGATTGTTGAATAACGGTCTTTTCATCATCCATCGTCGATTCAAGTTATATGTATACGTGGCCATATAGGTAGGTATGTTATTGTTCGTTTGATTAAGAAGAGCCGACACATGGAATAAATCCAGGCACATTAACCACATAAGTAATTTTCTGAAAAGAACGGATAAAAAAGGAATTTGACACGTGTCACGGTTGCACGTCGTTTGATCATGCCACATGTCGTCATCGGAGTTTACAACTCCAAGTTATTGTGCGTGCAATATAAACAAGTGGTTGTGGGTTGAAATATCATCTCACGAGGGTATTTAAAATGTGGTCAATGACTTTTTAATTGTGATATATGAAAGTGGTGAACGATGGGGTATAATCCTGAAAATTAAAAAATGAGGGCATATTACTAAATGAAAGTATGAAAGTCTATTCCTGAGGCATATTCCAAATTTTTCCTTAATTATGCTCTTTACTGCAGTTTTTCAAGGATGTACTCAAATAAAATATACGCTTATGCTAAACAAATTAGTTAATAAAGTATGTTCTTCTTTCAAAAAAAAAAAAAAAAACTTTGATCTATCTATATGAACTCCTGAGTGGTTAAAGTTAAAATACAAATTGACTATTTCTAACTTACATACAATTTCAAATTATTCACATCAAATATAAAAAAAAAAAAAAAAAAAAAGATCTGAAACCGCATTGTTGTTTTCTTTTGACTACCACGTGTGTGTTTGACCGCCTTAATAATAAAATTCATTGGGTAAAAAATTTCTGTTTCATTTCATTCCATTTTACTCCCGGTTACAAACAGTATTAGGTGAATTCCATATCCGCGTATTCTTTATATTTTCAAAATTCAAATATATCAAGAGAAAATCTCCTCGATTTGAATTTTAAAAGATTAGACATGGCCAGGTTTTAAAATCTGTACTCTGTCTAATCTTCTTCATCTTTACTATTTATTTATCTTCCACTTGGATTGCAACTTAGTAATTTTTTTCTTTTTTTAATGTAGGTACTGGTTTGAAATTGAAGAATCCGGAGATCACCGGTCGTGATTCTCTGGAACCGGTAAGTTTTTGTTGCATTTTTTTTTTTACAGATTTAAAGGTTTTTTAGCTCTGAAGTAAACCAATGTATAATTTCTGATAAATTCATTAGAAAAATGGCCGAATTGAGTTTCAGATCTAAATAGTTTATCTTGTGTAATTATGAAATCAATTGAGCGTCCAAAGGAAAGTAGGTATGTAATTGATGAACTGTGTAGCTGTTGTGGTGATCAATTAGTTGCATTCTATATTGGAAAAGTTTTTTTTCAATCTTAGAATGATTATACATGAAAACAAGATATGAAAAATAGATATTTATTGTTAAGACAATAAAAGTGAGTCACGTAAGTTTATAACTTATGAGATATAATTTGAAATCAAACCAAAACAGTCAAAACAAATGTTAATACCAATTCTCACCAAGAAGTGAACATAATATTGTTTATAAAGTTATTTGTTATCCTTATAATAAACCAAGTCTTATGGCTCGGCATTGCAAGAATACCAAATATTATTAACAATGCTTCTCAAGCTAAGTTAATGTGATTTGAGGTATGATAAGGTGGGTACATATTGGTGTTTCACACAATGTTTATTTTGATAGGTTATTGTTTAAAAGTTGCACCGAAATGTTTAGAAGAAAGTGGTGTTGAGAACTACTCATATCTCTAAGATTTTCAAGCACTAGTACGGTTTTAAAGTTTACTTCGGGTAGAACTATCTTGCCAAAGATATTCCGTGAATCGGAAAAAAAAACTAATACCCGGGTAACTTGTTATTGGAAGGATTGAGTTTAATAAATTATTGAGTTTTATCATTGCATTTCTACAATATATGTTTTGACGGTGGAATTATTGTATTTTATATTACTCAATGTATAATTTCGATAAATTCATTAGAAAAATTGCGAATTGAGTTTGAGATCTAAATAGTTTATCTTGTGTAATTATGAAATCAATTGAGCGTCCAAAGGAAAGTAGGTATGTAATTGATGAACCGTGTAGCTGTTGTGGTGATCAATTAGTTGCATTCTATATTGGAAAAGTTTTTGTTCAATCTTAGAATGATTATACATGAAAACAAGATATGAAAAATAGATATTTATTGTTAAGGCAATAAAGTGAGTCACATAAGTTTATAACTTATGAGATATAATTTGAAATCAAACCAAAACAGTCAAAACAAATGTTAATACCAATTCTCACCGAGAAATGAACATACTATTGTTTATAAAGTTATTTGTTATCCTTATAATAAACCAAGTCTTATGGCTCTGCATTGCAAGAATACCAAATATTATTAACAATGCTTCTCAAGCTAAGTTAATGTGATTTGAGGTATGGTAAGGTGGGTACATATTGGTGTTTCACACAATGTTTATTTTGATAGGTGTTGATGGTGGATTTTCATTTAAGGTTAAAATTGTAAAAACCAGAAAATCATGCGCTGACATCTTGTAAAAGATAAAGCCATTAATAAGTGTTGGATACTCCTTCACTTTACTATTTCACCTAGAATGGAGCATGTGGCAACAATCCCATTCTGTGAACACACGAAATTCATCCAGGTTGGAGCATGTAGCAACAATCCCATATAACCTGTGAATTTCTAGCATTATTAATTAATGCGCAATCAGCCTTGTATTTCTGTACTCATTATCGGTGCGGCATGACGGATCGAGTGTTGCTCTTCTGTGAGCAACACGAACCTCCAAGCATTATAATGAAACCATGTACGAAATACCGTACAGCCGACTCTCGGTGTGTTATACTAGCCCGATTGAGCCCTCTCGGTGTGTTATACTAGCTTCGATTGAGCATCCGGACGACCAGTATCAGTCGGATATGATCCTGATCATCCAACTCCACAAGCATGATTGGATGACCTGGATCAATTCCATCACCCCCAAGCGGTATGGAATATCCACTGCCGAACCAACGGACCCCGCATGGCCGGCCTCCCTCCACTGGCCTAGCTTTCCAAAACGTCCAAACCATATCAAGATGGGCGGAAAACCCTAAATTAGGGTTTGCGGCATATTACATGTGTCGCAAAAGCAGGTCTCAACCATCCATCTTCGCGGTATAGATGGAGGGTGTAGATGTAGATTCAAAGGGCCCAGAGCATGTCAACACAATCACCGTGGGCCCGCCACATACTCCGACCATCTGGCCAAGACCAACCATGGTTGGTCATCCCACCCGTGCGCCCGAACATAGCATGACGCACGGCCGTGAAACCCAAAAATTAGGGTTTTGAGCATCACGAGCGTCCATCTTCTCGGCACGAATGGGGTCCCAGATTAGATTAAGCAGGTCCAGTCATACCTCAAGATGAGCACGAAGTGGGCCCGTCTATCCCCTCACCGATCGTCAAGGCATATCATGCCCTGGCTATCCCAAACGCGCGTCCAAACTTGCGTGGTTACACTTCCCAAATTGCAAATCGATCTCGACCACTCAACTTCACCGGACGAATTGAGTGGCTTAGATCACGTTTTCATGGGACTTGATCAGTATAGGCATGAACACCCGCCTACCACCTACACGCCAGATCGATCGACCAAGACCGACCAAGATTGGTCGTCTTGGAACGCCGCCCCAAACCGGGCATGTCACGCGGTTTCCGATTCCTTTGCGGCAATGGATTTGGCATGCGCAAACCGATCTCAACCACTCAACTTTGCAGGTCAAATTGAGTGGCCTAGATCGCACCTTCATGGGACAGTGAGATACGAGACGTGTACACCCCAATGCATCTTGTCACACGCATGCCCTGGTGGTCTTTTCCAAAACACCTCCCATGCTTGGATTCGACCCAAGCTGAAGAGGGATGCTTGCGCACCTCTTCTAAAACCCTAATTCCATCAACGGTCGCAGATGAGTGTCTCAAAGATCTCGTCCGTCCAACTTCACCGGCTTGTTTATACAACCCTGGTCAGGATTTAATTGGTCAGTGAGGCGTCATGGTAATCACCACCCATCACTCTACCACACTAGGATGCGCACACTGCATAAAATACACATGATACTTCACAAGTATCAACTTCCCGAATAACACGGTTATTCAATTTAGCATTACATGCTACCTTTTATGGATCCCCACGATCCACACACTCGAGACATCAATCATGTCACAAACCGGGGGATACATATCGGGGTATTGGTCCGGGCGGTTTACGGCAGTGCAACGCGCCATCACAAGAACGTGTCGGGAAGTCATGGACGGTTAGAGATGACGGGAGAAGTGGCAAACCGGTCGTGTAACACCAACACACACCTCCACTACTCCATCACTCCACTTCTTCCACTTCCCACGAGAGACGTGAATAAGGCTCAAATGACTTGTATAAATAGATTCTCCTACCTATTTTCCAAAACACAGGGGGGAAAAACAGGAGACAAGAGAAACAACACAAGTCCAGACGAGACAGATGCCAAGTGTTAATACAAAACGTCTTCAAACACCCGAGACCTTTGCATCAATCGTAAGCACACTCACCTTTCTTTACAAGTCATAAGCAAGCCAACACCTTCACAATCTCAACACCTTCTTCGCTTCCTCCCTAAGATCAACCCCATCTCCTTCACTTTGTGACCGAAACAAGTCCTGAACGGCCATTTCTTGGTTTAGGTAGGACTTGCATGCATTGATTTCCGAATCTACAAGCACTCACCGCGCAGTGCATTTGTTTAGGGTTTAGATTCATTCCTCATCCACACACCCCAAATTACCAAATCCGGTAGGAATAGTTTTCACCCATAAACAATAGGTTATTGTTGTGATACCCCCAAATTAACAATAATAGTCCGGCCGGCCCTACATTGCCAATTCAAGGTTTCACTATGTTTGGACTTGCATCCACATAGCGTTCACAACTAGTGCATACCCAAAATAAAGGGATAAAACAAATGAAAACTCACTTTTACTGAAACGAGTAAATTGAAGTTTAACACATCTCAAAAAAATATCAAAGGAAAGTTTAGAGAGAAAGTGGTATCTCAAAACTACTGGAAGAAAATAAAATCTCAGTTTTGGTACAAAGTACCGGTGTCTCTCAGTGCACTCCTTATTACATAAATAAGGTAAACAAATACTAACAAAACTGCTGCGAGGAAGGAGTCCTACTTCCTCAATTAAGCTGCAGCACCTAGCTCGAGAAACCCACAACTAAATCACTTATTCACCCTGTCACTGAAAGAGGAAAATAAACGCAAGGTCGAGCCTTGTAAAATAGCAAGTTCACTCTTAAATCATCAATTTAACCATTGAATGTAAAAGCCCGCGATATCATGAAAGGTTAATCATACCCACTACGATACAACATTATATAATGTTCAGAAATACAAAACCTTTCATTACCAAGATAACTTCCTTGAAACCACATAGGAGACAAACACACATATTATAAGACTATGCCCACCGTGACGCACAAGATGTTTACATCACACTTGTGGCCCTGAACTCGGCGAAAGTAAACACACACAACCATCGCTGCCCACCGTGACTCCCATGCTATTCGTAAAATAGATGTAGCCCTGATTTCGAAAACAAAGCAAAACAGAACCAATGCCCACCGCGACACACAAACTATCTTGCATATAGGTGGTCCTGATCTCGACGACCAACAAATACTGAATACCAACCAGTGCACAATCAACACATACACATACCCAACAATAAAACTGCCATAACAAAAAACGATCCACGAAATTTGTACACACAACCGACCCTGGTTGAAACCAGTGTTACACTTTTATGATCATGGCAAAAGTTTTTACTGGGAACTCATACAAACATACATTACAAAGTGTGTGAAAAATTCAGATCAATTCAACGGCCGGATCTTGCAGAATAAGGCATACAAGTAGGCCTGGCTCGAGGTAGAATTCAGAGGTACAGTCTTCTATACATGAGGTTCAGGGATAGATACCTATGTCCGATCTTTCTAAGATTTTTACACATTGTTAATAACATCAGAAATCCATACATATCAAAAATTGAGAAGGATCCGATGGTTAGAACCCTAAATACAAGATCTTAAATAGTCATACTCAGGCTGGAATCTGCAGAAATATAGTCGGTTTGGGAGATTGTTTGGGGTTCCAAAAATGTCGGATCATCTTAAAAATTAATCACAACAATCCTAAAATATTTCACTATGGAATATCAAAAATTGGTTGCAAACCAACGGTCTAAAATATGTCTAACTGTAATACGAATCCTACTATGTTATACTAAATCTAAGGTTTTCAAGAACACGCGGATTTAAGGTTTACCAAATTAAAATCTGTGAGCAACCAAAGTAATAGAGAAGCTTAAACAATCAAAAATTAAATTGATAAAGCAAGAATTAACTTTCCTTTGAATAGAGAGAAAATATGAATCAAACCAACACGAAATGAAATCAAAAATCAATCTATCTCTTGGCCCTTATTTGGTTTCATACGACTGTTCCTCTTTCTGTAACCTAAAAAATTCAAGAACAAATCAGGTTTATACGTTTTCTTTTGCTTTCTTAACTCTCTAGTTGACATCTTATAAATAGACCCTGCCAAAATGATAAGGGGACAACACTTCTAGACAATTCTAACCAAATGTTAAGTTACACCACTAATACACTCCTATGACCTAAAGGACTTAACTAGCAGTTCCTAAATATCGAATAAGGGAGTATTACAATTGTTTAATAGTTGCACCGAAATGTTTAGAAGAAAGTGGTGTTGAGAACTACTCATATCTCTAAGATTTTCGGCACTAGTACGGTTTTAAAGTTTACTTCGGGTAGAACTATCTTGCTAAAGATATTAAGAATTGGAAAAAAAAATTAATATCCGGGTAACTTGTTATTGGAAAGATTGAGTTTAATAAATTATTGAGTTTTATCATTGCATTTCTACAATATATGTTTTGACGGTGGAATGATTGTATTTTATATTGCAATTTTATCATAATATGCCTTGAGTTCCGAATGTTTGCAATATAGGGTTTTATCATACTTTATGGAATTTGTGAGTTAGCGATGAGTATGAGCAAGTTGTGTTTTTCACTAAACTTTTTAAGGATTATTTGAGTAACATGTATCTAATCTTATTCAACTTACCAAAGCATGTTAGCAGTTAGCTCACAAATCTTGCTAGTTTGCAAAAGTATCAACCAAAATAAAATGTTTGAGAATTCTATAAGAAAGTTTTTTGTGTATATCATAGTTTATCTTGATGACTGAAACTGTTCATTTAAGTAGCGAATTGATCAATACATCACCTAACTAGGCTTCCTTTCCCTTGGACGAACTTCATAGTTGTTATATTCCTAAGCAATATCCTCTCGATAAACTCAGCAGATTTGTTCAGGTTTTCTTCGAAACCAGACAACGGGCCGATGAAGTAATAAGATTACAAAATGGTTAGTGATTTTCTATAATTTTAAGCAAAATTTAAGTTGAATAAGTAGGTTTTGTTTATTCATTTTTATTAAAAATAATAATATTGTGCAACTAGTTATGAAGTATTATTGGGATTTCTTTAATTTTAGAAAAGCTATAATGGTTATTATAATGAATTCTTTAATTTTCGTGTAATTTTCTTGTTCTGAAATTTGTAGGGAGATATCATAAAGGTCGTAAAGGTCGTAAAAGAGAAAAGCTTGATATTGTTTTTTCTAGATTTGCTCCATCCGGTAGATGGATGGGTAAGAAATTCTTAAACAAGAGCATTGACTTTATTTTTTGTTTTTTTAAATTTTATAAGAATTTGTGTTGTAGAATTGATTGTTTTTTCTTTTATTTTTATAGAGGACCTATTACTATTCCTGATCCTTTTCAAACCATTCCAGTTTGTCAACCTTCACAATCTTCTCAATCTTCCCCATCAATACCACAAAGCTTTTCAATAGAAAGGGTTTATGTAGATGGTTCTATGATGATAATATGAAATCCAGTTAGATTTTAGTTCAAAAAAGGTAATCTACAACCCATGAATCATATGCAATAAAATTTATTAATCTGGTACGACATGATTAAGTAGTCATATATAATTCAAAGTAATAATATACACTATTAGATCTCTAATAAAGTAGGCAGACTCATAAACTGAAATAACATAAACAGTGTGAAATTAAAGACTGAGCACATAAACCCTATAAACTAAATTGCCCCTAATTTTACAGATGGCTGAGACCGAGATTTGTTTAAGAAATTGAAAAAAGGAAAATGAATACGAGACTTACCGAGAAAAGGTTTTAAAAAATTGGTCTCTACGGATATAAAAAAAATATATGAAACAAAACACAATTAAAATGTTAGAATGAAAATTTTTCAGGGAAGATAAAAGTACGAAAAAGGTTTGAGAACATAAGATCTACCGGGAGAGAAAACCTTGGTCTCTACCGAGATGTGTTCAGGAGTTATTAGGTTTGAGTTAGGGATTGCGATTGTTTCGTATGAGAAAAGAAAAGAAAAGAAAAGTATTCTCATCTATATTGTGTCAAAAGGATTTTGAATTTGGATTATTATATTTCACTAGTCATGAGCATCTACGTGTACCGCATCTGAGATGATTTTTGTTGAATTCAATTTTACATAACTTCGCATAGATGTTAGACACATTATTTGTGCTTAGGAAAATTATTTTAAATTTTATATGAATGTGGGATTCTCTAATTTCTGAATTGGTATTAAACATTGAATTTCGTCTTCTAACGAAGTCTATTGAAATTTTAAAATGAACGTATGCAGCAATGCAATTTGCATTAGCAACTTCTTAATTTTAATTTTTTGTTGTTGTTGGTTTAAGATTTTCTTTTGATTCAGGAGATAGTAGGGGTTCCTTACCCATAGTTATGCTAAGTTTGATTATTAATATTTGCTTAGAAGGACTAGCCATGAAGATCGCGGGGTAATTAAGAATTAATGCATAAGTTGTAAGATTAAAAAAGAACTTTATTCCTAATTATTACCTCATTTGAGATACTTAGCTCTTCGTAATTTTAACTTTTGGGGAAAGGTTTTTCACAAATATTTTAGTTTGAAAAACAAAAATAATAAATATGCTTTTGATACTTACTTTCATATTACTAGATATACATGTTTGTTTGTTGATGTTGTTTTTACGATGCATGATTTGTTACATATAATATGCAGAAAAGAAAATATGTTGAATGTGTGAGTTAAATGATAAATCTATGTAGACGAAGCGTGAGAAACTCTGTACGTCCTACAAAAACGAAGTGCATATAAGTTTGACTAGTCATCATATATTAAGAGGATAATTGCATGAGAGGGAAACTTGATTGGTTCAAATGGGAAACTTGATTGGTTCAAATGGGAAACTTGATTGGTTCAAAAGCTCTGAAACAATTAAATGGGAAACTTGTTTACTTGATTGGTTCAAATGGTTTCAAAATTGATTAAGAGGATAATTGCATGAGATATATTTGTTATATATGCAAAAGAAATTTGTTGTGTTTTAAATCATATAATGTTTATGAAACTGAGAACATGCTTAGTTTATTTTTTGACATGAAAAACTTGGGGTGAATGTAGTGTAATTTTTATATTGAATTTATATTTCTTTTGGATCTATTTCATTACATTGAAAAGATATTTGTAAAGAAATTGAAATAAAGTTTGCTTATAACATAATTTTCACTCATTTGATTCTAGTATTACGGTGTATTTTTGATTATGTGTGATTGCACTAGATAAAATGCGTAAGGTAGCATAGTATGCATTATTTGTTGCGTGATTGACTATATGTATGTTGCTTCCATAGTGAGGGTTAATATATGCAGATTTACCAATAATCTTAGTATGGAAAGTTAGTACATCATTGAGAATGTTATGAGGTGTTTGAAATGAACCTTGAACCTAGAAATACATTATTTAAAGTTTACCGCAATCCTTTAAGGATCTTTGCGATGTTGATTAGCAAACCCTTTCAGATGAATGCTTCAAAGGATCGAGTAATTTAGTCCTACACTGGATAGAGGAATACTAGACATATTAATCGAAGGTGTAAATACATCTTACCCTGTAAGCATCTAGGTTCCTCGAACAATGTTGATTCCCATTGAGAATTGAGTCATTTGTGATGGATAATACCACCTAAAAATAGGTTCAAAGTGAATAACTTTTCACAAATGATATGAACATAGTTTTTCGTGATTATCACCCAACCTATAACTCAAAATTCCATAAGTAGGTTCAAAAGGTAATCCGAACTATGAACGAACAAACCAATATTGTTGTAGTATAGTGGTAAAGTCACGGGGTGATGATACCAGTGACCTAAGTTCGAAACTCGCCAACACCAAATTCTTTACCGATAAAAAAAAAACAACGAGGAATGGACAACCCAAATTCAAATGGAACTATGTTACAGATAATATGTTGACACAAAATCATATTTTTGAGAATTTATCCCACGACAGTTAAGGTTGAGTTTTTGTTTTTAAAACTCTTAATGATGTTTTTATCTCTATATAGAGTGGGGTACTTATCTAAAGGAGTATTCTTGATAGACTCACATATATGGATGTGAGAGTGCATCCACTATCTATGAGAATATGGGCAGGTCTCTAGATCATTCATTAAACTGGGATTCAAGCACAAGGTTGTAAGGTGTTAGCTTTAGACTTTACACTAGTGTAATTGTGTGTGTGTTAGGCAATCTTCTTATCTTTAGAGTTCAAAGACTTATATTCACTCTATGTTCAAAATCGAAAGGTACATTTATTTATGCACATCAATATACATATCTTACTCAATGTTTTAAAACATTAGTAAGGGATTGTTGGAAATATATGATTTAAAACAAATTGATTTCCATTTATTACTTCTTTAAAATTATTTTTAATATGCATAAAGTTAGTTATAGAAGAAATTTATTTTTGTTATTAATATCTTGACTGTTTTTATTTAGTAGAAGTTAATGGTGTTAATTATATGACAATAAAGTGTCAATACCTATTGAAATTCTCGAGTAAAAAAAAATCATATTTTGGTAGGGAAAAAAAAGGTTTTTTTTTTTTTTATGTTTTTGAATTTATAAAGAAAAAGAATTTTTGTGAGAAACAAAAAAGAGCGTGTGATCATCACTTTTTCTCCAAAAGTTTGATTCCCGAGCATGAATCATACACTCTCAAAGTGCAAGAGTGATTGTGAAAGAGATTCTAATCGGTTATTTTATCGTGAGGACAATGCAATATGGAAGAACTGCTTGCACAAGGTTGGGCAGAGCCGCAAAATGTCTTAAAGAAAGTGACCAGGTCGTGACTCATCCATGACATTATTTGTTTACTATGGTTAATTAATATTTAAAAATAAAAGAAATCATGATTTGTACAGAACTTTGGTTGGTAACCTAGCAACAAGCTGGGCCCCAACACCCTTTTAAATAACAATGCCTAATCTATAAAAAAAAATGAAACTTCCTAGACCACTACAATCATCATTACTAACAAGACAATTTTTCAGACGCTTAAAAAAACACAAAGTATCCTCACTAAGCTCTCCCAAAGTAGAAATATCTAGAACACCTAATCCATAGCCACGTGAAATGCAAAACAACATTTGAAATGGCTTTACCTGGGATGAAAGCACAAGAACAACAATATGAAATTTACAACAAGAAAAAAAAAATATTGAAGAGCTACGACGATTACTATTTATTATCATTATTGTATGTATCCAATACTTTCCATTGGGATTCATTGAACATGGGTCCACTTGATGAATCCCAGTCTATAAAAACTCATCATACTTGTCACGGAATTAACTCTACGTGATATGCTATCTCTAAATCTTACCTCGTATACCTCGACTAACTTGAACATCAGATGGATTTTGCTGGTACCCCCCACTTTCATGGTGGAATTGAAGGAGAAATTACTGATATGGATCGTCATCAACATCAATCGAGGAATATTGTGGAATTTTTTTGACAAACAATTATATTCTCCAACCGTGCAACACAAGGATATCCCTTAAACTTCATTAGATGATGATCAACTACTAAATATTCATTTTTATTTGTCTGGGCCAGAGTAGGTTTACTAGGGAATCGATGGTACTTGAAAAGGAGAGGGTAGCAAGTACAACACCAACTTTTTCGTTCGGAAACTTGTATGGGTAAAGCCTAATATAATTGCAAGTAGATCTAATTAAAGATATTAGAATAAAATATGAATTAAATCATGGTGTGCCAAATACTAATGAAAAAATAAGAAAGGATCTCTAGTCAAAGTAGCTAAGATCTTACATGGGAGACTATTAACCTACAACAAACTAGGCCATTCAAACATACTTCTCATTTGACCTTTCAGTTAGATACGCACCAACATCACAATTTTGATTATACAAGTACTAAAGCAAACTCTATGGAAGTTATAAGGTTTCAATTATTGAAGTACAGATTTTACTAACAAGCTGATCTTAGACGGTGATAAAAAGATAAGGCAACAATGACAACATGAGAAACAGGGTTATTATCATAAATCGGCTGAGTTGGGTTTACATTTTTTAATCCGATGCCGAGAGAGTTGCATTTGTTAAATATAGGGTCTCAAAGAGCAGCAGTGAGGAATGCTTGAGCACGCTTCGTATACACACCGGAGGAAAAGCCACGTAAATACCTTTTACCCCTGTCTGGGCCAAAGACATCAACTAAACCATCAGAACCAAAATCATATGAGCAATTAGTTCCTTTCTCTTTTCGATTCTCATAGGTAGCTTTGACTTGTTCATGTGTAACATGCGTTGCCCAATATGGGTTAGGAAAATATAAGTAAAAGCTCAGCATGCTTTTGATTCTTGATATACCTACATATTTTTCAACTACTGAGTTTGATGACCCTTCATCCAAGCGTATTCACGATCCTCTGTAAATATCTCATCCTCTTATGCCTACTCATTTGAATTCATATTAGTTTTATAACCATAACAAAATATAATTTCAGAAAACTAATAAAATTGAGGGGTATAAAACATACAAGGAGATAACTTTTGTTCGCACGCCTCCCAAGAGTATGGGATCATGCATTTGTTTTTGTTCTCTGACTTCTTTCCATGACTTTCTCTGACTCATTCTTTGAACTCATTCTCGACTAAAATAGTCCAATTACTTGGACTAATCCCCACCGGAACCTTTGCTGGAATGCTTTTTGGTTTTCCACGCATTTGGATCCGAACTAGCTTGAGTATTCATCTCAGTATGTGCTTTACCATTGGCCATCCTGAAATAATTCTGTCGAAGCTGGTATTTGAATAACCCGAACTGCTGTGAAGGCTGCTTCAAGGTTGGAGCATTAAACTCAAACTCACTCTAACTAACAAATGTAATGGTTGGTTATCATTCAACATGAAAATCTTATGTATGATATAATGGACAAACATAACCTTATACAACAATAACACTGCATGCACTAGATAATACCTTTTGTAAAGTGTAACATACACCAAAATGAAACTCAATACTCAAGTGTCAAGAAGAAATGTCTCTGAAAAACTTTCTGACCTAAAACAGGTGGGTACATACATCTTTTTAAGGATGTCACACGTATTTATGTAACAATATTTTCCACACAAATTAGTGTAACAATTCAGTGTTACAAATTACTCAATTTGGTATAATGATTTGAGTTAATTCAAAGCAGAGGTAATACTTAAAGAGGTGCCCAAGTCCACCCATCCAACTTGAGAAACAAACAGACACAAGTCGGCACAGAAATATATGAGCTACCACGAATACTAGTTGTGAGGTGAAAGAAATCGAACTGTCACAGGTTGGCAAAGAAAACTATGGGCTAATTAATAGAGCTATGAGTTATTAAATCAAAATAAACTAAATTTTAATAAAATAAGTCTACAAACTTACTTTAATTAAACTAAGGGAAAATATGTAGATGACAAAATATAGCATCTACCCGAGAACTGACAGCTGAAGGGTAATACAACTGAGACACGTAATAAGACTCAAGATCGTACGTCGAAGACCTGAACCAGATGTACAAACATCGATTCATAGGCGAACAAAGACAAGACAGAGATACAAAGTTAGACGCGGAAGACCTGAGTCCAGGTATGAATCTAAGAAGATTCTCGATGCTGTCAGCTGAGCAGAGGCTTAGAAAGATGGGTAGTTATAATGAAGAGTTGTCCCCGGTCGGTACAAGCACAAGGTAGGAAACTATTAAGTCCAAGTTATCACGTGCTTAGTCATCTACATGTAATTCTCGTGTTCATATTGTTAGAGAATTGCTCGGTCGAACTCGCAAGCGTTTATCTCAAGCTTATTTATCAATGTTAGTGATTGTAGATGGTGGATTTTCGACAAAGGGTAAAATTATAAAACTATACTCCGGATCCGGCAATCGGATGAGTATTGAGGCTCATGTCTCTCATTAAAGTATGAAAGCTCATGTCATAAATCTCATTTGAGAAATTTGTCTCTCGAGTATGTGTAGATGTGTAGTCTCCCAGCTGAGGCCACGGCACATCTCATGAATACTGAGAAATTTTAGTAATTACTCCGGATCCGGCAATCGGATGAATATTGAGACTCATGTCTCTAAGCGTGAAATCTCATGCCATAAAACCTCTGATCGAGAAAGTCTCTCAGAGAAGATGTAGATGTGTAGTCTCCCAGCTGAGACCACGGCACATCTCATATTGTATAGAATCGCAAGATTGGACGGCTCTAGACGGCATATGCTTGCTAGTATAGAGCAATAACGTCTTGAGGATGAAACCATGTTTTCCACGACTATACAAGAGGAATATGACACTCAGAAAGTTCATATTGCTCAAGCCCTCGGATAATTAATGCTCTAGATAGGAAGCTCTGCTAGTATAGAGCCATCGGTGAATTATCTCTAATCGCACGAATATCGGCAATATTCTACGATTCTTCGTTATATTTCGTCACTTTAATTCGTGGTTCTTCCCAGCAGAATTCCACGGGTTAGTGATAAATATTCAACGAGACAGTAGCATCGAGCATCGAATAAGCCACGACTAAAGCGGGTGCAAGTGTACTTAGCAATAATGCCTGAGACCGGCATTTGAATGCGCAAACGAGCATTTCAAAAATGTGAATGAACGATGAACCTATGCAAAATAGGAAGGAAAAATAATAATAATAAAATATTAGCAAAGGCGCCTGTGGTTGGCTCATCACTGATTGGTAAATGCCGTGACCGATCCGCGCCTAATTTTATATTTTATCATATTTTATTATTTTTTCCCTGATCTCGTGAAAATTCTCTCGTTCGAGCAAATCTCCTTCGTTTCAAGGAAATTATCTAATCTCATGATTTTTTCAAAGAAATAATAAAATTAGGGAAAGGTGTCGTGGGACCGGGCTCCAGCCGGCCGGCCATGCCCTAGCCGTGGCCGGTCCCACACCTCACGTCCCATTGTTTTATTATTTCTCTCAAATTATGAAAATTCCCCGATTTCATGAATTTTCCCTAAAACCATGAAAATTCCCTAATTTTATGAATTTTCTCTAAAATCATGAAAAATATTATAAAATTAGGAAAACTCGTGGGACAGGGCTCTAGCCGGCCGGCCATGCCCTAGCCGGTCCCACACGCCTATTATTTTATTATTGTTTGTTGTTTTAGTTTCCTGATTCCATGAAAACTCCCTGATTTCAACAAAATACCTTGGTTTCAAATAATCTCTCTGATTTTATGAAAATTTCCTAAAATCATTAAAATTACATAAAATTGGGAAGAGTGCTCTGGGACCGTGCCCATTGGCCGGCCGGCCATGCCTTGGCCATGAAAATTTCCTAAAATCATTAAAATTACATAAAACCCTGGATTCTGCATATTTTCTCAGAATGTTGCACAAATGCACATCGGAAAATACTGAAACTCTCAGGACTGAGACACGGACACTATGGTGACAAGATCACATCTCCTTGACCGACCAAGGGTGGCTCTAAGGCTTGCAAATAGCCGGTCCCACATGTTTTAATGATTTAACCTAATTTGCTCAATTGCTCATATTAGGTTCAAACTTCTTCCAAACAATTAAGAGTTTGCTTAAACGACCATCCATTGGTCCCACAGCCACCAAGAGTCGGTCCCATGACCTCTTGGTCGGTTCCTCATCTCTTCATGGCTAGGTTTTAGCATTTGTAGCTCACACGAGCATTATTTCAATAAATGATTAAGCCAGCATTTAATCATTCTTTCACCAACTGGTCCTCAAGAGAATTTGGTATTTTGCTCATTCGAGCATGCGAGGCGTACATGGTGAACTCGTCATCCCATGTAGTCGGTCCACACTTCACTCTGTGATTGATTTGCAATAAATCATCATTTTGATAAAATTAGGGTTTTGAATCCAGAGCTTTGTAGAAACATGATTCTGAGCATATTCGAATACTCTGATAAGTTTATGTTGATTTCATGATCAACGTTTTTATATATTTTACTCGACCCAGCAGTCAGTATCTTAAATTAATATTTATTTTGGTCCTGCTACCAACAATTCATCAAACGAGCAATATTTGCTCAAACCGGCAATATTTGCTCAAACTAGCAATATTCCTCAGACTAGAAATATTTGCTCGAACCAGGAATATTTGCTCAGATTTAAGAATATTGGTTCAACTATCAATATTATTCGACAATTCAGCAACACAGTTTGCTCATCTTACGTAATCAACATAATAATACCTCGTCTCAGCAGACATATTTGATTCATGAATTTCAGAACATTTGCAAAACATGTTCGATTCAACAATACATGGACTCATCGTCCCACAAAGTCAGCAACTGACTCCACAATCACGAGATATCAATCGTGCCACATGGGGGGATATTAACTAGGGTTTTGGTCTGGCGGTCTACGGCACGTGTGTTCACACACGATGAGAATGTGAGCAAGTCGTGCAATCAGTTGGAAGAGTCATCAAAGTAGTGGGTGGAAAATTAACCAAGTCTCCGCACGATGAGCAATTTGGTTTTAACACGATTCCCACTTCCCCCACTCTCGATTCCGACAAACTGTCACACTTCATGGGATCATGGTGTTTTCAACTCGGCATTATAAAATGTCTACGAATCCCGATTGAAAGGACAAGATTGAACACTTGAACATTCGTCTAAAAGAATTCTCGGCAAGTTCATACTGAGACAATCTTTCGTCTACACGAACTCATCGTCCGAGCATTCACTCTCAATTGAGCAAAATTCAACCATTCGAGCATTCTTACGCTGAATTCACAACACACCTACAATCTCGGATCACCATTGATCTCACCCATTTCTCGACTTCCCTCCTGCTGAGACCAACCCATCCTCTCTTGTGATCGAATTGACTCTGGAGCGACCATTGTTCTGGTTTAGGCCGAGTCTTACAGATTGATCTCTCGAACTTAAAGCACTCCCTTCTTTGGTGCATCGTGTGAGGTTCAACATTTTGCTCGGTTCAAGGAGTCTCCACACGGTCGACTCTTCAATTCCGTAAAAACCAGCAAATCGTTTTTCCACATCTACATATTGGCGACCACAGTGGGAGATTAATCTCTCGGTTGCAATCTCACGATTTCACAAGATGGTTGTTCTTGGGTCTGGGTTAGTTACAGGTTCCAACACAAACGGTGCTAGAACTAGCAACAATAATAACAACGACAATGAAGATATCCCGGAAACAATTCCGGCCTCTAACAGCCGGTGGTGACATTACTCCTCCTCAAGCTAACACGGAAGGTCATCCTCTGTTCGGCCGACACCTTGAGGAAGTCAGAGGAAACCCACCACCCACCATTGCCGATCTCATCAAAGTGCAAGAGACTCTTGTTAAAAATCAGACCGATATGGCTACGATACAGAAGGAGCTATTTAATCAACTGAAAGCTCTCACTGATACAATGTCAGAGAAAACTCAAGGAAAGGGGAAAGATAAGGAGAAATCCTCAGATACTGATCCTGAGGTAATTCCAATTCATACAGTGGACGACGACGAAGTCCGCAAAGCTGCAGACGATTCGCCAGTAAAGGAATCATCAAATTTCATTACTCGGGAAGATTTGGAGCGCCTTCTGGAGAACCATGGAAAGGGTTTTGGTCTGGCGGTCTACGGCACGTGTGTTCACACACGATGAGAATGTGAGCAAGTCGTGCAATCAGTTGGAAGAGTCATCAAAGTAGTGGGTGGAAAATTAACCAAGTCTCCGCACGATGAGCAACTGGTTTTAACACGATTCCCCACTTCCCACTCTCTCGATTCCAAAGAACTGTCACACTTCATGGGATCATGGTGTTTTCAACTCCGGCATTATAAAATGTCTCTGAATCCTGATTGAAAGGACAAGATTCGAACACTTGAACATTCGTCTAAAAGAATTCTCGGCAAGTTCATACAGACAATCTTTCGTCTACACGAACTCATCGTCTGAGCATTCACTCTCAATTGAGCAAAATTCAACCATTCAGAGCATTCTTACGCTGAATTCACAACACACCTACAATCTCAGATCACCATTGATCTCACCCATTTCTCAGCTTCCCTCCTACAGACCAACCCATCCTCTCTTGTGACCGAATTGACTCTGGAACGGCCATTGTTCCTGGTTTAGGCCGGAGTCTTACGAGATTGATCTCTCGAACTTAAAGCACTCCCTTCTTGCGGTGCATCCGTGTGAGGTTCAACATTTTGCTCGGTTCAAGGAGTCTCCACACTGGTCGACTCTTCAATTAGTAAAAACCGACAAATCGTTTTCCCCATCTACATATTGGCGACCACGGTGGGAGATTAATCTCTCGGTTGCAATCTCACGATTTCACAAGATGGCTGTTCTTGGAGTGCAGGTTGAATTACGGGTTTCCAACACAAACGGTGCTAGAACTAGCAACAATAACAACAACGACAATGAAGATATCCGGAAACAATTCCGGCCTCTAACACTGACGGTGGTGACATTACTCCTCCTCAAGCTAACACGGAAGGTCATCCTCTGTTGGCCGACACCTTGAGGAAGTGGGAGAAACCCCCACCACCCACCATTGCCGATCTCATCAAAGTGCAAGAGACTCTTGTTAAAAATCAGACCGATATGGCTACGATACAGAAGGAGCTATTTAATCAACTGAAAGCTCTCACTGATACAATGTCAGAGAAAACTCAAAGGAAAGGGAAAGATAAGGAGAAATCCTCGAATCGATCACGAGGTAATTCCAATTCATACGGTGGACGGACGACGAAGTCCGAAAGCTGGAGACGATTCGCCGACAAAGGAATCATTAAATTTCATTACTCGGGAATATTTGGAGCGCCTTGGAGAACCATGGAAAGGACAAGACATCACATGTCCATCGTCACCAACCTCCTTATCCCTGCAAGCTACGCAAAGGATCCCTCCGAAAGGTTATACCTCTCCAACTTTCACTCTGTATGATGGGCCTGGCAATGCTCGAGAACATGTCTCTCGTTTCTGGAAGCCTTGGGAGAACATGAACACAACCACATTGTTAGTCTCAAGGAATTTTCAAAATCTTTGAAAGGAAGGGCATACACACAGTACAACAACATCTTTTGAGACTATTAACAATTGGGAGAAATGATTAATGCCTTTTACAGAAAGTACTTCTTCGTGTCAGAGCAAGTCACTCTCTCTGATCTTGGAAGGATGTTTCAGAGGGTCAATGAAAACCCCAATGACTACGTGAAGAGATTCAGTCAGGCCTTGGATTGTCATGACCCAAATGTCACGACGGTGGTAGATTTGTGTAACAATGGAATGCTCCGGTCTCGAGGATCTACTGGAAAATCTTCGAATTCAAGAATTTATCGAGCTTCATGAAGCCCGAAGAGATCGGCAACCACTTGCACTTTGCTCTATTGGAAAGAGCAAAATCTACAAAGACTGAAGAATCACGAGATACTCGAGGAAGCAGATGACTGATCAACAAGCAATACAACCTGCGACCCTCCACAAATGGTGTCGCAGAAGGGAGCAAGCGCAAGGCTGAACCCCGAACAAGCATACCTCGGCTCCTCAAAGACACAAAGAAGGACAAACCGGAGGCACGAGGCTCTGGCCAACATCGAGACTCTGATCAAGATGCACTGAATTTCCTCTCCCCGTTGGAGAAGTGCTCGAACTACTAGATGCACTGGATCCAAGATGGTGCAATCAAATTGCCATATGTCGAAGAGACCCAGGCGAGGAAGACATGGAAAACCCTCGTTATTGACGCTTCCACAGGTTCGTCACCACAAGTAGCTGCAAAGTTTTGAAACGCATATTCAGAGAAAAGGTCGAGTCAGGAGAACTTAATCTCGGGGCCGAAGAAGTGCACAGAGATCCCCTCCCGGTTAGGAATTTCTCCATCTCTGAAGCACCGGTCAAAGAAGCATTTCAGTCATTGATAGAGCATGTCTGCGAATTACTCTATATGTCGAAAGCGCAAAGGGGAGATATGTTCACAGCTTTAAACCACATAGTGTCTGGAAAATGCCTATTGATTCCAGAAGTACCTCCTGAACCTTCATCCACCGACAAAGAAATGTATGACTGAGGACTGCTCACCACAATGCATGTTAAAGGAAATGAATTTAGGAGGGCATTTGTCGACGTCGGTATCGCCGTCAACATCATTCCTTTAAAAACTCTCAGAGCCGCTGGCATTACTCGACCAGAAGCTACTCATGCTCCCATGGCAATCAGGGATCACGAAGGAACTTCCAGAGATGCATATAGCTACATCAATCTCAAAATTCTGAAAACTCGATGCACCGAGACTAAGTTTTACATAATTGAGAAGACTGGATATGACATGATTCTTGGACGAACTTATATTCACGCTGGAAAGAAGACTCCAACACCTTCAACATATCCTCTTGTTGAAGAAATCTCGACTCGGGAAGAAATGGAGGATACTAGTCATTTGAGCACTTGGAAGAAGTTAAAGCTTTGACGGAACTCATACGAAGCCTGGAGAAAGTGCATATTCTTTCATCAAGAGGTTCGTACTCAAGCAAGTCTTATCCCTCCTCATACACCAATAATACCAATGTTGAAATATCTTTGCTCTGGTCCAGGGGACTTCTCCCACGCTAACAACTTAGAAATTACGAAAGCTACGAGTGGATAGTCTCACCTCGGCAATATTACACCAAATGGTTACGCTCGAGCATCTCCATGTTGATTATTCTATCAAAGAGGTTTATTCTTTGAAGACATGGCTAAGAGCGAGCCAGACGGTATCATGGGATACTCTCCTCTACCCGAGTGTCCATATGTGCCACAACCATGGAATCAACAAAAAATATTCAAGGCGCGAACTATTAAGTAGGAACAAATTCAAAGAAGGAGATTTAGTTCTCAAGGCTGACTAAACATGATCTCCATTCCGCAAGGAGTTCCAATTGGGAAGGACCGTTTATGGTTGCTAAGTCCATAACAGGAGGATACTACAAATTAATCAACACGAGATGGCGAGAACCACCCGGTAATTCATGAGAAATGGCTTAAGGCATTTATCGAAATCATTGGGCATTTGAGGTACTGGACGTTTGAGAAATCATGACTCTGGATTTGGCATTTAGGATTTTCTTTCATTGTATTTCAATTCCTCCAAAACGTTTGCAATACTTGCAATCAGTATTTGAATTCAGTAATTTATCAAAATTCAGTTCATTTTACTTAAAAGGAAATCTCTATCAAATCCAAAAGAAAATCCTCAATCATCTACCAATCCAAAGTTAGCCAATATCAAGACATAAAAACCCCACATCTCTCAGAAGTTTAGAAGTTCAAGAGATTATGAAAAGGAAATCAAAGAAAATCAGCAAAAAAAGATTTTTGCGCCTCTGCATCCTTCAAGACCTGCAGAGCCGCCTTCTCCTTGTTCAGCTCTTCAATCAGCCTAGCGATCTTGTTTTCCATCTCTATCACAACATCCTTGGGAAAGGGTATGTTCTTCTCATATGAGTCTTTGATAACGTTCATTTGCTTATGAAGCCACTTTACATTGAAGCCAAGTCTTTCTGAATTCTCCAAGTTAAACTCCCAATCAAAGAGTATATACGGAGTCACAAGTCTATCCCGGCCCTAGTGCATATATCACTTACAACGCGCAAGATAATACCTACTTGCATTCTTAAATCATAAGCACGCCCAGGATTCCGGTCCACAATTATGTGACCAAACTTCTTCCATATTTTCTCGTACAAGCCTGCATACCCAATGGGAACGCTGAATCCACCTACCAGTTCATGATACGGGAGTAAAGCATCAAAGGTAGGATCAAAATCAACTCCTGAACTTGTATATTCATGCACCACTATACTGTTCTCAATTACTGGAGCAGCTTCTACAATCGGGGCAACAATTTCTTCAGTATTCTCTACTGGTGTTTCGGTTTCTTCTATCACTGAAGCAGTAACAATATGGGTTTCCATAACTTCAGTGACAACCTTCTCATGGCCTTGAAGTGCAGGGATGGTTGTTTATTCATCAATAACTCCAGGGCAATTCGGGTTATCCTCATTGGTTTCAATATCCTCAACTTCGGTATGTGACGCCTAATACGAGGATTACATGAGGTTAGAGTCTTTTAAGCATGAAACCAAGTGATATTATAAAATGCAGCATACAATAAATACCACATCATCAAAGTTCATCATTATACACTCAAGGCACGAGCAAATAACATAAAAATCATGAAAATACGTTTTACGGTAACCTCGTCTGAAAAAACTGTACTCTACTCTGTACTAAAAGGCGAACTAGGAGCAACCTACAAGGAATATGAGGATGGGTTATATACCATTATCTTCGTATGGATGTCCTATACCACATGTCAAACTTTCATGACAATCCGACGAACGAGCAAAAAGATGTGGTCGAAACATCGGGCAACATGCAATATGAAAAAGTTCTGGAAGTCTCCTGGAAGTTTACTGTTTCGCCTTTTTCAGGTCCTAAACATGCTCAAAACTCAAAAATATTCGTTGATAAAGTTTTGAAATTCTTTGGGATTGAAGATACATATGCGGATCATGAAAATCCGACTTCAGATGAAGGTTTTACGGTGTTTTTGCTAAAAACTGAAATCTGAAATTTTCTGACGACGTATTTCGCCAAAATTACTTGTACACTCACATGGATTCTCATTCATTCACTCACAAATCAGCAATTTAATATTTCTATGAAGAGGTTACAAGATATGTTCTTACTTGGGGGGTCTTCTAAGTGTTCAAAGAGTTGGGATTGCCCGTGTCAACATCAAGAAGTTCATCATTTTCATTCGGTTCTGAATATTTGGAACTTCCTTCGCCTCTATTCTCGGAGGATGACCGAGTATCATCACTATCCATCTACATCGCAACATCCTCCTGGACATATTCTCAAATAATTAGCATTTTCACATGAGGCATTTATGTTTGGCTATAAAGGAGAGTACTCACAACATTTTCTTCTTCAACGCTCAAATCAGAGATTGTCTGCCCAGCAGTAGAGAATTGAAGACCATCAATACTAGACGGAGCAAAGTTCTGTAACCAAATAATAAATATTGGTTTCGTGATCCTATTAATGCGGATAGAAGAAGTTACAGCGGAAAAGTGTCGACAACTCACCAAAGAAATAACCGGGGACTTTATGGTATTAGGCAACAACTTACAATTCTTGTTTCTAACTTATCCACTGTGAACAACTGTTTCTGCTTCTGAGAAATTCACTTCAAGACGAGGTGTCACAGCACGACCGTCCTACAGGAAAGAAATTAAGGTGATGATCAAAGGCAATTATTTCAATTTTACGAAGAATGTGTAAAAGATACGTACTGGTGAACATCCTGGAGATGTCTTTCGCTTATCACCACCAGAGATGGATTTCAATCTGGGTCGAGAAGCAATCATATTAGTAGAAGGAGGCTCTTTCACCAAAGGTTGACTAACCCCTACGAAATCATGTAGACGTTCAAATTGCTGGTTCCAAAAATCAGTATAACCCGGAGTTACATACGTAATTCGGTCTGCACAAGGGAACCAATAAGAGCTTCCTTCGACATGGGTACGGTCTAAACAAGTCTTAAGTTGTTCCACTGATGGTTTGCTCCTCCGGAAAGTTGGAACGCATTGATCCATACCCATCTGACGGGCTGCTCTATCAATGTTGTATTCCTCCACTGAAAAGTCTCCATATGTTGCTGCTATCAAATGACCTGGAGTACAGCTCAACATGAAGGATCTTTCGCCATCGCTCAAGTCAGCACCAGATTTCAAAGTCCTACTTTCTTCAGTATTGAAAGTTGTCAATTGGGAAATATGAGGAGGAATCAGCACCCAGGGACAGAAGTTGAACTCAGACTCATCGTCTAATACATCAATGAGGCGCGTCTTGGTGAATTTGCTTCGTAGACCAACGCATGATCCTCGGCGTTATCCTCTCGAGAAAATACGTCGAGAATCACCAACAGTCAACCCTTGCAAAATACTACGAGGAATAGGCGCATACTTCTAGAAGCGCTCCCACATCAAGGCTTGGAGGAACATCGTATTGGCGTAGCATTCAATCTTCATAAAGCCATTTGAAATCCGGAGTGCGACCGGGGAATCCAGTTAGAGTACAAAGAACCCAAGAATAAGCTACCTATGGGAAGTTGTTCACCCTGAGACATCTTAATGGTGAAAGGGATTACAAATGGTTTTAACAAAGTCCCGGCGTCTTCAAACACGCCCTAGACAGCCATAAGCACAAGAAAGCAACGATAGACAACATACCGTCAGGTTCGTTAAGAGGGACATCTCGTGGCCACCAGTGTTTCAACCAATGAGCATAACAACCTTTGCCAGAAGCCTTGTTAATTCTCTCCATCTCAGCTGTTAAGATGTTGGAAACTTCTTTCTCCTCCGTGGAAACCTCTTCAGAAAAATTACCTGTAATTGGAAGGTGCAATAAAGCAACTACATCTTCCAAGGTAATGGTAAACTCTCCCCAACTACATGTAAAGGTATGAGTCGGAATACACCAGCGAGCAAGAAGGGCCACAAGACCTCGCGCATCATGAAAGATGTACAAATCTCCAGATACTTGAATAGCCCTAACAACTTGTGCTTTATACAGCATAGCTCTAACACGAGGATATCCCAGCATGTGTCTTGACCATCCGGAAAATTTCTCTAAAGGGCGTCGAGAGAGCTTGAATTCTATTATTGAAGCCTGGAAGAGTCCTTGTTCAAGACAAAACCGAACAACTGCTCGAGGAGTCACCAATTTCTTTTGAGTAACCATCCTGGGTTTATCAAAAGACGATATGCTGGAGATCTGAGACGCTTTTCAGTTTCCTGAACCTCAAAAAATGCATCATCTATATTCGGAACATTCTTGATTCCAGGTGTTTCGTCTTCCTCTCCGCCAACGGAAGTCTCATCCATGCATGCCTCTTCTCTAGAGATATCATTGTCTACACACATTTTATCTCTGGAAGCATCATTAGCTTGGGAATCAGACATTCTTGCAAAGTAGTCAGTAAAATTCACAAAACATTTTGCTTGATCGCCTAATTACAAGCTTCAACAAGATGATGGAATCATGCAAATGGGAATACGACATCAACAAAAATGGTAATTCTTAACTCTTACCTCTTTACAATTACACTAACAATAGTGATTGTGCCACAAGAGTTAACACTCCAAAATTAGTTCGTTCCTTGAAACCTGCAATACCGAACGAGGCTTTATTAATCTTCAAAACTGATTTTTCATAAAATCATAGACACAATTTTCATAGTATGAACATCCACAACTCTATGAAATTTACACCAAGACAATATTTCATCATAAATAAATTGTTAAAGTTTCGAGGTTACTCAGAACCCACGTTTTGATTTTACAAAGCAATAATTAATGTGAATTACTCACATAAATTATCAAACTTTTATCTAATGAGAACAAATTCATGTGAATAAAATATACATCATATTCAACATAATATGTCACGGTTTCAAACAACAACAAAAAATAATCTATTTTTCCTTCGTATGAGCATTATTCTCTAAAACGAGGTTTATTTCGGTTTGTGAAAGCTCACACTGTTAAAATAAAGTTTTGGTTTCCATGAAAGCTCATAAACAAAATTTTATCACTCGGACACGAGTCTATTTCCAAAGAAAAATCTCTCTCAAGTTAGGGATTGTTGCTAGTTTCTTAAACTAACGATCGAACGAACATACGTTTAATAAAATAAGGGTTTTTCTACAAAACTCACGCTAATATATACACATGTATAGCTGTTTATGGGTGAAAACTACTCCTGCAGAATTTGGTAATTTGGGGTGTGGATGAGGAATGAATTTAAACCTTTAAACAAATGCACTGCGCGGTGAGTGCTTGTAGATTCGAGAGATCAATCTGCAAGTCCGGCCTAAACCAAGAAATGGCCGTTTCGGACTTGTTTGGTCACAAAGTGAAGGAGATGGGGTTGATCTTAGGGAGGGAAGCGAAGAAGGTGTTGAGATTGTGAAGGTATTGGCTTGCTTATGACTTGTGTGAGAAAGGTGAAGCGAGCTTGTGATTGATGCAAGCAAGCTCACGGGTGTTTTAATACGTTTTTGTATTAACACTTGGTTTTTTCTGCAAATCTGGACTTGTGTTGTTGTTTGAAATAGAGGCGGAGAACCTATTTATACAAGTTATTGATCCTCATTCACGTCTCTCGTGGGAAGTGGAGGAAGTGGAGTGATGGAGTAGTGGAGTTGTGCGTCGACCAGTCTTGCCCACTTCTCTGTTCATCTCTAACCGTCCATGACTTCACGACACGTTCTTGTGATGGCGCGTTGCCGCGCCTGTTGTAAACATCGAGAACAATACCCCAAGTATGTATCCCCCAATTTGTGACATGATTGATGTCTGGAATGTGTGGATCATGGATCCACGAAAGATAGCATGTAATCTTGAATTGAATAATTTGTGTTATTCGGGAAGTCGATACTTGTGAAGTATCGTGTGTATTTTATCAATGCATTGCATTATGGTGTGGTAAAGTGATGGGTAATGACGCCTCACTAACAAATAACTCTTGACCAGGGTTGTATAACCAAATTTCGGTGAATTTGGACGGATGAGATGATCTTTGAGACACTCATCTGCGGCCAGATTAATGAATATTAGGGTTTTTGAAGAGGAGCGCAAGCATGACTCTTGACTTGGTCGAAACCAAGTATGGGAAGAATTTTGGAGAGGACCGGCCCAGGACGTGTATGTAGATGGCATGCTGGTGTACACGTCCATGTCTTACCGTCCCATGAAGGTGCGATCTAGGCCACTCAATTTGACCGGCAAAGAGGAGTGGTTGAGATCGGTTTTGCCGAAATCCTTGCCGCAAAGGAGTTGGAGATCGCATGACATTCCGCACGCGTTTCAAGACGACCCATCTTGGTCGGTCTTGGTCGATCATACCAGTATGTAGGTGGTATCTTTGGTGTTCACACCTATACCCGACTATCCCATGAAAACGTGATCTAAGCCACTCAAATCATCCGGTGAAGTTGAGTGGTCGAGATCGGTTGCAATTTGGGAAGTGTAACCACGCATGTTTGGGCGGGCGTTTTGGATTAGCGGGCATGATATGCCTCGCCGATCGCATGAGGAGGTAGATGAGCCCACGGTGGTCATCCTGGTATGACCGACCCTTGCTTAATCTAATCTGTGACCCTCGATTCGTGCCGGAGAAGATGGACGCACGTGATGATTTGAAACCCTAATTTTGGCTTTCAAAAGCCGTGCGCCACTCCTTGTTTGGGTGATGATTTTGTCACGGCCAAACATTGTTGGTCTTGACCGATTGATCAAGTGTGTAGGCGGGCCCACGGTGATCGTGTTGACATGCTCTGGGCCCTTTGAATCTACATCTACACCCTCCATATGTACCTGCGAAGATGGATGGTTGAGATTGTTTTGCGACACATGTAATATGCCGCAAAACCCTTATTTAGGGTTTTCCGTCCATAATGCTTGGTATGAACCTCTTTTGGCAAGCAAAGGCCAATGGCCGACCATGCGGGGTCGGCCGTGGGTATTCCATACCTGCTTGGGGATGATGGAATTGATCTGGGGTCATCCAATCATGCTTATGGAGTTGGATGACTGCGATCAAATCATATCCGGACTGATACGGTCAGTGCCGGATGCTCAATCGGGCTAGTATAACACACAGAGAGGGGCTCAATCGGGCTAGTATAACACACCGAGAGGGCTCGGGCTAGTATAACACACCGAGAATCGAGGCGTGTACGGGTATTTCGTACATGGTTTCATTATAATGCTTGGAGGTTCGTGTTATTCTGTAAGAGTAACACTCGATCGTCATGCCACACCGATAATGAGTACTGGAAATACAAGGCTAATATGAAATTCAAGGGAAGGGATTGTTGCCACATGCTCCAACCTGGAGGAATTTCATGTATTCACGGAATGGGATTGTTGCTACATGCTCCATTCTTGGTGAATTAAGTGAGGAGTATCAACACTTATAAATGGCTTTATCTTTTACAAGATGTCACGCATGATTTTTTGGTTTTTTACAAATTTAACCTTAAACGAAAATCCACCATCAACATTAAGTCCCCCGCCTAGCACATAATGGTTACACTATTGTGTGGTAGGCATGAGATGGTGACATATATATATCTTGAAATGACCATGCTAAAGTAGATACATATTTAGGATAGTCGGGCGTTGCCACAGGAACTGGTTGGTTCGATTAAGGATGCGAAGGAAACAGGACTTGATACGGTGAGCCGCTTTGGTTCCTCTTGTACATATTTGAGTTGGCCGCTTCTTGGTGTATTTCCCTCATCATACACGGCTTTCCTCGAGCATATCCGATAAGCCTCGTCGATTGTTATCCCGAATTAGTGACCTTCATAGGTGGCAAGTAAAGACTCCTTTTCCTTCCGGGATTCATCGACTTGTGAGATTATAAAGAATCGTCTCACGTGGTCGTTTATTCTATATATCAGGTACTGCTCTGATTTTCTGATTAACCGATCGATGGATTTGATGATCTCCTCTTTTTTTTTTTTTTTTTTTTTGTGCGCTTGAACATCTTCCTTGTACTCGGTGGCGGCCGGGTTCAAGGTTTTTCCTCCATTTGATTATTTGAATAAAGTTTTTCTTTTATAATCCCTTGTCAAGATCGCGCAATCGAACTTTCTCGGGCGCAAGGGTGCGCCTTCACACGTAATCCTTAGTGATAAAAGAAGTAATTATCATGACAGAACATTTATGGACCTGTGCTCCTGATGCAAGATCTTCCTGGCTTTTGATGAGTGCCAAATAGTGCATATTTATACACATTTTTATTGGCATTTTACTCATCTTTTGCGCTTATAAATCAGATATTATCCCATATTCGTATTTTCTTTGTTTTCAAGAATAAATATTTGTATTAATTAATTTTGTGTTTTTAGGTAATAAATAAAGCTCGGAGAATCGAGGAGCAAAAGAGCAAAGAATTGGAGTCGAGCATCTATGGAGTAGATGGCCAAAGCTCGTAGCCTTGAATCGGTTGCAACCCAACAAGGAAGACATGGGCTAGAGCAACCCGTGACCCGGATCCGAGCCCGTCTCTTCCCTCGAGACGTTGAGATTTCTTTCTCCCTCATCCAACGGCCGTTGCTTCCACGTGCATCGAAGATCGCTGTTCCCGTGCTACACGGATCACATCAAAACCGGCTACCTCTCTCGGCCCGTTAAGATCTTCTCGTACCCAATCCAACGCTCGCTCGGCTGTCATCATCGTCCGTTGATGTTCGTGCCTCACAAAGCAAAATTACCTACCCTATACCCTCGATCGACCATACCCATTCTCTTCTTCCTTTTCTCTTTCATCTCTGCCAGAACCTATCCCTCACCTCAACCACCATCTCCTTCCCCGTGCAGCAAAGCTCTGCTTTTCTCCTCCTCTCCTCGACACAACAACACCACCTCACCTCCCCTATCAACCACTCCATCATTACCACAGCACTCTCTCTCTGTTTATCTCTTTCATGACTTCTTTACAAACCTAGAAGCTAGGTTAAAGATAAATAGAGTTTAGGGGTTTTCACCAACCCCGGCATGGACTTCACGAGCCGTATGAGAAGAAAGAGAGCAGATTCAGAGCATGGGTGGGAGTAAGTTGTTTTTAATTTTTATTTTAGGGTTTGGTATTGGAGGTTCTCTGCATGTATAAATAGAGGTGAAGAAGATGTTTTAGGGTTACGCCTGGATTAGCCGGAGTGTCAATTAGGTTTAAATTAATTTCTTTGCTAATTTTATTATGTTTTAATTCAAAGTGCTAGGGTTTGAGATGAAACCCTAGCTTATCACTATGTTCTTCATAATTCATGTGTTCTTCTTAAGTGATTAATTAGTTTTAAGATACATTTAACTGAAAGCAGAACACACATTACTCTCACGGTGCATACCCAAGCCATGGATGACTTGTAGTTAGAAAACCCCTGTGTTGTTCATGCTACAACTCAAGCTCAAATAGACCAATGTTTATCTCTGATTAGCTGTACTTTAGTCGACAGTTAATACTTAGGGTAAACACCTTAGTTGTGATTAAGATTATCGGTTGGAGAAACATCTTAGACATGAGGCAGACTCGACACCTCTTCCTTAGTTGTTATAAGAACAAGATTAACATCATGAGTTGAAGACACGGTGTAGTTTAGCGGTGAATCGAAAATCCCAAACATCCTTATCATCACGGTTTACTTTAGTTTAGGATTACACTTCATAATCAGCCGTTTCAAAACAAAACACCATTCTGTCACTTGTTATCACTAAAACTCAGTTTAGCAAAGCCTTAGATCAATTAGAGCACCCCTTGTCTCTGTGGTTCGACCCGCACTTGCTCTGTCCTACAACCAAGACACCGTGCACTTGCGGTATCACCGTAGGCCGTAAATTATACCCTTTCTTGGGCCTACCAAGTTTTTGGCGCCGTTGCCGGGGACTTGGCGTGTGCCTTGTGATTTTTGTTCTTGCTTTACTGATTTTCAGTTCTTCCATTGTATATATGTGTTTCACAATCTCTGTCTTTTTGCCCTGATTTGTGTATCTTAGCTTAAACATTTGATTCTCCCTGATAGCTTAGCTTAACTTTGTATCTTCAATTATAGTATAGTTCAACTGTATTTTGTTAGCTTTGTTTGAACTCAGTTAAACTCAGTTAAAATTGTTATAACTCAGTGGTTCATGTCTTGATGCACCCTTAGCCTAGTACAGTCCATCTTTTCAAAAAAAAAAAAAATATTTTTGCATTTGGTGCACACCAGTGCACCAAGCCATCTGTGTACTTGAGCTCTGCCATAGCCTTCTGCTTTGTGCTTTCATTGTGTAAGTTTGAGAACTGAAATTTGTTTGCTGAGTGAACAGGTACCTATCCGCCTAACAGGTGCTGTGAGCTCACTTGAGCCAACCAAAGGAAGGCAAGGAAAAGCTCAAGCTTGAGCTTAGCCTGTGATTGAACTATAATTGCCCCTTGCTTTGCTTGCCTAGCTTGCTGTGCTGCTGCCCTGGCACATTTGCGCATGAGCTGTGAATGAGGTGCTTGCCAAAAGGGAGAAAGACGAGGCTAGGCGCAGAATCTGAGGTTAGTAATTGATTATGTGCCATGTGTGTCGTGCCAAAACTCCTTAAGCCCCGCGGACTGTTGTCAATTAGTCTGTTGGGTCGTTTGACGACCGTGAACAAGTTATACTTGAGTGATAATCTCCATTGTAGGCGAGAAGGTTGCACCGACCACGAGCATATCCTAGAAAGCCCTTAGATCACTTGAGCTAGGATGGTTGGTGACAACTCAACTTTGTTGTGACCTTGAGTGATTCTTTGATAAAGCCATTTGTGAGACCTCATTGTGCTCCAATCCAGGCCCTTTGCTTGTAGAGGCTGAGATACAACTGGGTAACCTGTGCCGTTTAGCCGCAAGTCTGTGTAATGCCCTGTTGAGCCTGTTGTGCCTCAGCTGCAAACCCTGTTGAACTAATTGTTTGTTTGAGGTAGCCAGGCTAGCCCCTCGTATTTAAATTTGTGCATCTGTGTGAACCATGTTGATTTTTGTTGAGCTAAGCCACGAGCATTAACTGTGCAACCCCAGCCCCTGACTGTGGAGCTTTGTTGCAACTTGGCTTCGACCAACCGAGCACATAACCTTGTGCTTGAGCTGTAATTACAGCATTGCCGGAGCCGTGCACACACGGCCGATGTGAGTTGCCAACTCGCACCAACGGACTCGTGGCTCGCAAACTTGCTCACCACCGGCCCGGCAATTTGCCTTCAACCCAACTGCCGTTTGTCACAAAAGCACGAGCTGTGTAAGCTAAACCCACTTCTGGGGCTTGCACATACCAACTGAGCCCAATAAACATAATGTGCTATCTAATCGAACCCGAAGCACCATACATCCGGCTTGCACCATCAATCAGGCTCCACATACACTCTGCACTAATCGTGAGGGCTGAATAGGAAACTTTGACTCAGCTGAGTAAAAGTCTGACTAAGCTGAGTGAGTGAACTGGTTACTGTTCACTGAGTCAAACCGGCCGAGTTGAGTTGCCTCCCTGTATAGCCGAGCCAATCCTAACTCGGCCCGATTCTACCGAGTTGAATCGAACATTTATAATCGAAGCCCACACCACCGGGCTCATTGAACCCATAACTTAGGCTACAAGGCAAGAGCCCACTTCAACCCAACCTGGGCTGTGCATACTACTGGTCATGCGGTTTCACCTTCTTGGGCTTCTCAAAACCAAAAATTTCAGCCCACTCCCATTAAGTTTTGCAAACACTTTGAACATGCAACCAAACTAAGCCCATCAAAACCAAATTGAGCCAACAACTACTAGGCTTCCCAACAAACCAAATGAAACCCAACAAACCAAAAACCCGATAAACCAAACTTAGTCCACTTCTTTGGGCTTTGAGTTCAATTTGAGAGCTAGACCATGTCAGATTTTGGTGCGCATCGGGGATGAAACAAATCCCTTAGAGAGCGTGCTTACGGGCACGCTTCACGGAGATGAACCCCCACATACCATAGTGATTTTAGAGAATTTTATGCGCCTTCTCGGGGCCCCGACCTCACATACCTAATCACTATGAGCACATGTATCATCCACCACAGGTTGAGAATGAACACTCTCCTCATACCCAGTCATCACTTCTCGATCAATTAGAAGCTCGACTATACGCTTTAGATAGGCAATCGCTTTAGAAAGGCAACTGTCGAATCTAGTTTTTCTAGGCAATATGAAAAGCATGCTTGCACCTTATGTGGTGGCTTAGACCACCCTGTGATCTTGTTATATCTTGCATGATTTTAGACAGTCTAGGGAAAACCATGATAATCCAATGAACGAAGTGTCTAGAAGTGACTATTGGGACCATAATCAACTCGCACACATGCATCATTCACCACCCACGGTGGGGAGACGAACAATTGTATACTCCCCAACTCCTAGTTTACAATCAACAATGGATACACTCATGGAGCTAAATACTAGGCTTGAAATGAATGCAATGCATGACCATCCACATAGCAACATGTTTGAACTTCCCTTCTCTAGTGAACCTCATGCACAAGCATACATTGAATATCCATATGAGGAATGCATACCCACTAGTGAAGACTCTCCTTTCATTGAACAACATAATGAAATTTTAGAATTGAATCAAAACCTTGAGCAAAGGTTTGAGAGTTTAGAACTCAAATTGAGTCAAATCTGTGATGCACTAAATGAAGAAAGGGAGGAATTTCAAGGTGAAATGAATGTTAGGGAAATGCAATTGTGCTATGATGATGATGAGGATGAATATGATATGTTAGAAGAGCATGTGTACACTGAAAATGTAGTAGAATCTTTTGGTTCAGAGACGTTAGACGTCTCTTCTGTGAACCCTATGAATGATGCTTCTTCTGATATTCATGCATGTGATGTTGATGTGGAACCTGTGCAATTATCCTGTGAAAATGAACATGACTTACCCTCTTTTGACTTTGGGAAAGTGTGTGATGGTACAAATGATTTTAAAAATGAAAACAACTTAGATGTACCTAACCTCTCTCCTAAGTCACAAATTGAAACTCCTTCACCCAACCTAGGTGTAGTTTGTCACAAAATTGCAAAACCAACTTTTAGAAAATGCCTAACTTAGGCCTAGACCTTTGTGCTTCCCAAGTCCTCTTGGACTATTTTGCATCAAAGTATAACACTCTTAAGGAGCCACAGTTTGAATATATGTCTGCCTGTAATTAGCAAAACTCATTTTGAGTTAGACCTTTTGCATGATGTACCTTTAAAATTGCAAGATTTTGTTCTCACAAACACACCCGTTCACAAGTTTAGGTTTGGGGGAAACTCATTCCCATTTGCAGTCTTACTTGCACTCTCATTTTATATTTGTGTAAGACTGTTGATGTTTGTACATATCGTCTATTGGGTTGATCCTCAACTCTTTAGACTGTTAGTTTATGGTGAATTTTCATTGTATATATCCAGTAGGACGTGTTAAATTTTTCTTTTCTTGATTCGGTTGAGTCTTCTTGCACATATATTATGCTAATCCGATATGATCTCCGCTGAGAATGTTGGATTTTGCCTTGATTAATGAAGCTCAACCTTGCTCCCGCCGACATACCGGTAATCTCTTCCCTTTTATCTTTTCAGCATAGTTCTCATGGTATGTGACTGTTTAATTTTTCCTATCTGTGACACATTGAGGACAATGTTTGATTTAGGTTTGGGGGTACATTTGCATATTTTTGCATTTAGAGTTTTTAGTCTTTTTAATCTTTTATTTTCATATAAAAAAAAAAAAAAAAAAAAAAAATATTATTATTATTAAGTTTTTGTGAAGTTCAGAAGTTCATCATCAATAGTTGAAGACCGAAGACCGAAGATTGAAGACGTTTCTATGGTTCTTATGAGAGATTGATGTTAATTGCCGATCGGGTGAGAAGTGAGTGAGTACTCCCACCCTTACTAATGGTTGATTTTCCCTTCTTAGAGATCATTAGAAAAAGATTCTTTTTGTCCACACTTCAGTGGAGTCTCCAGATTTTATTTCGGAAGGTTATCCTTCTTACCTACAACGTGTGCAGGATTTCTCTCTTTATTCCTGCCTGCACACATGAGAGACTAAAAAAGCGATCTTTTTGAGTGCAATTATCATAAAACCTTAATGGTGAGGCAGAAGTTGAGACTTATGATCACAATCGAATCCGAATTCTTTCATATGGTATGGTTACTTCTCGCTCAGCACTTAAGGATGAGAATGCGTTCTTCGATAGTTCTAACCACATTACTAGCATGCGAAACTCTATGTCCTCATAGCTTCTTGGAGGCTTGAGACTCTTTTACACTCTGAAGTTGGAGAAGGTTTTGTGGGTACACCTCTGGTAAACCCTCACGAGACTACAACTCGTCCACTAGGGACACCTAGGGGTTTAAAGGCTTAGTGCATACGCTAAATGCATTCGAGAGACTGCGACGGGGTATAGTTAGGATTTCTTATTTTTGTTTTACTTGAGGACAAGTAAAATTCAGGTTTGGGGGTATTTGATGAGTGCCAAATAGTGCATATTTATACACATTTTTATTGGCATTTTACTCATCTTTTGCGCTTATAAATCAGATATTATCCCATATTATGTATTTTCTTTGTTTTCAAGAATAAATATTTGTATTAATTAATTTTGTGTTTTTAGGTAATAAATAAAGCTCGGAGAATCGAGGAGCAAAAGAGCAAAGAATTGGAGTCGAGCATCTATGGAGTAGATGGCCAAAGCCCCGCGCGAACTCGGTTACAACCCAACAAGGAAGACATGGGCTAGAGCAACCCGTGACCCGGATCCGAGCCCGTCTCTTCAGAGACGTTGAGATTTCTTTCTCCCTCATCCAACGGTCGCTGCTTCCACGTGCATCGAAGATCGCTGTTCCGTGCTACACCAGATCACATCAAAACCGGCTACCTCTCTCGGTAGTTAAGATCTTCTCCACCAATCCAACGCTCGCTCACTGTCGATCGTCCGTTGATGTTCGTGCCTCATGACAAAATTACCTACCCTATACCCTCGGTCGACCATACCCATTCTCTTCTTCCTTTTCTCTTTCATCTCTGCCAGAACCTATCCTCACCTCAACCACCATCTCCTTCCCCCGACAGAGCAAAGCTCGCTTTTCTCCTCCCTCTCCTCGACACAACAACACCACCTCACCTCCCCTATCAACCACTCCATCATTACCAAGGCACTCTCTCTCTGTTTATCTCTTTCACTGACTTCTTTACAAACCTAGAAGCTAGGTTAAAGATAAATAGAGTTTAGGTTTTCACCAACCCCGGCATGGACTTCACAGAGCGTATGAGAAGAAGAGAGAGCAGATTCGAGCATGGGTGGGAGTAAGTTGTTTTTAATTTTTATTTTAGGGTTTGGTATTGGAGGTTCTCTGCATGTATAAATAGAAGTGAAGAAGATGTTTTAGGGTTACGCCTGGATTAGCCGGAGTGTCAATTAGGTTTAAATTCTGTTCTTTGCTAATTTTATTATGTTTTAATTCAAAGTGCTAGGGTTTGAGATGAAACCCTAGCTTATCACTATGTTCTTCATAATTCATGTGTTCTTCTTAAGTGATTAATTAGTTTTAAGATACATTTAATCTGAGCAGAACACACATTGCTCTCACAGTGCATACCCAAGCCATGGATGCACTGTAGTTAGAAAACCCCTGTGTTGTTCATGCTACAACTCAAGCTCAAATAGACCAATGTTTATCTACAGATTAGCTGTACTTTAGTCAGACAGTTAATACTTAGGGTAAACACCTTAGTTGTGATTAAGATTATCAGTTGGAGAAACATCTTAGACATGAGGCAGACTCGACACCTCTTCCTTAGTTGTTATAAGAACAAGATTAACATCATGAGTTGAAGACACAGTGTAGTTTAGCGGTGGAATCGAAAATCCCAGCATCCTTATCATCACAGTTTACTTTAGTTTAGGATTACACTTCATAATCAGCCGTTTCGGCGCAAAACACCATTCTGTCACTTGTTATCACTAAAACTCAGTTTAGCAAAGCCTTAGATCAATTAGAGCACCCCTTGTCTCTGTGGTTCGACCCGCACTTGCTCTGTCCTACAACCAAGACACCGTGCACTTGCGGTATCACCGTAGGCCGTAAATTATACCCTTTCTTGGGCCTACCAGCTTTGCTGGGGCAGATAGCTCAAATCGTTTTCCTTTTTGTGCACACGTTCTGTTTCCTTCTTCCCATGAGATACTTGCTTAGGGTTTCCCTTCTTGCTCTAGTGTGTTGATTTAGGTCAACTCAGGGCTCTGTGTTTTTAGGGGTAGAGAGGTTCTCAGATGGAAATGATACTTCAATTAAATTGAGGCTTGAAAATTGGAACCCTAACTATGAATGCAAGTATCGCAATCATTTTCTGGAGGAATTACAAGTATGACATGAAACTGTAAAAGGAAACACGCTGGAAAAAATAGCACAGCGTTTTAAAGTGTGGAGAATGCTGGAAAGTGGTAGCACAGTATCTTAAGTTCGGTAGGGTTTGAGCCATTGTGAGTGAATTATTATGCCCTCTAGTTTATCAGCGTTGATGAGCTTGCAGTAGCCGCCTAGGATAACATCGCTACCGGTATGGTTCATCTTCTCTCTCGGTGGGTGAGTCGGGTGGAGTGGTCATCTTCACCGTCATGCTCCCAACATTGAACGCAGTCATCTTCGTCACCAGGTCTCCAATTCCAAACGGGTTTGGACGTGCAGATACTTGGACATTCTTCTCATCGCCTTTGACCAAGACATTCTCTACACTCTTGATAAAACGTTTGAAAGGGCCGGCTTCTCATTCACATCTCTTAGTCGAGGTTGGTCCGTTGGTTGGAGTCGGTCCCAGGACTTGTCGGAATGAAGGGCGGTAGGTTGTAAGGAAGGTTGCGTGTGAGACTTACTTGAAATCGGAACTTTTCAATGTATCTTTGACATGCTCTCTCCAGGGAAGTTGTGTCACATTGGTAAGTTCTTTGGTGCGGGGCAAATGGATCATCGGGAGGTCCAGAAGGCATGTTGGAGATTCTTTGGGTATCGAAACCGAGAGAGGCAGGACTCTAGTATTGCTTTGTTGTCATGCATCCAAGAGCGTCCCGAGGATCATGTTGTAGTTGGGATGATCTTTGACTATGTAGAACTTTGCTTGCGTCGAGTCATCACCCAATTTGACTTCAAGATCGATGTATCCATATGCATCTCTCGAGCTCTCTATTTGAATCTTTAACCACGGTTGGGTGACGAGTAGCTTCCTGCTTTGAAATCTTTGCCGCTCTCAAGGTCTTGATAGTAATGATGTTAAATTCGGAAGCCGTATCAATTAACACGCTATCGAATTCTACGTTTCTCAAACGAGCGACGGTTAGGAGTCCCCAGTTTCCATTGCTCATGTCTTTCAGGAAAGACTGGGGTTCCTGGGCTGTTACCGGATGCAAACGTCTACCTGACACAACGTGGTTGAGGGCCGTAAATATGTCTTGACGTTGTCCTTTGGAGAAGTACAAGATTTCACATATGCGCTCCATCATAGATTGTACGGTCTTGCGAACAGAATCCCCAGAAATCATGCAGTTCCTGATAGGTAAAGGGTCTCTATGAACACCCTCGTTTCCAAGCTGGAGTTCCCCTGTTTCTACCTTTTCCCTGAATATCTGTTTCAACTTGTTGCAATCTTTGGTTGGATGATGGACGAATGCAGTGGTAGCAACGATATCTGGGATCTCGCCATTTTTTCCTCGGTTGGAGGACGTCGATAGGGGCAGCTTTACGGCGTCGTCTTGGATCCACGCTTCCAGGGAGTTCTATCACTTCATTCATGGGAAAAGGAAAACCTATGTCTTTAGTGTTTTGTACAGGAGTTTTGTATGTTCCTTTTCGAGACGAAGTCTTGTGTCTTGGGGATGCTCGCTTGGTTTGTTGTTAGAAGCTTTCCTCTTTTCTCCTCCGCTTACCACACTCACGGAAGGACCGGTGTTGTATTGTTTGTTCGTGAGACCCCGCTTCCTCGACTTTCACGCAAATCTTCACTTCGAACAACTACGGTTCTTTCTAGTAGTCTTGGTGCGATTGTTCTTGAATGTTTTGCGGCTTCGTGGAGTTCGAGAGAATGTTTGAAAGCCCAGATTCTCCAAAGGACAGCGATATATGGGTATCATCCCATTGATGCATGATTCCACCAATTGCCGTTCGGTGACATTCGGATCGTGACAATCCAGCGCTTGGGTTCTGAATCTTTTAACGAAGTCGTTGGGATGTTCGTTGTTCCGCTGGAGAATTCTTCCCAGGTCTGAAAACTTGATTTGTTCAGACACGAAGAAATACTTCCTGTAGAAAGCACTGACCATCTCGCTCCAATTGGATATGCTATTAGGCGCAATGTTGTTGTACCAGGTGTATGCCCTCCCGTGAGTGATTTTGAGAATTCTTTTAGGCGTAAAACATGATTGTATTCATGTTCCCCCAAGGCTTCAAGAATCGAGAAATGTGTTCACGAGCATTACCGCATACCGTCGTAGAGGAGAACTGGGGAGAGGTGTAACCTCTTGGTAGAGGAATCCGTTGCACATCTTGAGGGTACGGTGGCTGATGTTGGTGTACGTCCGTTCGGTCCACTTTTCCTCGATTTTGGAGAAGTCGCTCTAGATCCTCACGCGTAATGAAGTTGGAAGGCTGGTCTCTCTCCTTTGGCGCTCGGGAGCAACACGAGTTTCTTCATTCATGTGGGTGCAGTGGAGACGCTTTGCTCGAGTGTATTGAATGCATCTCTCGCCGACTCCAAGGGTTAGTGAATCTTGCGGCAATCGTTCGATCAAAGTTTTAAGGAAAGTGAGTACCTCTTTACGAGTTGCGGCCATATCTGTTTGAGTTTTAGCAAGAATTTCCTGCTTCTCCATCAAGTCTGCAATGGTACTAGACGGTGGTCCCCCTCTTGTGCCTCCGGCTCCTCGTCTGATGGAGGAGTGAGAGTTGTTGCTCACGGTAACCACCGAAGGCGTTACGCTCGAAGAGATGCCGGGATTTGCGGCTGCTCTGCTATGGTGATGGGAGGCGTCACACCCTCTGGGATGTCTCCTGGCTCCGCTAGTGTTGGTGACAGAGGTAACGGCTCCTCGAGATGTGTTGGCTACGGTAGCTCCACCGGCAGTACGTCAACACCGGGAGTGTTATCCACGCTAGCTCCGTCCGAATTGATTCTTTGATCCAGTTTCCGAGTTCCACCATCTTGAAATGAATTGTTGATCGAATTGGTTCTAAGATCTACCCTTTTTGAAATTGATGAAATTGAATCGGATTTGAAGAAATTGACTTTACAACCGGGAGATTAATCTCCCCTTTGTGGTCGCCAATTGTTTATGGGTGAAAACTACTCCAGAATTTGGTAATTTGGGGTGTGGATGAGGAATGAATTTAAACCTTTAAACAAATGCATTGCTGCGGTGAGTGCTTGTAGATTCGAGAGATCAATTTGTGCAAGTCCGGCCTAAACCAAGAAATGGCCGTTCCGGACTTGTTTCGGTCACAAAGTGAAGGAGATGGGGTTGATCTTAGGGAGGGAAGCGAAGAAGGTGTTGAGATTGTGAAGGTGTTGGCTTGCTTATGACTTGTAACGAAAGGTGAGCAGGCTTGAGATTGATGCAAGCAAGCTCGGGTGTTTTAATACGTTTTTGTATTAACACTTGGTTTTTTCTGTCTAAATGCGGACTTGTGTTGTTGTTTGAAATAGAGGCGGAGAACCTATTTATACAAGTCATTGAGCCTCATTCACGTCTCTCGTGGGAAGTGGAGGAAGTGGAGTGATGGAGTAGTGGAGTTGTGCGTCGACCAGTCTTGCCCACTTCTCCTGTTCATCTCTAACCGTCCATGACTTCTGACACGTTCTTGTGATGGCGCGTTGCACGTTGCACGCCTTTGTAAACCGCCGAACAATACCCCCAAGTATGTATCCCCAAGTTTGTGACATGATTGATGTCCGGAATGTGTGGATCGTGGATCCACGAAAGATAGCATGTAATCTTGAATTGAATAACTGTGTTATTGGGAAGTCGATACTTGTGAAGTATCGTGTGTATTTTATGCAGTCTTGCATTATGGTGTGGTAAAGTGATGGGTAATGACGCCTCACTAACCAAATAACTCTTGACCAGGGTTGTATAACCAAGATGGTGAAGTTGGACGGATGAGATGATCTTTGAGACACTCATCTGCGCGCCAGATTAATGAATATTAGGGTTTTGAAGAGGAGCGCAAGCATGACTCTTGACTTGGTCGAAACCAAGTATGGGAAGAATTTTGGAGAGGACCGACCTGGACGTGTATGTAGATGGCATGCTGGTGTACACGTCCATGTCTTACCGTCCCATGAAGGTGCGATCTAGGCCACTCAATTTGACCGGCAAAGAGGAGTGGTTGAGATCGGTTTGCGGCAGAAATCCTTGCCGCAAAGGAGTTGGAGATCGCATGACATTCCTGCACGCGTTTCAAGACGACCCATCTTGGTCGGTCTTGGTCGATCATACCAGTGTGTAGGTGGTATGCTGGTGTTCACACCTATACCTGACTATCCCATGAAAACGTGATCTAAGCCACTCAAATCATCCGGTGAAGTTGAGTGGTCGAGATCAGTTTGCAATTTGGGAAGTGTAACCACGCATGTTTGGGCGGGCGTTTTGGATTAGCCGGGCATGGGATGCCTTGGCCGATCGCATGAGGAGGTAGATGAGCCCACGGTGGTCATCTTTGGTATGACCGGCCCTTGCTTAATCTAATCTGTGACCCTCCATTCGTGCGGAGAAGATGGACGCACGTGATGATTTGAAACCCTAATTTTGGCTTTCAAAAGCCGTGCGCCACTCCTTGTTTGGGTGATGATTTTGTCACGGCCAAACATTGTTGGTCTTGACCGATTGATCAAGTGTGTAGGCGGGCCCACGGTGATCGTGTTGACATGCTCGGGGCCCTTTGAATCTACATCTACACCCTCCATCTACCTGCGAAGATGGATGGTTGAGATTATTTTTGCGACACATGTAATATGCCGCAAACCCTTATTTAGGGTTTTCCATCCATAATGCTTGGTATGAACGTCTTTTGGCAAGCAAAGGCCAATGGCCGACCATGCGGGGTCGGCCGTGGGTATTCCATACCTGCTTGGGGATGATGGAATTGATGCGGGGTCATCCAATCATGCTTATGGAGTTGGATGATCGCGATCGGATCATATCGGGACCGATACGGTCGGTCAGGATGCTCAATCAGGCTAGTATAACACACCGAGAGGGGCTCAATCGGGCTAGTATAACACACCGAGAATCATCCTGTACGGGTATTTCGTACATGGTTTCATTATAGTGCTTGGAGGTTCGTGTTATTGTGTAAAGAGTAACACTCGGTCGTCATGCCACACCGATAATGAGTCTTCGGAAATACAAGGCTAATATGAAATTCACGGGGAAGGATTGTTGCCACATGCTCCAACCTGGAGGAATTTCATGTATTCACAGAATGGGATTGTTGCTACATGCTCCATTCTTGGTGAATTAAGTGAGGAGTATCAACACTTATAAATGGCTTTATCTTTTACAAGATGTCAGCGCATGATTTTTTCGGTTTTTTACAAATTTAACCTTAAACGAAAATCCACCATCAACAATAGCATTTCAACATGAACAACTCATGAAATCAGCAAACAAAAAAAAAACAATTTTTTTTACCTGGTCGGTGCCGGCCGGCCGAATTTGGCCGAACGGTGAACGGACGGCGCCGGCGGGTGGGAGCTCCGGTGATTTTTCCTTCTCCTCCTGATGCTCGGACGTGAAGGTGATGGAGGGATGAAGAAGATGGTGGTCGTGAGGAAGGAATAAAAAAAAAGAGGGAATTAATTCCTTTTATACCTAATTTTATTTCCAAAACCTAATTCCATAAGGATTTCCTCTTTGGGCCCGATACGTAAATCCTAGACCAACCAAGGTTCCACCATCGAATCAGCGGTTTTACACCAATTTTTGCTCACTGGATGATGCTCTATTATGCCACTGGGGTTTTCGCTCAAACCATGGTTTGCTCATTCAGTCGAAATCCGGTAATGTCTTATCTTATGACTAAGTTCAATTACTTATTTCTGTTTGTACCTGGAAAATCACCATTCAATGCTGACTAAGGAACATGACTGTTCCTCACTAAGCAGGGGACTTAATGTAGATGGTGGATTTTCGACAAAGGGTAAAATTGTAAAACTATACTCCGGATCCAGCAATCGGATGAGTATTGAGGCCCATGTCTCTCATTAAAGTATGAAAGCTCATGCCATAAATCTCTGACTGAGAAGGCTGTCTCTCAGAGTATGTGTAGATGTGTAGTCTCCCAGTGAGGCCACAAAGACATCTCATGAATCCGAGCAATTTCGGTAATTACCCGGATCCGACAATCGGACGAATATTGAGACTCATGTCTCTAAGCGTGAAAGCTCATGCCATAAAACCTCTGATCGAGAAAGTCTCTCAGAGAAGATGTAGATGTGTAGTCTCCCAGCTGAGACCACGGCACATCTCATATTGTATAGAATCGCAAGATTGGACGGCTCCTAGACAGCATGTCTGCTAGTATAGAGCAATAACGTCTTCAGGATGCAACCATGTTTTCCCTGACTATACAAGAGGAATATGACACTTTAGCAAGTTCATATTGCTCAACCCTCAGATAATTAATGCTCCTAGATAGGAAGCCCTACTAGTATAGAGCCATCAGTGAATTATCTCTAATCGCCTGAATATCCAGCAATATTCTACGATTCTTCGTTATATTTCGTCACTTCAATTCGTGGTTCTTCCCAGCAGAATTCCACGGGTTAGTGATAAATATTCAACGAGACAGGCATTTGAGCATCGAATAAGCCCTGACTAAACTGGTGCAAGTGTACTTAGCAATAATGCACAGACCAGCATTTGAATGCGCAAACGAGCATTTCAAAAATATGAATGAACGATGAACCTATGCAAAATACGAAGGAAAAATAATAATAATAAAATATTAGCAAGGGCGCCAGGGGACTGGGCTCATCAGCTGACCGGTCATGCCGTGACCAGTCCCGGGCCCAATTTTATATTTTGTCATATTTTATTATTTTTCCCTGATCTCGTGAATATTCTCTCGTTCGAGCAAATCTCCTTCGTTTCAAGGAAATTCTCTAATCTCATGATTTTACCAAAGAAATAATAAAATTAGGGAAAGGTGTCGTGGCCGGTCCCACACCTCACGTCCCATTGTTTTATTATTTCTGTCAAATTATGAAAATTCCCTGATTTCATGAATTTTCCCTAAAACCATGAAAATTCCCTAATTTTATGAATTTTCTCTAAAATCATGAAAAATATTATAAAATTAGGAAAACTCGTGGGATAGGGCTCTAGCCAAGTAGGCCATGCCCTAAGCCGGTCCCACACGCCTATTATTTTATTATTGTTTGTTGTTTTAGTTTCCTGATTCCATGAAAACTCCCTGATTTCAACAAAATACCTTGGTTTCAAATAATCTCTCTGATTTTATGAAAATTTCCTAAAATCATTAAAATTACTTAAAATTGGGAAGAGTGCTCTGGGACCGTGCCCATTGGCCGGCCGGCCATGCCTTGGCCATTGCCGGTCCCACACTCCACCATTCCCTATTTTATTATTATTTTATCTCTCTCATCTCATGGAAATTCCCTAATTTCAGCAAACTCTCCAGTTTCATGGAATTTCCCTCAAATCAGAGAAAGTACATAAAATTACATAGAACTGGGAAAGTGTGGGATCGTATAGTGATAAAAACTATATGTCTTGATTTCTAGTCTACTTATAGATGTCTCGTACTAGGATAGATTATATAGTTGAGCATTAGACTTCACGGCGTTCATCATTTGAAGACGAAAAACTACTAAGGAGAGCTTGTGGAACTTCATCAACAAAAGGAATGCGGAGACTGAAACTCATCTATCACTTGGAAAGTCTATTTCTACTTTATCTTTTATATTGAGACAGAAGTCATAGTGCGATATAGTTTTATATTATGCACATTTGATATTTTGAGATGAGTTTAACTCGCTTACATATTTCTCGAAATATGTGTTAGTAAGCTTTCGCTTCAACCAATTTTATCTTATATTCTTGACGAAAGTCAAAAGATGATCATGTGAAAATTACCGAGTAACATCTTACATGGTTTGTGTGATACAATCATTTGGTGTAGACTTGGAATGTTTCGTTATGATTATTTCAATAACTTGAAAATTGCTTTGATGCTAATAGTGTGTGAAAACGGCTATTGTCATCCTCTAAGGAAGTTTCAATGATTAAAATAGAGTTTAAAACACCTAACCAACATTGGATTATGAATATGTTATGCACTCTTGCATATATGTGATCCATGTCCAGGAATCATAGTATGCATACCCGTATGCGTACCTGTTGATTTGAAAAGTCCGGGAACCTAAGTACACGTACCCGTACGCGTACTGGCGTAAGGTTTATGACCGAGATTTTATGCTGGGTTTGGAGGTATGCGTACCCGTTCGCGTACTGGCGAAAACCAAACTTGGTCCGGCTACTTAAGTATGCATACCCGTTTGCATACTTGAGTGGTTAAAGTTCTAAAATCGGTAGTGACATGAACTAGTACATTTATACAATATGTAATGCAATCTTTGCAAACCGTGGCTATAAATTCATGAACTGATTCGAGTGAATCAAACCGATTTTGCTTCAATTATGTTCTTGTATACTTCTATGAGAATATAGCAATTGAACAACTCTTTAACTAGTTTCATTTGAGTCATTTGAACTAGTTATGGTTAAGACGAATAAGGTTGATATGAGAGTGTTCATATGGATAACTTCGGTTAACTACTGTTGAGCCAACATAATGTACACGTTTAGGTACGGTTACTCAAACCTAAATGAATGTACATTTCATTTGTGTGTAACAAGCTAAGTTTGATCTAACGGTTCAAAGATATTAGCTTGGGTCAAATCAGTTTTTCATCTAACGGTGAATATTGGATGCTTTGTTACCAAGTTAACTTAGATTGCAAACCCTGCTTTGCTAAGATTTGTTTGAGATTTATCTCCGATATGTAAGATTAAAAAGAAGTCACAAACACCTTCGTCTCATCGTTTGTGATTCCGAAATATCTTGTTTCGCTTCTATACGATTAAGATTATTGTGAGGTGATTGATAATACTTGGCTTTTCTCCAGGAATATAAGTCTGGTTTATCAATTGGTTCCTATGCACCTTGATTTATCAAAAGACGGAACAAAACTCGTAGGTTCCAATAGACTTTTCTGTGTGAGACAGATTTGTTTATCAAGTCTTCAACTTTGGATCGTATCAACTCTTGGTTGTGGGTGAGATCAGCTAAGGGAATCAAGTGCGTAGAATCCTGCTAGGTTTCAGAGATGTAAGGAGCGTAATTGTACCTTGATAAGTGTGATATTGATTAGGGCTCAACTACATTCCGATCAAGTTCATTAGCGATGAGGCTACATGTCTCAGTAGCGGCTTAATACAGTGTGTTGTTCAAAGCTGGACTAGGTCCCGAGGTTTTTCTGCATTTGCGGTTTCCTCATTAACAAAACTTCAGGTATTTGTGTTATTTCTTTTCCACATTATACTTTGTTATATAATAGAAATATCACAGATTGTGCGTTAAGATCAATCAATTAGATAATCCAACCTTTGGTTGTTGATATAAATTATTTGACACTTGAACATTGGTCTTTGGTACTGTTTAAGTTATTTCTCTTTATTCAATCGGGCTCGCAAATTCTTATTTGTTTGATTGCGGATTGAATTGAGAAATAGAGAAATCGGTCTTTGATATACTTTCCTATAGATTGAGTCTGACTGTCTAGTTGATTCTCTTGAAAGTATATTGGAGTAAGTCCTCTCAGATTGCTAAACAAAATTATATTGGGTGTTGTTCTTAAACCCCCGCTTTTTCACATATCATGTATAACTTGATTCTTTTTTTCCTTTTTTTTTTATAATATATAGAGAGCAACAAAAGCAACCAAGCAACAGACCTAGGTGTTATTATAGGTGATGTATCGTAGGCCTATTGGAGGCGGTCGACCAAAAAAGAGTAGTTTGTTTGTAAAGTGTAGGGTTGTCACGTAAAGATTTTTGTTTATTAGTACGGGTATATATATATATATATATATATATTTAAACTGTAGGGTTGTCAATGGGTACCCATTACCTGGAACCGAAACCGGGCCTGGTGGATTTGGGTCCGGTTCCAGGTCCTAAAATTGGACCCGTTAACAACTTCGGACCCGATTGGTATTACTCGGTTGGACCCGGTTATTCATTCTTTAATTTATTATTTTAGCAAAATTCTTTGGGTATTTTTTTTTTTACATTTAATATTTGTTTAGATAAAGAAATAATAATATCTTTATATAGATATAATTCAAGCCAAAAGAGAACGATATCAATTTTTAGAGATTTTGTTGATAGTTATCCTAATACCTTACGGGTAATCACGATGCCTAGAGTTATAATCGGGTCCGATTTTGGGTCCACTAATTTCGTAATCAGGCCCAAAATCGTTAGGAACCGAACCCAACTTTTATTATAGGGTCCGGTTCCGGGTCCCATGGTACTCATATGGACCCGAACTCATTAACAATCCTTGAATTTTTAAGGATCCGGCGGTATGGGAAAATAAATGCCAAGGAAATGAAAAGAGCTATCACAAAACTCTCATGTTGAAGAAAGTTAAGAATTTTGAGGATACTGATGATAATATGAGTAGAAGAGGATGTTCTAAATTCTAAACCTAGAGAAAGAAAATCCTACAAGTGGAGGACTTATTAAGCATGATGTAAATAATTGTGCAAGTGAGAAGGAGCATATGGAACTTACTGTCGATGGTCGATGGAGGCATATGAGTGAAGATGATTTTGTACGGATTAATGACTTTTGGATGAGTATTTTTACAAACACTAAAGAAAAAATACTATACCAAAACCCAAACATCCATGTTTTATTAGATTACTCGATCCAAATTTATGAATATCATTGCAGCGGCAGAGCTAGGATTTCCATGTAGGGGTGTAAAAATATACTATGAGATGCAAAAAAAATAAAATAATTAAAGAGTGCAAAAATGCAAAATTAGGCTTGAAAATTAGGCTTGGGAATCAGTTTAGCAGGGTGTGCAACTTTCTTTAACTGCCTCCACCCCTACCTACATGAAAAGATATTTCAAAGAAAAAAGATGAAAAGCATGGTAAAAGATATACTTCAACGATGAAAAGCATGGTAAAAGATATGCCTCAACAATGTTTGTTTATTTGGTCGGTACATCCCATGGTGTACACTAATATTCAGACAACTAGGAACTCTAGTTAGGTCGGTACATCCTATTATGTATCTTAGTGTAGGATCAGAATATCGCAACAACAATACCTCGCGAGATCAATAAACGACGATATTGCGAAAGTGTCGCAAATGAGTAATATAAATGACGCAATGAGTGACGGCAGCCAAAACACGAGAAAGATGTGAAGACTTAGCGAGATTTAGGAAACTTGCGAGATTATATATTTGAACGCCTGCGATATTTCGCAAGTCATTCCCGAAAATAAAGGACAGCTTAGCTGTCATCCATTGTGTAATACCCTATATAAGGAGTCGAGCAGAACTGTTGAGGGGATCTTTTCGAGTGTTAGGCAAGTCATTAAGAGAGAGAAAGTTTGTAGTGATTGTAATTTCTTTAGCTCTTTTCCATTTTATCTTGTAAGCATTCAAGGAATTAATCAAGAAAAATCATAGTTGTTCATCTTCAATGGCTTAGTTGTGTGGATTCTTGTGAGGGGTGTAGTGTAGGATTTCCTGCAACTACATATTAGCGCTAGAAACAGGGAGAGAGTAAGGATTAACATCGTGATTTGAAAGATTTTGGAGTAGTAGGGAAGGAATTTTATATAATTTTCAACAGTTTATCAAAATTAAGAAATGGCTAGAAGAAGAAATGCATCCGAGCAACCAACAACTGTTAGAAGGAGTAGGAGACTTCTTGGAGAAGGGAGAAATGAAATGGGAGAATCCTCAAGAATGAACATAAGGAATAATGAAGAAAATCAAATTCAATCACCAATTCAACCAAAGAGCGAATAGAACTGTGGATTATGATAGAGTAAGCGTGCATACTTGGAGATCAGACTCTGTGGACGAAAGGGGAGAAGAACAACAATTGGTAAACAATGGACAAGAGGAGAGAGACCGAGAAGGGATTGGAGAAATAATTCATGGAAATGAAGAGATCACAGCATTAGAGGCGTTGAGACAAACAATACATAAAGAAAGACGATTAGAGGCGGAGGAACGTGCAAATTTGACAAGACAGAATCATGAGTTGAGGATGGAAAACATGAGATTACAAAATAGAAGGTCGAGAAGCACTACAAGGTCAAGCTCAAGATCAGTTAGAGAGGAAAGAATGAGAATTTTACCTACAGAAAATGCTGATGAAGAAAACCAAGAAGAAGCGCAAAATCCAGGCATAGAACATTGCGAGAGAAGAGAAATGATGGAAGATCGTTATATCCCACGTCCCGAGACTCTTCAAAATGGGCAGAATGATGGAAATCAAGGAAATAGGCAGCGTCAGAGGCAGAATAATCCAGTTGATGAAGAAAATCAAGAAGAAGGAAGAAGAATATTGCATGGGAGAGAAGCACGGAGGAAGCAAAAAGAGATTGAAGATGAAATTGAAAGACATTATGTTGAACAAGCACGTCTAGCTTGCGAGAGAGAGAAAGATTGAGAGCAGAAATGGAAGAACAGAGTTAGAAGAGGCAATTCGCAGAATAATCATGATAATCGAGAAAGAAGGCGAGAACAAAATCGCAACAATGATAATATTAATGAAGAATATGAAAGAGTACAAAGGAGAGCTGATAGGCAACAAAGAAGAGAAAATGATAGAGGTATTGATGTGCGAATTCGCGAAAGAGACGAAGGGGAAGATCGCGAGAGAAAGACGAGGAGAGAATGCTGAACAAGAGAGTCAAAGCAGAAATGAACGCAGGAGAAGAGAGGCGAAACTAAAAAGACCAGTAGATTCAAGTTCTGATGTAAATGAATAAATTTTGAGAGAATTTGCGGAGATGAGAGGAATGTGAACTAATAAAAGGGGAGGAGGTAGGAGACAATTGGATGAAGCCATAGAAGAAGCTGCGAAAACTCCGTTCACACAAGAGATACAATTAGGAGGAATACCACCGAAGTGCAACTTACCTACATTAACCAGCATTTTCGATGGAACAACTTGTGCGATACAACATATCAAAGCTTATATGAGATGTATGTTACAATGGGAGAATCATGATGCTATATTGTGAAAATATTTTGCATCAAGTTTGACAGGAGAAGCTTTGAAATGATTTGAAGGACTACCGAAGAATACAATAACATCTTTCAATCACTTGCAGGCTATATTTTTAGGGGCATATTCTTTATATAAAAATAGAGTTTTTTCGAGCGACGTGGTTAATCAGAGCTTCTGGTTGATTCTGGCCCCACCATTATAAATTTCAGCCAATAGAATTTCTAGAGAATCTTTTGAGCCCACGAAATATTATTTGGCCAATCACATGCAAAAAATAATTTCCTAAAATTACTAAATCTTATTTAATCTTGAAAAAGTAACAAAATAAATACATACAACTTCAACATTACCAAAAAAAAAACGATTTTAATATATATTTTAAACCGATCACATTTAAGAAAAAAATATTGCCTAAAGCAACAAAATCTAATAAAATCTCCTAAAATTACAAAAAAGAAAAATATTCTGACTATGCTAATTAAATATTAAAATTAAAATTCACGGATGTAAATAAATAAACTAGATAAAATCACAATTTATAAAAGATATTAAATTCATTACAGGTTAATCAAAAAAATTAAATCAATCATAAAAGTATTTAAATAAATCCAATGTCCAATGTCCGGTTACACTTCTCATAACTATAAAGTTATCTTAATTACAATTCCAAACTAATAATTAAATTAATGCCCATTACAATCGACAATTATAATTAAAAATTTATTATTGCATTTTGAATATAATTAATGAAACATCAAAAAGAGATTAGGGGTGATCACAAATTTAAATAAAAATGCATAAAGTTTTCGATGCGTACCCGTGGATCGGGAGGTGCTTCTTCTTCCACAAAAATAAATAAACGATAATCCTGCACAATAGTTGAAATAGAAAATGGTTAGTAGAAAATTGTGTATGTTTACAACAAAGTATTAAGTAACTCTGGAGAAGAACAAAAAAGAAAATAATGAGCATCGATTTCTTTTTTCTTAATATTATTCATTCATTCCATAAAAAAAACTTCTTATTATTGTTCATTCCATAAAAACAAAATAAAAGAATTTCTATTCGTAATGATGGTCGTTGTATTTTTTTAGAGTGAAAATATTGCAACAAGTAAAAATGTTATCTTTTTTTTGATAAGTTAACAAGTAAATATGGAGATATCCAAAAATTTCTAAATTTAAGGATATAAATTTAAAGAATCAAAGAATATCCTTAGTATAAATTTAAAGATATAAAATGATATTATTTCCAAAATATCGTACTAAGTTTATGAAATTTCTGCTTGGTCGAATTCTATATAAAGCGCCGGGACAAAGGCAAGCTTTCATCGTTTACGCTGTGATTTTTTCTTCTTATACTGTTTTATTGTTTTTTGGGTTTGTTGGATTCTTATTTTGGAAATTTTGGGCTTTTTGCAGATGATGGTGTTATATTCTCAATCAATGAATGATTGACCGATTAGATGGAATAATTTGGTGTACTTTTGAGGTAATGAACTTTTGTCTTTCATAATTCAAAGTTTCGTTGATCTATATTTTATTTGGTTTCGTTTTGCAGTTGTTGCTCCTCATTGTCAAACTTGAACAATAAAATTGAATCCGTAGGTTTTATTTTGTACAGGTGCATAGATAAAGTAATGAACTTCTTTTTCATGGTATGCTTGAAATTTATTTATTTTATTTTTTTTCCTATGATGCAATCTTTGTTTCTACTATTGATGTGATGAACTTTTGTCTTTCGTGCACCGGAGTTTGTTTTCCAAAACAGAAATATGATATTGAGCAACCATTAATTTTTTTTTTTTTTTGTTCCTTTTACGGTTGATCTATATTTATAATTTGTTCCTTGAATGAACCTCATAGTCAGGCCTAGAACAATAAGAATGAATCTGAAGGCATAAATGAGGTAATGATTCTCTTTTTGTAAGGTGATCTTTGTTAACTTTATTCCTGTGGTACTTATGATTTTATCAAACGAAAATATCGAATAATGCGCAGTACATGGACATGGTAATAACAAGTTCATTTTTATGGCCTTTTTCGGTTTAATTAGGTTTGGATTTTGTTGATCTAATTTAATCAAAATATTAAATTGTAGATAGATTTTTTTTTTGAAAATGTTGTTTCAGGCCAACATAAAGTGGGTTTTGAAGGAACAGAGAAGTAGAAGTATAGAACCAATGTGCTACGGCTGAATTTTCATGCACACATCTGATGATTTTCTTGCAGTTATGGTTACAGATGAATAGATTGTTCAGTTTGTACTTAAGATCGTCTCTCTATTCATTTTTTTGCTCATCATAATCAAAATATTTTGTTCCTATAAATGACATTTGCAGTCAATCAATTTTCTTAAGGGTTTAATGTAAGCAGCTTTTTTAGGGTGTTTATTAATTAAAAGGTCTAACAATGCAAAGGAGCATCGCTACCAGTAAGATCACACAATTGATTCATATCAGTCCCACGATTATCGCTATGGATTGCGTCCAATCCTATATTCTGGAAGTTACAGGGTATGTTGCAACTCAAAACATCAAAAGGTTGTTAGGAAAGGTTCTAATATATTTTTATCAAGTTAAATGATTTTGCTCAAATTCCACTTGATATAGCGGTGCTTCATAATTGCTGGTACTTCATAAGAAAGAAGGATTTGTACAATTTGACCGAGAAGAATGTTGTTGAGATAAACCTCAAGTAAAAGGAGAAGTCGAATATGCCGCGATCTGACCTAAAAGAACATCAACTCCAGTTCAAAAGGTCTCAAAGGTATTAAAATTTTGCACGAGATTTTATGATTTACAGTATAATAAAGTATGGTAATATATGGTAGTTATGCAATTACATGCATTTACATGCAATGCTGGAGTTATTTGCAATTGACTAAGTAAGCTATGTATGCCTGTGTAAACTTTGTAAATCTGTTTTTGTGAAAATCATAAATCCAAAGCATAAAATTATCCTTGATCCCACTTCCGTTCCTTGATTTAGTTCAGATTCAGGCCTAACCAAACCAATGCAAGACAGTTGTTCATAAGACGTTTACAGTCATTTCATCGTACCATTTGTGGGATCAAGGAAGACGTTTAGGTACATTTGTATACACAAGGGAGTTTGAGGTTTTTTTTTCAGTTATAATAGAATATACATGATGAATATGATGTCGGTACTTTTAACTTGGCAATGGACCTTTTGACTTAAAATGCGCTCTCGGATATTACCATTAATGGCCACAGAAATACAATTTTGAATTTAACGGCAAATTGTACAACTGGTGATACTTTTCGATTAAATACTTTATAAGGGTGTTCTTGCTTTGTATGTGATCCATCTTGGTCTTCTTGATGTATCTTAATATTTATATTTGTATTTTTGTTATTATTTGCAAAAGAAAGACTTCATGTAATTTGCCAAAATTGGAACAAACATTTAATCTTTAAACTTCGTGGTCTTTCTCATTTCAAAATTGGGATACCATATTATTGGTCCAGAAGTGTCAGTGTTGTGGATTTTGCGTTCCTCCGATAAAGGGCCTATTTTCATTTACTTATCTGATAAAATAAAATGCTAATTTTCGTTTCGAGTAGAATTTGATTCATGCATTTTAAATCCCATATGTACGAACCCATAAACAACAAAAAAAAGAGATCCCATATGCACATCCTTCCACTTTTTATATATAATTGCAAGGCCGACAACTCTTTGTCAGCTTTGTTCGAGTAGTTCCAGTCACATGACCCATAAATGTATCAAAAAGCGAAAACTCTAAACTCACCGTGGAAAACACACCGTGAAATGCACCGAGTGAAACATAAAAAGTAGGCCCCTATGATTCCCTGGGTGGTGGGTCCCAAGTATTTGTTCCACTCGGTGGATCTCACGGTGCAAAAGCACGGTGAATGTAGAACTGCTGATCAAAAAGTCTTAATAGACCGTGAAAAAATTAAAAGAAAACCGCCCTTACTCATATTCTCCCAAAGGTGGGGCCCTAAAGTGGTCCCCAGCTAAACTCCTGATTGGCGGGTCCGCCCCTCACAGGTCCATATAAAATTTAGAATTGCTGTAAATGTATTTTTGATCATTTTTGGAATGTAAAATGAATACATCCCATGGGTGACATGTCATAATCAATGTTGACAATAGCGTTTGTTATCTATTCGTTCATGGGCGATTAGTTAAAGTACCCATTAATACTTTTAGACACCATTAACAGGTTCAATATGGATATTTTGTCAATCACATAGTTGTCTTGGAATACAGATAAACCAATTTATTAAAATGCTAAGATTCATGGTTTTGAAAGTCGACATTATAATACTCATTACTTAGATATTAAAACAATGATTTACATTTAAGAAAATCCAGGAAAACAATCGTTCCTTAACAAGAAAGAGAAGAATACTTTACGACGAGAAAAAAGAATAACGGAATAATGCTAAGATTCAGGACTGACAAGAATGCTTTACGACCAACACAAAGAGGAGAAGAATGTTAAGAAGAAGTTTCTTTTCATTGCATTGCCTCCCTTGGAACTTATATTTGTTTTAGCCCTTTTTGGTTTATTTTATTTTTTTTGCACATCAACTAAGATATTAATTTATTGATTTTTTATTTGTACAAAGATTATCATACATACTGATTTGTAACGCTTTTCTATAATGGTTTTTATAACAAGCGTCTAATAGTCCATAAACAAGAAACAGACCCGTGCATCGCACAGGTGAAAAACTAGTATAAGTAATAATTCCTCGCGACCTGGTATTGAAGATGTATTTGGGTTAAAACAAAGGGTTGGTGAAAGTTTGAAGCATCTAACCGTGAGATGGAAGACAATGTGTAGCGAAATGGTGGGTCGAGGTGGAGGAGAGATATCTCATCTTATCATTCATTAATGCTATGTTCGCGACAAATCTGTTATATATTCAAATTTTTAGAGTCAAGAATACAATCACAATGACTGAGTTGCGAGAGCTTCAGGAGGAGTATATTGCTCTAGAGGAAAAGCAAAATGAGATGAAGTCATACCCTGTCGCGAATACAAGTTCAGAAGCTGCGAATGCAAGTTTGTTACCTAAATTGATAAACACTGTGGCGAGTACCTCGCAAGGTCAACAAGGAATGATGATATCGGATGATGGTCAGCAAAAGTTGGTAGCCATGGGAAGTCGCGATCAGGAAGAATTTGAAAGAGAAATAAATTTCTACAACCGTGGCGGAAATAATAAAATTCAAAGGCTTGATCAGCCGCAAGAAACCTATGGAGGTCAGAGGCATAATTATCATAGAGGGTAGCGAGGTCATAGGGTAGTATGGGAGGAAATCAAGATGCCCCCACTGAACGCTAGTGTAGAGAAAATATGGGAAGCTATAATCCTGATGGAAAACATACATGCACCATGGAACATGGGGAATGAACCGCCTCCAGGTGACAGAAATCATGAATTATGTTCATATCACCATTTTCATGGACACCTAACGAATGATTGCAGGAATATAAAAAGAATCATCCTAAGAATGATAGACCAAGGGAAGCTAAATCATTTCTTAAAATGTGAAGAGAAGACTCAACCATTACCACCACCTTAAATTCACAAAGAGTAAATACAACAAAAGGGAAAGAAACGTTTATAGTAGAAGTTGGAACAAAAGCCAAAAATTTGTTCTGCAACTCTATTGTACATTCGTACAAGACAATTGAAGATTTTCATGATAATGTTCTCAGTAGGGTTTTCGCAAGAGATGCTGGTAATAGAGAAGTAATGAACATCGCGAGGACATCGCCACTAAAGGAATGGCAAATGCAGATTATTTCTTTCACCATGAAGAGGTACCAGAAGGAGGAGGAGAGATGCATGATAGCCCATTAGTAGTAAAATTGGAGATTAATCCAAAAGCCGTTGATGATGAGGATGATGAGACGGAAAATTCATGGGCAATCAATAGAATCTTAATTGACACTGGAAGCTCTGTAAAAATCCTTTTTTACCATACATACAAGACAATGGGAGAGAAAAACGAAGATCTAATACCTTCCACCTATAAGATTTATGGTTTCAATGGTACTGCCAACAAACCTAAAGGAGAAGCTCATATGCGAATATTGTTGAAAGGATTATCAACCGAAATTTTGTTCTGCATAGTCGATGTGGAATCCCCCTACAATGCGTTAATTGGGCGACCTTGGATACATGAGATTTTGGGCGTAGCGTCGACTTATCACCAATGCATCAAATTTCCTCATCCCAAGGGTGTTGGAGTTATCAAAGGAGATAGGGCTGAGGGACAAAAGTGCTATGAAGTTGATGTGGAGTCTTGCGAGGAAAGGGCTGCTCAAAAGAAGAACTGGAAGCGAAATATCAAAGAAGAACAAAGAAGAGAAAGACTGATGGTGGACACAATAGAAGTGAGAGATGAAGATATATTGCAAAACCAATGCTTGAAGACAATTGGAAATTGCGATGGTTTCGCAAAAGGGAAGGAAATATCAGGAAATTTGAATGAAGAAACAGAGAGCAACAGGAGTAAGAAGTGTAAGAAATAAATAATTGATTTTAGAGTTGTGTAAAAAAAAAAAATGTTTGGAGTGACAAAAACATGTCAAAAGTACAAAGAATATGACGATCGAAGAAGGAGTATGCGAAAGTCTCGCGATACATGAATATGACGAAAGTTTGGTTAAATAATTACAGCGAGATCACAGCAAATGAAGCAAGATTATGCGATAATTTCGCAAAAATAATGAGAAGAAATAATCAAAAATCAATGATATATACGAATGGGACGAACCTTTATGGCGTACACCCTAGTTCGCGAATGATATTTCGCAAGAGGCAAATGTAAGACCTAAAGTGCGTCATATAAGGGGGTATCTCTTGACATGGCTCGGGGAAAAGGTTACCGCCCCGGAACCCGAGTCATGAAAATTTGGGGTCAATAAAGCCCATCCTGGGGAGAGATACCTTGGATTTCCAACTATATAAGGTTATACCCTGGTTGGACGACCGAGGGTCTCTTCCAAGGAGTCGGTGTATGACCAAGGCGCCGAGGTACACGGTTGAGCCAAGAGTGTCCAGGGCATTTGAAGTGTCTCGGCCATTCTTGGTAAGTCTTGGCACATGCTGCACTCGGCCGAAGAAAACTCCACTTAGGGTGCAGTCTCGTAACCATAAGCCCTATAGGTATAAGGGATAAGAGGTCGAAAACAACTGGTTGTTGTTAAGGACCGGATGGGAGGAGCTAGTCTTGTATGGCCGATGTACGCCTCCTTGAATGGGCAACCAGGGAGATGATAAGGGCGGCACCCTCCATTAGGGAGTTGATAAGTGTCTTAAGACGCAAATGTCATGAGGCTCTATTTTCGCAAGAAAATTTAGGCTTGTCATATTTGTGCGATGATCCTGAAGAGGCAATAATACTAACGCGAGGTTAAGACGAGATCAATGGGTCTACATGAAAGTGTAAAGACGTCCTGCGATTTCGTCGCAAAGGCAGCAATGTCATGGGGCTTTAAGTTCGAGAGAATTTTTAGGCTGTCATATTGTCGCAACAAAAACATCCTGCAGAGGCAACAATACTAAAGAAATGATAAGGCAAGATCAATGGGTCATTACATGAAAATGTAAAGACATCCTGCGATTTTGTCGCAATGAGGGGTGGCAAAATAAGACCTTTAACTAGGAAGGCAAAATAAGACCACACAAGAAATTGAGTAAGCAAATAAGCTTGCGAAAATGACTATATTTCTTCATTTATTTGTGAAGAGTTAGCAACAATGATTTGCGAAATTAAGAAGTATTATTATTTAAAGATTATCGATTTAATCTCTCATGTGAAAATAAATAATAGAGGCAAATATGGAATGATTAGAGTAAAAACTTGTTATTTATTTCCATATGATAGATTTACAGTAAGAGATTACAAAAATGGAAGGCTAGAAGGATAAATGTACAAATATCACAAGAAGAGAAAAAGGAAAATGGAGTTATCTCTCAGTTCATTTTTCTTTTTCATCAGATTCTTTATCGGACTCCTCTTCTTCGCTAGCATCACTATCAGAGACACCCAAGGAAGGCATATTTTCAGGAACCTCATCAAGAAGACAAGGATATGAAGAAAGAGGAATACTGTGGTCATCGCAAACTGTCTTAATAGTTTGATTGCGAAAACGGACAACATCATTATTGAAATTCGCTACAGTAGTTTGTAGTTGATTCTTCAACTTGGAATACTTGTCGTTGCGAAGAGAGAGGTCCTTTGCAAGTTGTTCTTTTTCAGATTCAAGTTCTTCAATCCTTATTTGATACCTCTTCTCAGCTTCTGCGAACGTATGATAATGGATTAGTAACTTAATAGCAATTTCACAAAAAAAGAAGCGATAAAATAAAGAAGAACCATTAACAACCTTCTCTGTCAGAAATCATGTCTTTAACCAAGGCAGTATGATCAGCGTGAAGGCTAACGTTAACACCTAAGTTATTTCTGGCATTATCTAGAACTTTCGCAGCCCAAGCGAATTCATCGTCATTATTTATAAGAAGAAGAGAATGAGTTTGATTCTCTCTTTCGCTAAGAACAGTATTTTGACGAATAGATTCATCACGCTCAATTTGAACTTCAAGAAGAGCTTTTTGAAATTCTGCTAATGCTTGAGCGCCTTGATTAGCAATGCGATCTTTATCATCTATAAGATCGCTAACTTTCTTCCTTAAAATACTAATTTTCTCTTGGGAACTAAGATGCAGGTGCTTCATTTGGTTGGCTAAACTTAAGCTAGATCTATGATCTGCTTCTAAGAGATGGAATCTGGATTGAAGTTCGTTCAAAGAAAGATGTTTGATTCTGTCATTTGAAAAGCTATTTAGAGAATTATTGAGATGGGCAAGAAGAGCATTGTTATCCATAGGCTCGGGAAATGAGTGAAGAAGAATAGCTTCTTCAGAAAGGTTATAAATGTCTGCGAAAATGATAAGTCAGATAAAGAAAAGTAAATGACAAAATAAGAATAAGAAAAGGAGAAGAATTTTATACCATAAAGTTGTTGATTAACATTTTGAAGGCTAGATATTTTATCCTTCTGAGAAGAAGATTCAACTTCCAATTGTTTGATTTTTTCACGAAGAACAGCAGTTTCATTTCCAAGTTCTTTATCTCTCTTGCGAAGAGAAACAGTTTCAGCCTCCAATTCTTTGTTCTTCTTCTTAAGCTGAAGGTTTTTCTGTTCGAGACTGTTGCGCCTTTTCTCGAGATCTGATGCAACCACGAAGGAAGCTCTCCCAGACTATAAAGGAAAATAAAGAAATTGTTAAGATAAGATTTATAATTGAAATCACACAGAAATAAAGAAATATGAACATACCAAGGCACTAAGTGCATTTAAGAAACTGGGAGTCATTGTTCTGGAAACTCCACGAAAAGAATCATTATCCTTTAGCAAAGGGGCGTCGCAGATATTTGCGAGAGCTTCGCAAATGGCAGAAAAACGATCATCTCCCATTCCTTGCATAGAATCAGAGAAAACACTATATAGTTGCGCCATTGCAGATTCAACAGAATGATTCTCCTTTGCAAAAGAAGTGTCAACATCATCATTATCTTCATCGGAGTTCTCACTGGATTGAGAACCAGAGTGAGAAGAGGAGTGGATTTTCCGTTTTTTAGAAGATGGAGCAGAAGATTTATTCTTGCGAAGTGGAATTCTACTATTTCCTTTAGCTTTCGCAATTTCAGAAATATCACCTTCTTCAACGCCGACCTTCGCACACGAATGAAGATAAGAAACAGAGGCAACAATATTGTTAAAAATAAAGGAGAAAATTATTTCTTACTTCATCCGTGATCGAATGGAGTATCGCCAAAGTACTCGCCTTTGGATTCCTTTCGTAACTTCTTCTCAATTTGGTGATCTAAAAAATTCCCAAACTTAGATATAAGAGGAAATAAAGATTGTAAAATAAGTAAAAGTTAGGAAGTATACCTCTTTTGCTTTCTCGGGCCAATTAAATACCCAAGGATGATAATTTGCGAGATTCGCAGGGAGTATATTGGAACCTGAAATGTAAGGTCCGTTTAAAAGTAGCGGAAAGACACACCACTTGTCGTCTTTAGAGTAGCGAGGAACATTGTTCTTGCCAGAGTGCCAATCAATATCTAGCATGAGTATCTTGTCGCTGGGAATGTTCTCTTTTCTTTTCAAACGGGCACCCCAAATGAGATTTATCGTTCTTCATATTTATCACTTCATAATTTTCAAAAAAGTTTTCTACTGAATATTTTTCAGCAATTATCTCTAAGTTGGCGAATTTAGGATTTTTGACGTTATCGAGATACAGAGAACCATTACCAGCGCCACGATTGGAAAACTCAAGCATTAAACGGATGCAATCCCCACTTAATTGGTAAATAGCTCGCGAGAATTTTTCATGAGCAAGAATTTCATAGAACAAGGGAAGTTCGGGATTGTAGAGAGGAATGGGAAGACCTGCGAGGAGTTGACCTAGCAAGATTATTATTTTATGATCATCACAATGATGATCAGTAAACAATTTTGCAGAAAGAATAGATGAAGATTCTTGATTGGGAATAGTGGACAAGGTGAAACCCTTCTCTTGTAAATTCTTTTGAGTCTCACCCAAAAGAGTTTCATATTTACCGCCGGATGGAGCCATTCTCTTTAATATGGGAATGATTAGAAAATTAAAGATCAAAAGAAAGAAGAAAAGGAAGATTTACAATAACAGGAACGTGAATTGCGGAGGAGAAGAATTGAAGAAGATTTGCAGAGAGAAAGTAAAAAGGAAGAAGAGGAAGGTGAGAAAACTATATATAGAGAAGAATTCTCGAGAAGATAAATGCATTTAATGCGAGAGGAGACGTGAATGGTCAAGAAAAAACGGTTGAAAGAGACGTGTCAAGAAAAGAGCGGAACAAGAAACATGTGTAATAAATTCTGTGTAAAAGTACGGGATCATAACAGATAAAGACGAACCGTTGCGGCATTTCAAAAATACTAATTCTCATGACATTCTCTTCTTCGCAGAGAAGACATGAGAAGAGGCAAGATGTAGGATCAGAATATCGCAACAACAATACCTCGCGAGATCAATAAACGACGATATTGCGAAAGTGTCGCAAATGAGTAATATAAATGACGTAATGAGTGACGGCAGCCAAAACACGAGAAAGATGTGAAGACTTAGCGAGATTTAGGAAACTTGCGAGATTATATATTTGAACGCCTGCGATATTTCGCAAGTCATTCCCGAAAATAAAGGACAGCTTAGTTGTCATCCATTGTGTAATACCTTATATAAGGAGTCGAGCAGGACTGTTGAGAGGGATCTTTTCGAGTGTTAGGCAAGTCATTAAGAGAGAGAAAGTTTGTAGTAATTGTAATTTCTTTAGCTCTTTTCCATTTTATCTTGTAAACATTCAAGGAATTAATCAAGAAAAATCATAGTTGTTCATCTTCAATGGCTTAGTTGTGTGGATTCTTGTGAGGGGTGTAGTGCAGGATTTCCTGCAACTACACTTAGTACTCAGACAACTAGGAACTCTAGTTAGCAATTTGGCGAAACTTTTCCGAATACTTCATGGATATTTGCGTATCTAACGTTTACTAATTAAACAACGTCGATAACTCCGGATAAAATCACGATTTTTTAAGGTTTTTCCAAAGAATTCATGATTTTTGAGTATTCACGAATTATTCTCTGCTATTGTTTCAACCCGCCAGTTGATCTTATAATACAAATTTTTAGTCGTTAACCACTTGTTTATGGGTGAAAACAGTTTCCGCTGTTTTTGGTAATTTCGTCTATGTGGATGAGAAACGAGCCTAAACCCTAAACAATGTACTACGAGAGTACTTTTGATTCGAGAGATCAATCTGTACAATCCTGGCCTAATCCAAGAAATGGCCGTTCCAGGCTTGCTTCGGTCACAAAGTGAAGGAGAAGGGTTGGTCTTAGGGAGGGAAGCGAAGAAAGTGTTGAGACCAGAATAGTTGATTATGGAAGTGTGGGTGTTTCGTGACTTGTATCAGAAAATTGAACTGGCTAGCTGACTGAAAAGCAATCAGATGATTTCTGGATGTTGTATTCTTCTCCTGACCAAAACTTGTTGTCTGGTGGAAAATAGGTGAGACCTATTTATACAAGTCGCAACAAAACGTACCCTGGTCTCGTAGGAAGTGGAAATGATTGAGTGGTGGAAGAAGGGAGTAACGGGTAACGCCTGGAATTTATGTTTCCGTAATGAAGGATACGTTTACACCATTACTAACCGCCCCGCTTTATGACACTTTCTTGTAACAAGAGTATTGCACGCCGCAAGCTGTAAACCGCCGGACCAATACCCTGATGAGTATCCCCCAGTTTGTGACATGTTTTGATGTCTCGAGTGTTTTCGTGGAAAACATGTAGCATTTTGCTACATGTGGCAAGTTAAAATTGAGAGGCTGGCCGCAGGTAAATAGCATATGTGATGCTATGCTCGTTTTGGCTAGTCACCTAAAACTTGTCACGAGCTTACCGGCTCAGTGGAGAATTTCGATGGTCGAGATCGCATCTTTTGAATAAAGGTAGCCGTTGATTGTGGCTACCTTGTGTTGGCGCCTGATAATGGTGCAGTGGCGTTTGGTGTACGCCAACGGCATTGCGGCATGGCTCGTGCATGCCTAGTGGCACGGTGGTGCAAGTGGCGCTCGGCATAGCCATGGCCGCTGACCAGCCGCCTAAAAGTTGCCAAAATTCCATAAGTTCGGTGGCGAACTTGGAGGGCTGAGATTGCATTTCAGGAGGAAGGGTAGCCGTCGATTATGGCTACCTTCTGTAGGCAGTGGCACCTTTAACGCGCGTTGGCGGCATTGCAGCATGGCTGGCATGGCTCGTGCATTGCATTAGCACGGTTGCGTAAGTGGCATAGCCGCGCCTGTGGCATGGCGGCATGGCCAAAGCTGGGATTTGGTGTCGTGAACAAATTAGGGTTTGGCACGTGTCCGAAATTAAGCGCCGTGGCCAAATTGGGATTTGGTATCGTGACCAAATTAGGGTTTTGGCACTATGGTCGAAATTAGGCGCTGTGGCCAAATTGGGATTTGGTGCCATGGCCAAAGTTTAGGGTTTGGCAGCGTGGCCAAGGCTAGGATTTGGCGTCGTGGCCAAAATTAGGGCTTGGCGGCGGGGCCAAGGCTTGGATTCGGCGTCGTGGCCAAAATTAGGGCTTGGCGGCGTGGCCAAGGCTTGGATTTGGTGTCGTGGCCAAAATTAGGGCTTGGTGGCATGGCCAAGGATTGGATTTGGCGTCGTGGCCAAAAATTAGGGCTTGGCGGCGTGGCCAAGGCTAAAGTGGCTCGTGGCATGCTATTGCGGCACGGTGGCATGTTGGCATGCCAATTAATTTGTTATGGCAGGGCGCGTTTAGCTTGCCAGTTAGTATGGTGGCGCGACATGGTGCGTTTGGCCTTTAATGTATGGTGGCAAGTTTAGAGCGACTTGATTGGTCAAGAAAAGGGGGCGGCCAAACATAAGGCGCGGTCGCACCTCTAGTGCTCGTGGCACGTTTAAAGTGACCTAATTGGTCGATAGGAGAGGGGCCGGCCAAGCATGGGCGTGGATACACTTATGGTGTGAGTGTGGCGGCTTTAGAGCAACCTGATTGGTCGATGGGAAGTGGGGCCGGCAAGCTAGGGCGTGCCCACACTACCAGTGCACTATAGCGGATTTAAAACGACCTGATTAGTCGATGGAAAGGGGGGGCCCAAGCAACATGGGGCCGGACTCATTCGGAATGCGTGTGGCGCATTTAGGGCGACCTGATTGGTCGATGGGAAGTGGGGATGGCAAGCTAGGGCGTGGCCACATTTCCAGTGTGCTGTGGCGGATTTAAAGCGACCTGATTGGTCGATGGAAAGGGGGTCAGCAAGCAACATGGGGACGGCCTCATTCGGAATGCGTGTGGCGCATTTAGGGCGACCTGATTGGTCGATGGGAAGTGGGGCCGGCAAGCTAGGGCGTGGCCACACTTCTAGTGCATTGTGGCGGATTTAAAGCGACCTGATTGGTCGAGGGAAATAGGGCCTGTTTAGGATGGGGCGTGGCTGATGGAAAGTGGCGCCAGCTGGCCTTAGGCATGGTCACGCCTCCCTTTGCTGCTACCGCTCCCTGTTTTTCTGATTCTGGGCGAGGTTTTGCACCTGTTAATCCATGGAGGATTAACTACCTAGTTTGCCTAGGCTTAATTTTGACAAGTAAGGTCTGGTATACTGCACGAGGCGCGAAACCCTAACTTCTGCAAGTTAGTCAGGACAATTGATTGAATTATATGTGTTGACACAGAGTTTTTTTAAGTTCATTGTCAGAGAGCAGCATGATTTTCTGATTGAATACCTTATGCAAAGACCTTATCCTTCATATTTGGAGATTCGTGCTACTCTACTGCGAGCGAACACAAATCGTCATGCCATATAAACACTAAGGGTTCAGCCGGAGAACATAGCATAGAAGGCATTCAAAGGAACTTATATTAAGTGAATATAGGCAAGGCGCCGAAATTTACAGAAAGTCTGGGATGGTTGCTACTCTCGCCAGTCTGGATAAATTTCATGTAAGTATATTGAACGGCTCAATAAATATGTCGGTGGTGAGGTTAGCACTCACGGCGCCGTTTTCTTAGAGAGTCACATCATATGCAAGGTTTTACGATTTTAACCCTAAGCTAAAAACCACCATCAACATTAAGTCCCCTGCTTAGCACGTAACAGTGGCGTTGTTGCGGGGTAAGCATGAGATGGTGACGGACAAGAGTAAAATCAAAAGTGCAAGACGTGAAGAGATTGCCAGGGAGATTCAACTAACCTTTTATGGAAGGCGCGAGGAATCTGTGATCCTTATATTGGCGGTTTTGCATAAATTCGGTTTGGCCACGGGGTATTGGCATCATCGCTGCAACTTTGACTATCGATCGGCAGAGGTGACATTGCAGTTTGGTCCGTGGGACAAGCGCTGGTTGGTTATGTCCGTAAAGCGATGGATGGCATTTGGTTGGCTAGATCACAGAGAAGCAGAGATGACACGGCTGGCTCCTGATTCATGCAAAGGTGAATGGCGCCGCTTTGAATGGCTAAGATGGCGCTGCTTTTAACGACGGAGATGGCACTGCTTTGGCTAGTGAAGATGGCGCTGCTTTTAACGGCTAAGATGGCGCCGCTTGGGCTGGCTAGGGCATGAGCGCCGCTGGTTAGGGCGTGGACTGTTGGCGCTGGGAGTGGCTTGTTGGCGCTGGCTTGGGTGCGGCGCTGGCTGGGATGCGGGTTGTTAGCGCTAGCTTGGCCGTGGCATGTTGGTTCCATGGGGCTTTGCCAGCGCGGGTCTGGTTGCCTCTTCCCGTGTATAGCCCAAAACAAGAAATTTTCCTCCATTCAAACTCCAAAAGGTGCGCGTCATCTGTCCTCTTTACCTCGTATTATTGGATTTGTTTCCGCGTCTTGGTGCTAGCGGTAGAGTGGTAGCAATAAAGCAGGCGAGCACATTTCAGGTATGTATCTCCGTGTTTCTTCTTTTGTTTGCTCTTCTGTTATTGGTGTAAACCCTAGCCATGGGCATATCTTCCATAAACTCGTAGAAATACTTCCACATGAATGATTCTTCTCTAGTAGTAGTATTGTAATAATATTAGCCACCACATTGATAGTAATGAAGCCAATTATTATGCAAAGTCGACATGCACGGGCGAGTGGCCGCCATTGATCCCCTTTCCATGAAAAACCTAGTTTTAAGGTTTCCTTTTCCTTTCGTGGCCGTGAGCAAAATTTCTGTGGATTACATTCTCTCTTTTGGCATACTTCCTGTGGCGAGACACAGTTTCGGCCAGGGCATGTTTCTCGCAGTAAATATGGCTTGTCAAAACGAGCATCAGTCCCCACTCCTTTGGATATGCGTGTTCCCTTTGGCTATGCGTGCTATGACTTGCGGCCAAAATAAAAGTCTCCCGTAGAAAACTTGCCATGGATTTTTTGGTCATCGTACTTTGAAAAGACTTTCATGCAAAGTTTTCTCCAGAGTAGTGACTTTTCTGTTTCGCTTTGTTGTAGTTACTTCAGAAGCATACGGAATTTTGTTAAGATGTCACCTGAAAGCAATTCCGCCGCCGCGTCGAGAAGTGCCAACAACTCCAAGCCGAACACGGATGATGAGTTTTTTATGAAATCTGCTATGATTACAAGGACCCATCCCAAATTCGTGGCAACTCTTCTGACTGATTCAGAGAATGATGGAGAAGTTCAATCAGTCACTCCAGGGCGTATAATGAGGTTTTGTCTTCAGAAGAAAGAGTATCTGGCTTCTCTCATATACTTTAAAATCTGTCATAGTCCATTGCGCTCTTATGGATGAAGTTCATGATGATCCGAGACCACGTAAGAGCTAATCTGACTGGGGCGCAAATCGTGAATGCTGTCATGGCTTCTGCAACACTTCAAATCAGGATAGACGTTGCGGGCTTGATTACTTTCATCTCCAGATGGTGTCCAGAAACTCACATGGCTATATGTAGATGGGGTGAGATGACTATTTCTTTGGAAAGTATAGCCGTTCTGTTGAGTCTTCCAATAATTTGGAAACTTGACGTTGTCTTGTCCGAGGAAGAAGAAATACACGCTACCTTGGTCACGAAAGCAACAGGATATGTTCGAAAGAATTATGAGGAAAGGTGCTTCTATAATTGGTGATGGTGGCGTTGATGGCTTCAGTCCGTGGAACGGTGGAAATGGCACTTGGAAGGCTTGCTAGCTGGATCACGGAATTCTGGAGCGTTGGCGCTAACTTAAACATAGAGTGTTGGAGCCATGGAGAGTTGGCTTGACGATGGAGTATTTGAGCCATGGAGAGTTGGCTTGACCACGGAGTGCTGGAGCCATAGAGAGTTAGCTTGACCACGTAGTGTTGGTGCCATAGAGCGTTGTAGGTTGGGCGACTGGTGTTCCTCGTGCTGGCGTGTTGCTGGTTCGGTCATGGAACGGAGATATTGGCACACTACTTGTTCGGATATGGAACATGAGTGTGGTGCGCCCAATCATCTATTCCCATTCATTGAGCAAGGAGGAATCTTTATTCTATTTAAACCCTAGAAACTCTGTTCGTATGAAAAGGGGTATCGACTCTTTTCTGTTTTTTGTTGCTTGTCCGGCTATGTGATTTCGTATGCAGCGTTTGGCTACTCTTCGTCGTTTGTTAGCGGTGGTAGAGCGAGCATTAACGGCGGAAAAGCAATCTCCAATAGTTATAATCATCAGCAAGGCGAGCCAGGAGAACTCAAGGTAGGTGCTCTCGCATGTAGCCACCCAACAGTACCATCGATCTTCTCCAGAATGTGTAATAAGGTTCTAACTCCATAAGAATGAGTATCTTGTAGATCGTGGTTGCGTTGTTGGTCCATCCTTGACTTTAGGTTATTTGGTGCCTGGACTTTCTAATTGCGATGATGATATGCCGTGGATGCTTGTATGGTCGAAATCTTCGGGAACCATCGTGCGAAATAGATGAGTTGAGAGGCGCTCTGTTGTCGATGTGCTGCTACCAGGACTTCATTCCAAGCAACATCCTTTGAACCATCTTCTGAATCTTGGACTATTGTATGGAATGGGATACATCGAGAAGTCTCCAGTTATACTTCTGTTAGATCCGATGGCGTGTCCGGATATGTGAATGTATCTCTGTAGCGTACTTTTGGGGTCTTTGATGCACGTGTACGGTTTCATGTTGAGAAATTCTTGCGACTCGTAAAACTTTGACAGTGATGTTGTTGAAATCGGAAATAACATGGTTGAGGGCAGTGAAGGCATCCCATTCTCGTAGTCCCAATGTGTAATTATCCTGAGCCAATTTTCTCGTGGAAGATGTGCTCCTGCTGCGTTCACTGGTAAGGTGGTGACTGCGTTTAAGCTTCTAAACATGAAGGAGGCTTCAGTCCCCAAGTGTAGCCTACTTTAATTGCATCGCCTTGAATCCACGCCTATGGTATTTGATACAATCTTATCTTACTATTCTGGATGTGATGATGGGATTCTTGGAATCACCTCATGGACGAAAAATTCTGGATAATGAAGAGGTAGCAGTGAGAGAGTTATGTCGTTAATCATGGCTCCCTATGTCTCTTCCAGAAAAAATGTTTCAGCCGCGTCTCTAGAGTTATCTCATGAATGCTTGATTGTTGTCAGGGATGGACCGCGATGAGCAGTCCCCAGTCGTATTTTTCTTTGGTTACTGAAGTTGTTTCCCCTGAGTAGGCTTGGGATCCGTCGTAGGCCTCGTAAAGTGTTACACACACCTTTTAGGCAGAGAGGTGATGATATCCTTACGCTACACCTTTGAAGAGTAGATAACCTTTTGGGCAGAGAGGTGATGATATCCTTACGCTACACCTTTGGGTTGACCGCGTCTTCTGAGCTTTGACAGTGAAGGGATTTCGTGTAAATCCCCAGTCCCCAAGTGTGGTTTACATGTTTCCATCTTGTATGGTCGGCGGGTTGACCATGGTAAAGATATCACCATCTTGCATCCGTACTGGTGACTCTATTACTTCTTCCATGTGAAACTAAAATATGGAGAAGTACGGATTACCCTTGTAGCGGTTGTTGCTATGGTGAAACTCTGGTTGGTATCAACAAATGAGCAGCAACGGTTCTTGGCAGCAGCTGTGATCATAAGAGACTACATTGTCGTGGCAACAAAATAGGTCGTCTGGAATTGCATGGGTGTCCATGGAAGCAAAGGAATTGGCTAGATGTGTAGGCGAGTAAAACTGCCCATGACCACGAGCTTTGGCGGGATGAGACAGAAGGTGGCCAAAATTATGAACCTTGGATGGCTGCGATCAGGATCCTTGACAGAGATGAGTGTGGTGGCTACAGGCACGAACCTTGGAAAGAAGGAGTGGCATTGAAGCAGCTCAAATAGTGCTGGTCGGCAAGTCGTGTTTTCTCCTCATGGGAAAGAATACGTTTCTTCTGTTTGATTTTCCCTTGTAACTCTCAGAGTCTTGACGGTTACAATGTTGAAGTCAGGGGCCGCGTCAATCAGCTGCTTTCAAACTCGACATCCTTAGAGTGAGCAGTGGCTAGGAGTCCCCAGTTTCATCTATCAATCGTGCAGGAGAGGTTTGGGGTTTGGGAATGGCTTCCCTGGATGGAAACAACTGCTTTTGATTTTGTGGACAGGGTCCCCAGAAATCATACAACTCTTGATGGGAAGAGGGTCTCTGTGAACTCAGGAGGATTGCTGATTTCTTTTGCCTCGATTTTGGATAAGTCGTTCCTGGTCCTCACGTGTGATGAAATTGGATTGCTGATTCCTCTCCAACGGACGTTCAGGAGTAAAACGAACCTCTTCATCTATAAAAGTGCGCCATGCTGAGATACTGACGCTAGGAGTATTAAAAGTACTCCTCATTGGTTCCATTTGGGGTTGGCGTCAGCGGCTCTGGCTCTGGTGATTGGAGATGTAACGCCTGAGGGAACGTTTCCTACGGCGCGGGTGTTGGTGGTGAAACTGTTGATCCGAGGACGATCATCCGGGGCGTCAGTCCCTAACGCTAGAATTTCTGGAGCAGGTGAGCCGCTCCAATTTGACGTTAATCTGACAAGAAAACTGAGTATGTTGTTTATTGCTTCCTTTCATCAGGTCCACGTTCCTTGTGTGGATCTCATGGACTCGTGTCAACTCGACCAATCTTGGGATTTCTTCATTGGCTGCACCATTAGGTATAACGTTGGGATGAGGGATGTCGCCATTCACCAGGTTCTGAACGGAACTTAGATTTGTGGAATCTGTTCTAAGACCGACCATATTTTTAAAATTGGAATTGCAACCGAGAGATTAATCTCCCACTGTGGTCGCCAATTGTTTATGGGTGAAAACAGTTTCTGCTGTTTTTGGTAATTTCGTGTATGTGGATGAGAAACGAGCCTAAACCCTAAACAATGTACTTCACGGGAGTACTTTTGATTCTAGAGATCAATCTGTACAATCCTGGCCTAAACCAAGAAATTGACGTTCCAGGCTTACTTCGGTCACAAAGTGAAGGAGAACGGTTGGTCTTAGGGAGGGAAGCGAAGAAAGTGTTGAGACCAGAATAGTTGATTATGGAAGTGTGGGTGTTTCGTGACTTGTATCGGAAAATTGAATGGCTAAATGAATGAAAAGCTATCGATGATTTCTCGGATGTTGTATTCTTCTCCTGACCAAAACTTGTTGTGTGGTGGAAAATAGGTGAGACCTACTTATACAAGTCGCAACAAAACGTACCCTGGTCTCGTAGGAAGTGGAAACGATTAAGTGGTGGAAGAAGGGAGTAAGGGGTAACGCCTGGAATTTATGTTTCCATAATGAAGGATACGTTTACACCATTACTTCTTGCCATTACTAACCGCCCCGCTTTATGACACTTTCCTGTAACAGGCGTATTGCACGCCGCAAGCTGTAAACCGCCAGACCAATACCCTGATGAGTATCCCCCAGTTTGTGACATGTTTTGATGTCTCGAATGTTTTCGTGGAAAACATGTAGCATTTTGCTACATGTGGCAAGTTAAAATTGAGAGGCTTGCCGCAGGTAAATATCATATGTGATGCTATGCTCGTTTTGTCTAGTCGCCTAAAACTTGTCACGAGCTTACCGGCTCGATGGAGAATTTCGATGGCCGAGATCGCATCTTTTGAATATGGGTAGCCGTTGATTGTGGATTCCTTGTGTTCGCGCTTGATAATGGTGCAGTGGCATTTTGGTGTACGCCAACGACATTGCGGCATGGCTCGTGCATGCCTAGTGGCACGGTGGTGCAAGTGGCGCTCGGCATAGCCATGGCCGCTGGGTTTAGGCGGCTGGTCGCCTAAAAGTTGCCACAAGTTTACCAGTTCAGTGGCAAACTTGGAGGGCTGAGATTGCGTCTCTGGAGGAAGGGTAGCCGTCGATTATGGCTACCTTCTGTATGTAGTGGCGCCTTTAACGCGCGTTGGCGGCGTTGCAGCATGGCTGGCATGGCTCGTGCATGCCATTAGCACGGTTGTGTAAGTGGCATAGCCGCGCCTGTGGCATGGCCAAAGCTGGGATTTAGTGTCGTGACCAAATTAGGGTTTGGCACGTGGCCGAAATTAGGCGCCGTAGCCAAATTGGGATTTGGTATCATGACCAAATTAGGGTTTTGGCACTGTGGCCGAAATTAGGCGTTGTGGCCAAATTGGGATTTGGTGTCGTGGCCAAAGTTTAGGGTTTGGCGGCATGGCCAAGGCTAGGATTTGGCGTCGTGGCCAAAATTAGGGCTTGGCGGCGTGGCCAAAGCTTGGATTCGGCGCCGTGGACAAAATTAGGGCTTGGCGGCGTGGCCAAGGCTTGGATTTGGCATCGTGGCCAAAATTAGGGCTTGGCGGCGTGGCCAAGGCGTGGATTTGGCGTCGTGGCCTAAATTAGGGCTTGGCGGCGTGGCCAAGGCTTGGATTTGGCACCGTGGCCAAAAATTAGGGCTTGGCGGCGTGGCCAAGGATATAGTGGATCGTGGCATGCTATTGCGGCAGGGTGGCATGTTGGCATGCCAATAAATTTGTTGTAGCAGGGCGCGTTTGGCTTGCCAGTTAGTATGGTGGCGCGACAGGGTCCGTTTGGCCTTTAATGAATGGTGGCAAGTTTAGAGTGACTTGATTGGTCAAGAAAAGGGGGGCGGCCAAACATAAGGCGCGGCCGCACCTCTAGTGCTCGTGGCGCGTTAAAGTGACCTAATTGGTCAGTAGGAGAGGGGACGGCCAAGCATGGGCGTGGCTACACTTCTGTTGTGAGTGTGGCGGCTTTATAACAACCTGATTGGTCGATGGGAAGTGGGGACGGCAAGCTAGGGCGTGGCCACACTACCAGTGCGCTGTGGCGGATTTAAAGCGACCTGATTAGTCGATGGAAAGGGGGCTGGCAAGCAACATGGGGCCGGCTTCATTCGGAATGCGTGTGGCGCATTTATGGCGACCTGATTGGTCGATGGGAAGTCGGGCCGGCAAGCTAGGGCGTGGCCACACTTCCAGTGCGCTGTGGTGGATTAAGATGGAAAGGGAGCCGACAAGCAACATGGGGCCGGCCTCATTCGGAATGCGTGTGGCTCATTTAGGGCGACCTGATTTGTCGATGGGAAGTGGGGCCGGCAAGCTAGGGCGTGGCCACACTTCCAGTGCACTGTGGCAGATTTAAAGCGACCTGATTGGTCGAGGGAAATAGGGCCGGTTTAGGATGGGGCGTGGCCAATGGCAAGTGGCGCCAGCTGGCCAAAGGAATGACAACGCCTCCCTTTGTTGTTGCGGCTCCCTGTTTTTCTGATTATGGGCGAGGTTTTGCACTTGCTAATCCATGGCGGATTAATTACCTAGTTTGCCTAGGCTTAATTTTTACAAGCAAGGTCTGGTATACTGCGCGAGGCGCGAAACCCTAACTTCTGCAAGTTAGTCAGGACAATTGATTGAATTCTATGTGTTGACACAGAGTTCTTTTAAGTTCATTGTCAGAGAGCAGCATGCTTTTATGATTGAATACCTTATGCAAAGACCTTATCCTTGATATTTGGAGATTCGTGCTACTCTGCTGCGAGCGAACACAAATCGTCATGCCATATCAACATTAAGGGTTCATCCAGAGAACATAGCATAGAAGGCATTCAAAAGAACTTATATTAAGTGAATATAGGCAAGGCGTCGAAATTTACAGAACGTCTGGGATGGTTGCTACATTCGCCAGTCTGGATAAATTTCATGTAAGTATATTGAACGGCTCAATAAATATGTCGGTGGTGAGGTTAGCACTCACGGCACCTCCTTACAGAGTCACATCAGATGTAAGGTTTTACGATTTTAACCCTAAGCTAAAAAACCACCATCAACATTAAGTCCCCTGCTTATCACATAACAGTGGCGTTGTTGCGGGGTAAGCATGAGATGGTGACGGACAAGAGTAAAATCGAAAGAGCAAGACGTGAAGAGATTTGCCAGGGAGATTCAACTAACCTTTGATGGAAGGCGCGAGGAATCCGTGATCCTTGTATTGGTGGTTTTGCATAAATTCGGTTTGGCCACGGGGTATTGGCATCATCGCTACAACTTTGACTATCGATCGGCAGAGGTGACATTGCAATTTGGTCCGTGGGACGGCCGCTGGTTGGTTATGTCCGTAAAGCGATGGATGGCATTTGGTTGGACAGATCACAGAGAAGCAGAGATGACACGGCTGGCTCCTGATTCGTGGAAAGGTGAATGGCGCCGATTTGAACGGCTAAGATGGCGCTGCTTTGGCTAGTGAAGATGGCGTTGCTTTGAACGGATAAGATGGAGCCGCTTGGGCTGGCTAGGGCATGACCGATGGCGCCGCTGGTTAGGGCGTGGACTGTTGGCGCTGGGAGTGGCTTGTTGGCGCTGGCTTGGGTGCGGGCTGTTAGCGCTAGATTGGCCGCGACCTGTTGGCGCCATGGAGCTTTGCCAGCGCTGGTCCGGTTGCCTCTTCCCGTGTATAGCACAAAACAAGAAATTTTCCTCCATTCAAACTCCAAAAGGTGCGCGTCATATGTTTCTGCGTCTTGGTGCTAGCGATAGAGTGGTAGAAATAAAGCAGACAAGCACATTTCAGGTATGTATCTCCGTGCTTCTTCTTTTGTTTGCTCTTCCGTTGTTGGTGTAAACCCTAGCCATAGGCATATCTTCCATAAACTCGTAGAAATACTTCCACATGAATGATTCTTCTCTGGTAGCAGTATTGTAGTAATATTAGCCACCACATTAATAGTAATGAAGCCAATTATTATGCAAAGTAGACATGCACGGGCGAGTGGCCGTCATTGATCCCCTTTCCATGAAAAACCTAGTTTTAGGGTTTCCTTTTCCTTTCGTGGCCGTGAGCAAAATTTCTGTGGAACATATTCTCTCTTTTGGCATATTTCCTGTGGCGAGACACAGTTTCGGCCAGGGCATGTTTCTCGCGGTAAATATGGCTTGTCGAAACGAGCATCAGTCCCCACTCCTTTGGCTATGCGTGTTCCCTTTGGATATGCGTGCTATGACTTGCGGCCAAAATAAAAGTCTCCCGTAGAAAACTTGCCGTGGATTTTTTGGTCATCGTACTTTGAAAAGACTTTCATGCACAGTTTTCTCCAGAGTAGTGACTTTTCTGTTTCGCTTTGTTGTAGTTACTTCAGAAGCATACGGAATTTTGTTAAGATGTCACCTGAAAGCAGTTCCGCCGCCGCGTCGAGAAGTGCCAACAACTCCAAGCCGAACACGGATGATGAGTTTTTTATGAAATCTGCTATGATTACAAGGACCCATCCCAAATTCGTGGCAACTCTTCTGACTGATTCAGAGAATGATGGAGAAGTTCAATCAGTCACTCCAGGGCGTATAATGAGGTTTTGTCTTCAGAAGAAGGAGTATCTGGCTTCTCTCATAGACTTTAAAATCTGTCATAGTCCATTGCGCTCTTATGGATGAAGTTCATAATGATTCGAGACCACGTAAGAGTTAATCTGAGTGGGGCACAAATCGTGAATGTTGTCATGGCTTCTGCAACACTTCAAATCAGGAAAGACGTTGCGGGCTTGATTACTTTCATCTCCAGATGGTGTCCGGAAACTCACACGGCTATATGTAGATGGGGTGAGATGACTATTTCTTTGGAAAGCGTAGCCGTTCTGTTGAGTTTTCCAATAATTGGGAAACTTGACGTTGTCTTGTCTGAGGAAAAAGAAATACACGCTGCCTTGGTCACGAAAGCAACAGGATATTTCGAAAGAATTATGAGGAAAGGTGCTTCTATAATTGGTGATGGTGGCGCCGATGGCTTCAGTCCGTGGAACGGTGGAAATGGCACTTGGAAGGCTTGCTAGCTGGATCACGGAATGCCGGAGCATTGTCGCTAACTTAAACATAGAGTGTTGGAGCCATGGAGAGTTGGCTTGACGACGGAGTGTTGGAGCCATGGAGAGTTGACCATGGAGAGTTGGCTTGACAAGCAAGGTCTGGTATATTGCGCGAGGCGCGAAACCCTAACTTTTGCAAGTTAGTCAGGACAATTGATTGAATTCTATGTGTTGACACAGAGTTCTTTTAAGTTCATTGTCAGAGAGCAGCATGCTTTTCTGATTGAATACCTTATGCAAAGACCTTATCCTTTATATTTGGAGATTCGTGCTACTCTGCTGCGAGTGAACACAAATCGTCATGCCATATCAACATTAAGGGTTCAGCCGGAGAACATACCATAGAAGGCATTCAAAGGAACTTATATTAAGTGAATATAGGCAAGGCGCCGAAATTTACAGAACGTCTGGGATGTTTACTACATTCGCCAGTCTGGATAAATTTCATGTAAGTATATTAAACGGCTCAATAAATATGTCGGTGGTCAGGTTATCCCTCACGGCACCGTTTCCTTACAGAGTCACATCAGATGTAAGGTTTTACGATTTTAACCCTAAGCTAAAAACCACCATCAACACCACTGAACCACTTCATTTTCGATAATGATAATATCTATATATATACTAGCAATAAACTGTACCGTAACGACATGGCATGAGGTTAACATAGAGTTATAGTAAATACCTAATAAAAACATATAAAATAAGAGTAATTCGACATATATCTAATTAAGGATTATATTTAATTAGGTTATGAAGTATTGTTAGGCTGAATTCTATGTATAAGAACTTATGAACCTGGAAGTTTGATATAAATAATTTTTAAAGTTGGTCTAAAGTGTAGTTGATTTATGAGTAATTACTGAAATTAGATCTTGCTAGTCAGATTGTTTTATCGTGTTATATTATTTTATTTTTGATCATCACAACTAAAACAACATAAGCTCGATCAAACTTGGATTAATATATAATATCTTTAAGATTGTATCATCAATCCATTTAACAATGCATTGCATTTTAATACCAATTCATTTTACTAAACAAAAAAAAATGTTAATAGTTGTTATCTGGCTTACTTGATAAAAAATTCTTACGTGTTATAAATTTTATCTTGAAAAAATAACTCTTTGATCCACCTCTGGTTTCTTCTTACAAACATACAAAATGAGGGAGTGCGTAACATGATCAGTAGAAAAGTTCCTACCAAAGTATTATCTTTTTTCAATTGTACTTGATTGACAAAGCTTGCCTGATTTTTGTGTAAAAGAATAATAATAAATTGTATTGTGTTTATAACCGCATATATACTTCTCTAAACCATAAATCATGTTTTTTCAACAATGTACCTATAATGTTATAACGATAATAATGTATATATTTTATATACTTCATATAAATCGTAAGTCATGTTATTAAAACAACGTAGAATACTTTCTTAATGTTTTGAATATATGTGCCGCATTTGCATATATAAAAACACATCAAACGCGAAATAACAAATTCTCGTTTTTTCTTCTTCTTGGTATTGTGCATGTTTAACCAACTTCCCTTTGAACTACTTAAGAATTCCTATGGGTAGTAAATCTAAGTGCAGAAATGTTTGGAATGACATAATACAAAAGTTTCATAAGAGATTAGGGGCTTGGAAGAGGAGATATCTTTCTAAAGGTAAAAGAGTGATTATGATCCAAAGTGTGCTAGCCAGTTTGCCAGTGTATTATCTATCTTTGTTTCAAATGCCAGCAAGTGTAGTCAAGGAGTTGGAAAGAATCATGAGAAACTTTTTATGGGGTTCCTCTTTATCAGTTAAAAAAAGGAGTTGGGTTTCTTGGTCCAATGTGAATCTCCCTAAAGTTAGATTAGGAGTATGGATAAAAAAGCTTAAACTGGTAAACAAAGCACTACATTCTAAGTGGATTTGGAGATATAGAAGTGAAAAGAATGCCTTGTGGAGAAGAATCATTAATCAGATATATGGAGGAGTCACCGAAGCTTTGTTTCCAAATCACTCAAATAAGTCTGTCTGTTTTAGCTTGTAGGCTGGAATTTGAAAACAAGAGATTTTGTAATAACAGGTTCAGCTGTGGTGGTTGGGGATGGGAGCAACATTTACTTTTGGGATGATGTATGGGTGGGAGAGCAAGCTCTAAAACATCTTTTTCCCACTTTATTTAAGTTATCTAAGAAGAAAAATGCAGTTATCAAAGATTTAATCTCAACTGAAGGAGCTTGGAATTTGGATTTTGCAAGAAGTTTGACAGAGACTGAGTTGTTGGAGGTGATTAATTTGCTGGAGGTGATTGGTGATTCAAGGGATAGAGTTAATACTATGGCAGTTGCAGAAGATAACATGCACTGGATTTATAATAAAGGGAAGGATTTTTTTGTAGCCGGGGCTTATGAGGCTCTAGAGACTGAAGGTTTTCTTGCCTTCCCTGACAAACAACTGTGGAATCCTAAAGTCCCTTTGAAAGTGGCATTCTTGGTTTGGACTCTTTGTTATGATGCTGCTCCAACTATGGAGTTTTTGTATAATGCAGGGTTGGTGCAAGATGCAGCTTGTTTGCTTTGTGGTGGTCATATTGAGTCTAACTCTCATTTGTTTCTTCACTGTGACATTACTTCTGCTGTGTGGATGTATTTTTTTGAAGAGCTTTGGAGTTTCTTTGGTGCATTGTAGTGATGTTAGAAGAACTTTATGGGAATGGCGCAATAAGAAGAGCAAGAACATAATTAAAAGATTGTGGAGTTACTCGCCCTTTGCAATTTGGTGGAGCATTTGGAAGGAGCTCAACAACATGTTTTATAATAACCAAGTGAAAAACACTGAACAGATCATCATTGAAGTCAAATGCTTGATGTTCAATTGGACAATAAACACAAACATTTTTGAAAACTATGGTTTGTCTTCATTATTATGTAATTGGGAAGCTTTAATGCAAGCTTTCTGACTTTGCTTCTTGGGCACTCCCTTGTGACTAAGTTGTTTGTTCTTTAATACAATTTGCCTTTTAGTCAAAAATAAATAAAATTGCATTTTACTTAGATCAGTGTGCACATTTTCACGGATCTGAAAGTTTGCCGCACACCGAATCGCTAACGAGCGAGGACTGTAGTCGGTCTACTCTACAGTCTCTCTCCTGTGCAGAGAGTGCTTACTTCAGGGAAGAAGTAAAGGTTGCCCCTCCAGAAAAGATGTCCGACATTCAAAATTACTGAGCAAATAAAAAGGCGCTCAGTCTCACTCAGTCTCTTTTTCACAACAGTCTTTCTAGTGGTGATAAAGAAATTTCGTCTGAAACCAGAAATCTGGTCATTCAATCACTTGCTCAATTTGCCATGGCAAAGGGCACCTGTGACAACAACTCCTACGAAGAAGCTCGGAAGCAACGTCTGGAAGAGAATAAGAAACGTTTTGAGGTCAGTCCCATTCCCTAAACTGATAAGGAAGACATTTTACCCCTTTTAATAATAACACTAGTTGTTGCTGTTTCTTTATTCCAACCCGAAACCTATTAGCTCTTCTTTCTTTTTTTTTTTTGATTCATTAAGTATTGCTTTGTTGCACTGTTGATTACTTGATTTGGTGATTTTGAATGTTAACTCAGAAAGGGTATTTACTATTTTTAAAAGATTCTTAAACTAGTTGTGCACTCGAAAGAGAGGAAATGGCCATTCTGATTTTACACTTTTAGGGGATTCTTGTAAGAGGGTGTTGTTATTACCTTTTAGGGTCTTAAATCCATATAAAAGTGGACCTTTTCGTCTGTCAGTGAGGTCATCAATATCATTGGTCTTTGTAAGCCATGACACTGGTGAATGTGAAAAAATTTGAGACAAGCAACACTTAAGAGGTTGTTGTGTTCATTAACCTTTTTAATTTTTTGGTATGTGTTTGACCTGCAGGATCTGGGTATAGCAAAGATAACAAAAACTTTATCAGAGGTCACAAAGATGGGAAAGGAGTCTCCGGTGGTAAGTTATGAAAATGAGATTTTAACTTTGAGTACTTTCTTTCCAAGATATACCAAGGAGAATGTCATAACTTTCAGCTACTATGTGACTAACTTCAACAAACTTCAATCTCCAATGTAACTTTTTATCCATTTTAATGATTTAGAAAAGGCAAGTCAAACCTAGATCAAGGACCGCTCCTACAAGCCCGGATTCACTTAGACGCTCTTCACGTCCGCGCAGCACAGCCGTTTCATACCAGGAAGAGGTATTATCACATTAATGCTTTGTTTATTTGCACAAAACTTTACTTCTTTCCAACTAGTGTTATTTGCGGACTTTGATTAGGGTAAAGAACATTAGAGTTTATCTAATGGGAGATTCCTTAGAAGTTTTATTTGATTCTGGCTGTAGTTTTGATACAGTTTTATAGAGGATTAAGAACCTAGTATTCTTGCATGTGCAACAGGTTATTGATATGTTGAGAAACGGCAACTGCACTTAGATAAAAAAGTTCTTGTTTCAAAAACGTCTGCAAGGGCTAGTGTTCTTATATGCCTTTAGTTATGAGAAATTAGTTCCTATAATTTACATTTATTATGGAATTGCAATTCAGCTAGTATTCTTCTTGGTGATTATGATTTGGGTATTAACCAGTGAAATTTCAAACAAAATCAACTGACATTTTAGTTTGATTCAGTACGCTGATCACAGCCTACTGACAAAGAGGTGCAGATCAAGGGTCAGATCAAGTTCGGCGTCCTCATCAAGGTCAATATTTGATAGCTATCCGAGCCGTGTTAAATCTGTAGACTTTTTTTCCTCCAGTTTTCAAATTGCTAATTCTTCATTGATAATGATTTTCAGCTACATAGCTAGGCCGCTCGACGAAATAAAAGTTGCTACCCGTACGGAACGATGTGATGCATTGAAGCGTGCTGAGATCTTTGAAAGTAACCTGCAGTCTGAGCACCCATCTTTTGTCAAGTCAATGCTTCGTTCCCACGTGTACAGCTGTTTTTGGTTGGTAAGCTGACATCTTCCGCGATGTTTCATTTCCTCTTCATTCAAGGAACCGTGGTCTCTTTGATAATTGTTTCCTGTACTTTATGATATTAAGGGTCTTCCAACCAAATTTTGTGAAAGTTATCTTCCCAAGGATCAGTTGAAAGTGGACGTGGTGTTAGAGGATGAGGAGGGCTTAGAGTATGAGGCAGTCTACATTCCAGAAAGAACAGGTATTAGTGGTGGCTGGAGAGCTTTTGCCTTGGATCACAAGTTGGACGATGGAGATGCCGTGGTGTTTGAGCGTACTAAGGCAGCAAGATTTAAGGTAGGATCACCTATTTTGCACTTAGTATTATTATTACTTTTACTATCATTTTATCGCCTACATAAACTATGTTCTTATCAACTTTCAGATTGTATTTAATGGATGTTAGATAGATGGCTAGGTTTGTGTTGAATATAAATTGAACAAATCCCATTTAAGTTGATTGAATGACTGAAGCAATATGAAAAAATCTGAGAATTAGTGTACATCCTATGTAAATACTTAGCATCTCAGTTCATAGTTAAATCATTGCTTTTGAATGTAGGATGTTTTGCTGAACAAGGTAGTCTGTTTGTTTTCACATTTATGTATTATGTCCTCAATGAGCTAGTGTATTCTATTTCATGATTTCAAGGGGAACGTAGATGGCTAGTAGTGTATTATGTCCTCAATCTTGTTAAATGATTGTTGAACTCTAGTAGTGCCAGACTCTTTTACGTGACTGACAGTGTCATACTTCCAAGCGAATGTCTATTGCAACTTTCCAGATCAAATATTGGCTTTTAACTTACCTGGTGTGTGTTTTTTAAGATTAACTTGCGTACTATCATAATAACATGCTCTGATATGAAGCACAAAGAATGGTGTCTAATGAAAACAGTTAGTCTTTACGAATTTTTTCTTTTCCTGTCTTCGTCTTCTATAAATCTGAACATTTCTGCCTATTTGCCGGTGATGGGAATTTGGCAGTCGAAATACATATCAGCACAAGTGTACTTGGAGTGTTTTGTGCATTAGCCTCAGATTTGAGTTCTTTAAATGCATCTAAACTTTTGTTTACACCTCAGGAAAACTCCAATATCCCAATAAAGATGCATTTCTTTTAACATGCTGGAAACTATGAACCTTTCTAGTCCTAAACAGGGTTCTTTCGTAGCTTTTGATTGTTTCTGTAATTATTTTAGAAGATACTGACGATTAATTACATGTACAGGTGTATATATTTAAAGGGTCTAATGGTGCGGGGAAAGCAAATGCCAAGGAGATGAAGAGAGCTACTGAGAGCAAAACTCTCAAGTTGCAGAAAGTTAAGAAGTCTGATGAAAATGACGAGGATGCTGATGATAACATGAGTAACAAAAATGATGTTCTAGAAGCCAAAGCTAGAGGGAAAAAATCCCGCAAGTCGGAAAAAGTTATCAAGCCTGATACAGATAATTGTGCAAGTGAAGAGGACCTTATGGAACTTACTGGAGATGGAGGATGAAAAACCCGCAGCTCAAAGAAGCTTAGAAAGTCGGGCGCAGCTGATATGGGTGAGGAGGATCTTGTACAGATAAGCAAACAACAACGAACAACTCTAACTCAAAGAAAGCTGAAGATTCGGACATAAAAGGTGTCACAAAAATCGAGAACTCAGTAAAACCAGCAGAGCCCGCCAAAGAAATTAATGGATCTGTGTCCCGAAGGCTTCAATTGGGTCGCCACTCAAAACGTGTTGCTAAAACAGGTGCAGAAGAAGGTAGTAAAGCTACAGAACTGGTGGATGTTGCATATTAGGATATGAGCAGCTTAATTTGTGGATACATGGCACTATGTCTCCGGAAGTCATGAGGAAATACTACTGCTTAGATGATCTTTTGTGTAAATAAAACTTTACAGTAATGCTGGTTCATTTTGAGGGCATATCCAGCTTCTAAGATTCTAACTTATTGAATCCTAAAATGAGTTGCTATCGGAGAGCTCTAAGTTAGTATTTGATAATTACGATCTACCATCATGAAAAATTCATGAAACAGCAAGTCGGCTTATTTTAATGAACTCCTTGGACGAAGAGAAGTTTCACACTTCAAATGCAAGAAAATAGTCTTGTTTACATCCATCTATAGCAGAAGTTTAAGAACTATGCACTGTATTATGCAAAAACAAAAGGGCAGCCAGAACTGCTTCCAATTCTTTCAACACATGCCATACAAAAAGTGTTATCCGAAGATAAATCATAATTCACAAACTCCAAAATATAAGAAATTACTACTACTATAGAAGATCTCTAGATCTAAAAGTAATATTTTTTCACTAAGCAAAACAAGTTTGCAGATTTTTTAAATAAAACAGATTTCTTGTTTCTGATCAACACAGACTTCTTTTTCAAGTTGAGTCTACTGAAGAAGCTGAAGCCAAAGAGAGTGATAAACTTATGAGGGATATGTGGTGTCAAAAAAGTTGTGGAGCAAAAGCTTACTCATCTAATCATAGAGAGTGATGCTCATAGTCTAATCAATCAATTTTCTGCTGGCTTGTTTGATGGGAACTCTAAAACGGATGCTATCTTTAAGGATATCCAGTTTTTTTCCTCTAAGTTCGTAGCTTGTTTATTTATCTTTCAACCACGTACTTGTAATTCAGTGGCCCGTGAACTTGTCATTTGGGCTAAAAAAAAACTATTCTAATATGTATTGGTTTGTTCCTCCAATATGTAGGATGCCTTTTGTTGAGGGGGATCATTAGCCTTTTTGAAAGCCTTTGCTTAAAAAAATAAAAAAAAATAAAAAAAAATCCAAGAAAGCTTGACCGGGCTGGCGTCTAGCCAAACGTCCATGACATCTAAGTAACCGCAAGTTTGACACCACATATCCAAGTTTATTCATCTCAACCATAAGTTCATTGTTAATTAAAAGTACAAAAGTAGCATGATACGATGTATTGGGTTGGAATGAAAATTATCTTGTAAATTAAAAGTTCATTGTATTCCCTAGAGCTTCTTTTACATTGTTTCACATATTCAAGAACTTCATCCCTTTAGATGCGTTAGTTTTTAGGTTGTTCACAGAACTTGTTACAATCTCATCGTCCTCAATTCTTTTACGTTCTCTTTCTCTCTCCAAAAAATTTAATTTACATTCCAGAACCTCGATGAAGTAGCCAACACTATGAAGCAAAGCAAAACAAATCTTAAGCTGTTCAAAATGCTTTTCGAGATCGGCACAAATACCATCCAATTCAGCATGGGTATCCTTCAAACAAGAACACAAATTTGTTATTTAATGTCAATTCAATAGATAATGAGTTAAATAAAAATGATAATGAGTATACACTTGTTAAATTAAAATGAAGGATATACTTGTTAAATTAAAATAAAATATACTTTTGTTCCTCATCTATGAACAAAAGTATATACTTTCGTTCCTCCTCTATGAACAAAAGTATATACTTGTTAAATTAAAATGATAATGAGTTAAAATTTACCTTAGCTAGATGAGAAGGAGGTAGATCAGGAGAAACTTTTTCTGCTAATTCTTCACGTAAAGACATTTGTTGTTCAGATAGGTGTTTGAGTGCCATATTTCCTCTTTGAAAATCAAGTTCCGAGTATAACTTATTCATCGAAAACAATTTATCTTCCAATGTCTTCCGGTCTGCTTCTGTTATCTTTCCATCATTCAACATATAAGCGGAAACTCCATTCACAAGATTATTTGGATCCTTGGAGTGCTTCAAGAGAAGCTGTCGAATGTCTATCAATATTTTTGGAAAAAAATAAATAAATAGACAAAATAGAAGTAAATAGGATTTCCAATAAAAGAGATAACTGATTATCAACACTTACCATCAGGGTAGGTAGTTAAAGTAGCAGCCATAACTTAAGATCCTTTCGCTTTTAAAGAAACCCTGACCAGAAATTAACAACAAAATTAGACATGGAATCTACCACATGTGCAGTAACTAAAATCTGAAAAGAAAAAGAAAAAAGAAAAGAGAGAAAAAAAAATATCCCAAATTTCATAAAACCCAAAATTCTCAATTGCAAATCAAATTAAAACTTTCGGCTATCATGGTCTTTTTGTTTCACAAAACACAGTTTTTCTTTGAAAAAGAAAAACCCTAGTTTTCAAAAAGATCACTATATCCAGAGCTAACCTTAATTTTTAGAGATCAACCACCGGGACTAACCACCTTGAAATAATTGTATATATTCTATCTATCTATTATATAAAGGGAACTACCCTTGCTACAGTGGTTTTGAAGCTACAAATTATGTTTGACCATTTTGCCCCCTTATCATAACTACATAATAAATACCTTATAAATAAAAAATGAGGGTATATTAGTAATCTAGGTTATTTACAAACAAATTTTTCTGTTTACAAATTAGGAATTGTAAAATTGGATCCAGTCCATATGCAGGTGCGTAGGCACGTGCTGAACATTCTAGTTAGAATAAAAGAGAGAATTCTACAACAGGATATATATATAGTTTCAGAAATCTTAAATCAGGTAAGTTTTAACAAAAGCAATTTAACTAAATAAGGAAATACCAGTCGAACTAAATAAGGTTACTTCTAAAGAAGAGCTAACAATAATTAAGGAAACAGACATGAAGTGTGAAAAAATTTTGCTCACCAAACTCTCGTGTTAACCTGAGTTCGTTGCCAATCTTTACCGGCCAATTTTCATTTTCATACAAATCCAAAGTTTTCTAATTTTCTTACAGAAAATAACTGATTGAAATGACGTTCTAGCCCCTTAAGAGGTTAACGTAACCAAACCAACACGCGTGAAGTAAATAAGCCATCCCGTTAATCTAGATCCATACCCAACTTCCCAGCATCCAGGTGCAGGTGTATATATATATTTAAGGCTTCTCTTAAATGTAGCCCACACATTTATTAACCATAACCCATTTAAATAAGTGCTTAAGTTAACCAAACAGACCTTTATAATGAACACGCAATTGTGGGATATAGAAACTAATTGGGGGATATGAATTACTTCCCCCAACCCATGGTGTGTGCTAAGGGGTGACTTTTGGGGGCGAAAATACTAAAACACCCTTCCCTCAAAATAAAAATCAAAAAACTTAAAATCAAGAAAACAAAATCATATTCCCCATTTCCATCTCCACTTCTTATTAATCTTTTTAGGGTTAAAACTTTGAAACCCAAATGTTCCCCATTCTCTTTCAAATTCTAAACTTTCCCCATTTCCTTTCAAATTATCTTCTCCTTCTCTGTAGGAAGTGATGAAGACCATGTCGGAAATGATAAAGAACATGCTTAGGAAATGATGAAGACCACGCCGGAAGTGATGAAGACCATGCTAGGAAGTGATGAAGAACATGTCGGAAATGATGAAGGTCAAGCGGAAGTGATGAAGACCATGCGGAATTGATGAAATTCAATGTTAGGAACTAAATTCCAAAGATGCTCGATATAAATCTATTAATGCCGGTATTCAAGTGAAAAAAAAAATCAATTTTCTGAATACTTTTCATCATGTGCCGGCATAGAAATTTAGGATGAAGACCACACCAGGAAGTGAGTTAGGCATGGTTATTTAGGATGAAGACCACGCCAGGAAGTCTTCAAGAACATGTCGGAAATGATGAAGACCACGCGGAAGTGATGAAATTCAATGCAGGAACTAAATGCCGCATGCTCTATATGAATCTATCAATGCCGGTAGTTAAGTGAAAAAAAAATCAATTTTACGGATACTTTTCATCATGTTCCTAAGCATAGAAATTTAAGCAAAAACCATGCCGGAAGTAGTTAGGCATGCTCAAAATCGATAATCGTGTAGGAAGTAGACTGATTAAAACCTGAAAAAAATAGGTTTTGAAGATCAAAACACGAAAATTTTGTAGGGGTGCTACGCCCCCAAACCCAGGATAGTGGCAAACAATTTATGAAAATTCCCGGCAATTAGGCATGGTTTTTGGTTGAATACCATGCCGGCACCAAGCTTTTTCAATTCTGCAACAATGGTGGATTCAAAGAAAAAAAAATCAAATTTTCAACCTCTTAGCAACAATTCTCTCATCACAATCATCTTCCATTTTCAAAAAAAAAAATTCCACTCAAAAACCATTTTCCCTCCTTCTACTCTCAACTAACCCACACAAATTCAAATAAAAATAAATACACACTAATTTATCCCCCAAATACTTAACATTTTACTAATTATAATTAATCAATAATCCTGATTACTGGGGGCTAGATTAGGAATTAAAAAAATAATTACATAGGGGGTCACCCAAAATTGCTATTGGGACACCGTTTTTGTCCTGTAGCTATATCCCCCAATTAATTCCCATATCCCCCAATTAATTGTTCTTTATAATCATTTGACATAGCCCACAAAATTATGTATAATTATTATATATAGCCCATAATAGTAAGATAATCATCATTAAATCCTTGATCAACATCAACAAAAAAAGTTAATTATCTAATCAAGTTTATGTAAGATATTTGACATAATAAATATTTTTTCTCTAAGAATAATTAACACCTTCAATCAATTTTAGTATAATCATGATTTAGAAGGAAAAAAACATCATCTTATAGATTTTGTCTTTTTATAGATTATGTTTATGGAGTTCATAGGAAAAGAATTAAAACCTTAGCTAATTCCATAAGGGAACAATTAGAATATACACCATAAATTTTGATATAATCATGATTAAGAAAAAATTATTTTAGAGAAAATAAGAATTAGAGTTTGTTTTGTTTTGGGAAAAAATTAAGAATTAGGGTTTATACATAATTGTTCAATTTGTGAGAATACTAAAAGAATAATTATAATTAATTTTAAGTATGATTAAGAAAAAAAAATGGGTTTATTTTGATTTTGAGGAAGAATGATTTTAAGTTTGACTGTTAGAAAAAAATTAAGATTTGTTTGGTTTTTTATTATAACTTTTAATTTTTCATTTTAACTTAAACTTTTTGTGCTATGGTTAATAAAAGTGTGGGCTACATTTAAGAGAAGCCTATTTAGGGTCTAATGGTGCGGGGAAAGTAAATGCCAAGGATATGAAGAGAGGTTCTGAGAGCAAAACTCTCAAGTTGCATAAAGTAAAGAAGTCTGATGAAAACATGAGTAAAGAAAAGGATGTTCTAGAAGCCAAAGCTAGAGGGAAAAAAGCCCGCAAGTCGGAAAAAGTTGTCGAGTCTGATACAGATAATTGTGCAAGTGAAGAGGAGCTTATGGAACTTACTGGAGATGGAGGAAGAAAAACCCGCAGCTCAAAGAAGCTTAGAAAATTGGGCACAAATGCTGATATGGGTGAGGAGGATCTTGTACAGATAAGCAAACTACAACGAACAACTCGTAACTCAAAGAAAGCTGAAGATTGTGACATATCAGGTGTCATAAAAATCGAGAACTCAGTGAAACCAGCAGAGCCCGCCAAAGAAATTATTGGATCCGTGTCCAGAAGGCTTCAATTGGGTGGCCACTCAAAACTGAATGAAGTTTCACACTTCAAATGCAAGAAAATAGTCTTGTTTACATCCATCTATAGCAGAAGTTTAAGAACTATGCACTGTATTATGCAAAAACAAAAGGGCAGCCAGAACTGCTTCCAATTCTTGCAACACATGCCATACAAAAAGTGTTATCCGAACTAAATCATAATTCACAAACTCTAAAGTATCAGAAATTACTACTCCAGAAGATCTCTAGATCTAAAAGTACTATTTTTTTCACTAAGCAAAACAAGTTTCCAGATTTTTTAAATAAAACAGATTTCTTGTTTTCTGATCAACACAGACTTCTTGTTTCTCTAAGCAGCAACAGCATCCAAGAAAGCTTGACCGGGCTGGCGTCTAGCCAAACGTCCATGACATCCAAGTAACTGCAAGTTTGACACCACATATCCCTCATAAGTTTATTCATCTCAACCATAAGTACATTGTTAATTAAAAGTACAAAAGTAGCATGATACAATGTATTGGGTTGGAATGAAAATTATGTTGTAGTGGTCAGTAATATGAGGATACCATAAAGTTTGAGACGTAGGGAACTACATGAGAGGTAGGGAACTACATCAATCTATTGAGACATTAGTTAACTGAAAACACAACCAGAGGGTGTAGGGCACAAGATACTCATAATAGCACTTGAAGGATGTAAGGCACTACTGCCACTACATCATTCTATTGACACATGCTTTAATCTTTGTAAACTAAATACTTGGACATCTCAGGAAACACAATTGACAGGACATGAAAAACAAACCTTGGCATTGACACCGTCTGCAACAATTCTGTTCTCTGACTTCCATCTGACATAGTCAGTTCGGCTGAACTTTGTGAATCCCCTAAAGATAAATGCAAAAACAATGGTTAGTGATCACATCTACACCAGTAACAGAACTAAAGATTTCAAGAGCTTTTGCCTCTCTTTACGTGTAAATTTAATTAATAAGCAGATGTCTTGTTAATAGGAAAACATACCACTTCCTGCTGACAATGATCTTTTGACGTCCAGGGAACTTGAACTTGGCACGACGAAGGGCTTCCTGGGCGTTGTTGCCGTTGGTATCCTTGCAGCGAACTGACAAGAGGACCTGACCGATGCTAACTCTGGCACAAGTACCTAGGGGTTTACCAAATGCTCCTCTCATACCAGTCTGAAGCCTATCAGCTCCAGCACATGAAAGCATCTTGTTGATACGCAAGACATGGAAAGGATGTACCCTGACTCTCAAATGGAAGGCGTCCTTCCCAGCAAACTTGGTCATGTACTTGTTACAGGCAATACGAGCAGCCTCCAAAGCTTCACTTGATACATTTTCCTTCTCCCAACTCACCAAGTGGACACAGAAGGGGAACTCATCAACTCCTTTCTTTTTCATCCCAACATCATAAATTCTAATCTTTGGGTCAGGTACACCACGACAGTACCTGGACTTTGGGTATGGCTTGTTCTTAATCTGCCTGTAACACCTTGCAGGTCCTGCAGTAACCAATATAAACCAATACAACAAGTACACTATAAGTGATTGATTGCGTAGACGACCCAGTAAATTACTAAATATTTTTGTTTTACAAGTTGTTGCATAAGGACCAAATATGCACGCATGATTCTAAATCTAAAAAATTAGGTTTTTCATGATATCCAAATCCAACAATAAGCATGGTAGTCTTATCAAGAATAAGGAATCAAAGGACTAACTCAACGCATGAATCGTTTCTTCAGAAATATTTATAGTTCCTTTTTTCCATATAGTTTTTGATCAACATATATATCATTTAGTGTACCACATAAATATATAACTACCTATACCTAAGATGCTAGATCAGATAATGGTTCAACGCATACACATTTCCACAACAAACATCAAACCTAGAAGTTCAGACATGATAAGCTAATAACGATTAACATTGTTATGAACAAATTATTAAAATCAAAATTAAACCCTATAATGAACCAGGAGATTCACGATTAATGACCAAGGTTTCTCCATAATCATACGAATAGAAGGATTGGAGAGACTTACTTCTCCCCATGGCTGAGCTCTTCTCTTTCCGGCAGGCGTAGGGTTTCTAAAAGGATTTATAAAACCCTAATGAACTGGGTTTTGTATGGAGTGATGGTCCTTATACGACTGCAATCAACCAGGTCACTGACTCGCCTTCTCATATGTTAGCGGAACGGTTTAGGCGGAACGCTATGGTCATCCAAGATCCCACGTTCAAGCTGGAGAGTGTTGCAAAAGTGTTGCAACTTCCTTGAATTAAGATGAGGTTCAAGCATTTGCTTGGATCTCAGCTTGAACCAAGACAGGAGCGTCCAACCATTTGGCGCTCGAAAATTTGCTTTAGCGACTAACCATTAGGCGCTCAAAAGCATATTCTCCGAGAATATGCTGTTGGCGCCTTATGATTTGGCGTTATCGGCGTCTAATGATTTGGCGCTCCACCTGAGCGCCAAATGGTTAGTCGCTCCATTTAAATATTTGTTTAACCTTTTTAAACCTACCCCTATTTACGCTCATACGCCTTAATTCACATTGTTCATAGATAGTGCGTGTTCTGCCCGGGATATCCAGAGATTCAACTTCATGGATCTCAGACAAATGTGATAGATTAACTTTGAATATTATAAATTGAAAATAAGATAAATTTAAATAAGTTATTCTTAATTTATTTTCGCTGAAAATACGGTTACACTTAGCCTGTGCAACAAGCCTTTAAACCACCAGGCTTTTGTGGTGGACGAGTTAGTCTCGTGAGGGTTTATACAGATAAATATACCTACAAAATCAATTTCTTTATATTATTTGTAGTCATCTACGACGGGCGAGTTAGTTGAAGGCTGCCCTACATGGTTTCAGATATTTGGTACATTAACTGGTCTCACAAAAGGCTTGAATTTATCCATCACCTTAAGGATGTTGAAATGAGCCCTCATACCCGAAATTTGAACCTTTCCATCTACGTCATTCCTCCAAGGCTGTTGCTAAAACTTCATCATCGATTGCACCCCTGAGTCGATATTGGTTGACATTCCATAATAAATGATTGAATTCGTGTACTACGTTAGCAATGGAAACATGTCGACAAAACATGTCAATTGAAGTGTGGTTGTTTGGGTTACCAGTTTCTCTAGTGAAATGCTCTTGTATGGTGATCCAATGACGTTGACTACGACAACCATTCATCTTGCGTTTGTGACCCCTTTTAGGATGGTAGAGTACCAAACCCCGACATAGAGATAAATCTTCTTCCAACGTATACTCCGTGGGAATAATGTAAGGTGAAGGCATCTTTCAGAAGAGTTTGGATAAAGAGATTTTTTTTCCGGATAGATATGGTAGATGTAAAGATTTATATGAATGTCCAGAAACTAGATTAGGGTATATATAATAGGTTGAGCAACGGTCATATTATTCGAACTCTACGTCTAACGGATATTTTTAAAAATATTTTTTTAGATAATTTTTTCTTGAATAATATATAATCATTCACTGACAATGCACACATTTTTGAGTAGAAATTAAAATACTGAATTTGTTAAATTCAAAACCTGAACGGTTTACATTACCCAAACTTAAATAAAATACTCAAATCAAATACTAACTCACTGTCGCAGGCATCGCGATTGCACTTAGCATGTGCAACAAGCCTTTAAACCGCTAAGTCACCCTAACGGACGAGTGTGGTCTCGTGACGGTTTACAGACAGATATACCCACAAAATCATTTATATTGGTTCAGCTTCGTTAATCTTCTTCTCCCCCTTGTCGTACTATTTCTATCGGATTGTATTCGTCATGGTTCTCCTTCAAAAGTAAGTAACATTCGAAAAACCTAAATTGATGTCCAAACGCCTCATAATAGTCCACTTTCGCATTGTTTTCCTGTATGAAACATGAAAAACTTATTATTTCATAAAAGTAGTAGTCATCCTAAAGACATGTATGTAAATGAAATTTACTTACAACATCAGTATATGTCTGGCCGGAACAAAGGTTTCGCCATAGTGGCACAATCATATTAACACATAGCCCCACTACTCGCCTTATCGATAAAACCCTATTTCGTATAGAATTCCTAGTTCTTTGGTTGGGATTTCCGTGGGTAGCTATAAATTGGCGAAAAACTTCATCCCACAACTGTGTAGGAGAAATATTCCCTGCATGATAAAAATTTAGCCAACTTTTGATCATGGAAGTATCTTCCTCTGTTGTGAATCTGGACACCATCTTTGCAAAACTAATAACAATTTATAAATACGAATATAAATGTTGAGAATTTGATTATGTATTTGTGGTCGAGGGGACTATATTTTATAGAAGAAAAGAAGTATGAGATGCATTGCTGTGTGTGTTTGCAAACTCGACTTTATTGAAGATGTATCACTGCTCGCGTTGGTGTGTGTGTTTTGAAAACTCGACTGTAATGAAGATGTATCACTGCTCGCATTGATGTGTGTGTTTTAAAAACTCGACTTTTTCTTAGACGTATCACCGGTCGCATTGGTGTGTGTGTTTTGAAAACTCGACTTTACATATCACTGCTTGCAGATAATAATTTATCGCTTTATGTGAGTGATGAATGTTACTCGAATTGAATAAAACAAGTGGTACAATAATTAAAATAAACAGAACACTAGAAATCTAACCGCCTACTAATTAAAATTAAACAAGGGGTACAATAATATTAAAATAAACAGAACACTAGAATCTAACCGCCTACTAATTAAAATTAAACAAGGGGTACAACAATTTAAAAACTTGAAATAACTATAGATTCTAAGATGCAAATAACTTAAACTACTAAGACGTAGATAACGCTTAAGAAAATCAATAATAACGGTAAATATGCCCCAGACGAATCATAATATCATTCTTCATCGCCAAAATAACGACCTTCTTGGACTCAGGCATCATATTTGTATTCATTTGGAGTATGTTCAAGTCTGTTTCATGTTGTTTGTTAGTTGTTATTACGTTAGTACCTATTGCTAGCATCCTGAGATGCTCTCTATCTTCCTTCATGGCATCCATCCTTGCTTGCTCTTGTTCCTTTTGCCACTGGAACCGTTCATCATTTTGTTTTTGCAGAAATCCAAACAACTTATCCAAACCATCATTTTGCGCTCTGACCTCAAGTCTGTTCCGTTTAGACCTGTCTCTTCCTGGACCCCTACCATAGTTATCATCATAAAACCTTTTTCTTCGTGACCCATTAGAAGAGTCACCATGGTGTTTATGGGTAAAAATCGTTTCTACCGATTTCGGTAAATTCGGTAGGTGAGTGAGAAACTGGTTCAAACCCTAAACAAATGTGCTGCACGTGAGCACTTTATAGATTCGAGAGATCAATCTGTACAAGTCCGGCCTAAACCAAGAAATGGCCGTTCCAGACTTGCTTCGGTCACAAAGTGGAGGAGAAGGGTTGATTTGGGGAGGGAAGCAAAGAAAGGTGTTGAGACCAGAATACTCGGGAGAGTAGTGTCTCGACTTGTATCGAAAAGTGAAAGCTTCGGAAGCTTGCAAGAGATGAAAGCTTTTTGGAGAGCTTGCAAAGTTGCCTTTTCGAGAGTGTAGTATTTTTCTCCCGACCGAGACTTGTTGTCCGGTGGAAATAGGTAAGACCTATTTATACAAGTCGAGATTGAAACGTACTCTGGCCTCATGAAGGAAGAGAGTAAAGGGTGAAATAATGGGAGGAGGTGGTAACCGCATGGTGTTAATGGGTGAAAACGTTTTCACCATTATTTCCTCTTTTATTTGACCGCTTTATTCCTATTCACGCTTTCTTAATGTGAGCGTAGTGTACGCCGTGCATCTGTGACCGCCAAATCAAGACCCGGAAAGCATCCCCGGTTTGTGTTGATGTCTCGAGTGTTGGTTGCATCTTGAGTGCAAGTGGTGTTGCTAGGGGCGCATGTGGCATGTGCCAATGGCATGTGCGGAATGCCTTTGTTGCGAGTTGTACCTCGAGCGCAAGTGGCAATGCCATAGCTTCTAGTGGCGTGTGTGGCATGTGCCAATGGCATGTGTGGAATACCTTGGTGGTAGGTTGTACGTTGAGTGTAAGTGACTACCAGCGTGTATTAGGGCCACGGCTAGGTAATAAAAGCTACCAGCGAGCGTGTTGGCATGTGCCAATGGCATGCGTGGCCAATAGGGTCACGGCCTGGTAAGAAAAGCTACCAGTGACACATGTTGGCATGTGCCGACGGCATGCTTGGCCATTAGGGCCACGCCCTGGTGAGAAAAGCTACCAGCGAGCGTGTTGGCATGTGCCAATGGCATGCTCGGCCATTAGGGTCACGGCCTGGTAAGAAAAGCTACCAGTGACGCATGTTGGCATGTGCCGACGGCATGCTTGGCCATTAGGGCCACGCCCTGGTGAGAAAAGCTACCAGCGAGCGTGTTGGCATGTGCCAATGGCATGCTCGGCCATTAGGGCCACGGTTTGGTAAGAAAGGCTACCAGTGACGCATGTTGGCATGTGCCAATGGCATGCTCGGCCATTAGGGCCACGCCCTGGTGAGAAAAGCTACCAGCGAGCGTGTTGGCATGTGCCAATGGCATGCTCGGCCATTAGGGCCACGGTTTGGTAAGAAAGGCTACCAGCGAGCATGTTGGCATGTGCCAATGGCATGCGTGGCCAATTTGGGTCGCGCCTTGGTAGGAAAAGCTACCAGCGAGCGTGTTGGCATGTGCCAATGGCATGCGTGGCCAATTTGGGTCGCGCCTTGGTAGGAAAAGCTACCAGCGAGCGTGTTGGCATGTGCCAATGGCATGCGTAGCCAATTTGGGTCGCGCCTTGGTAGGAAAAGCTACCAGCGAGCATGTTGGCATGTGCCAATGGCATGCGTGGCCAATCTGGGTCGCGCCTTGGTAGGAAAAGCTACCAGCGAGCGTGTTGGCATGTGCCAATGGCATGCGTGGCCAATGTGGGTCGCGCCTTGGTAGGAAAAGCTACAAGCGAGCATGTTGGCATGTGCCAATGGCATGCGTGGCCAATCTGGGTCGCGCCTTGGTAGGAAAAGCTACCAGCGAGCGTGTTGGCATGTGCCAATGGCATGCGTGGCCAATCTGGGTCGCGCCTTGGTAGGAAAAGCTACCAGCGAGCGTGTTGGCATGTGCCAATGGCATGCGTGGCCAATTTGGCCTAGGTTGCATGGTTTGCAAGCCTAGGTGCGGGCGCTAATTTGGCATGGCGCGGCTAGGGCCAAGGTAAGGGTGTTTGGCTTGGCGTGGCGTGACTAGGGCCAAGGTAAGGGTGTTTGGCTTGGCGTGCGTGACCCGGTGTAGCTAGGGCCAAGGCAAGAGTGTGTTTGGCATGGCGCGGCTAGCTCGAGTTAAGTATGGTCTGGCATGATTTACCATTGGCACGGAGGTGCGGCTAGCATGGTTGGCATGCTTGGCGCGTTTGGTATGGCTGGCATGATTTGCCATTGGCATAGAGGTGCGGCTAGCATGGTTGGCATGCTTCGGCGCATTTGGTATGGCTGGCATGATTTGCCATTGGCATAGAGATGCGGCTAGCTTGGGCTAGGTGTGGCTGGCATGATTTGTCATTGGCACGGAGGTGCGGCTAGCATGGTTGGCATGCTTCGGCTCGTTTGGTATGGCTGGCATGATTTGCCATTGGCATAGAGGTGCGGCTAGCATGGTTGGCATGCTTCGACGCGTTTGGTATGGCTGGCATGATTTGCCATTGGCATAGAGATGCGACTAGCTTGGGCTAGGTGTGGCTGGCATGATTTGCCATTGGCACGGAGGTGAATTAGGGTTTTGTTCGTTGTAACCTTAATTTTGAAAAAATACCCCATATTAATTATTGACTACATGCATTAAATGTTATAATAAATGTGTCACTGGTGATATTAGGTTATTTGGGGTTTTACGATTTTACCCTTTGTCTAAAAACCACCATCAACATTAAGTCCCCTGCTTATCTCGGAACAGGAGCTTTGTTGCGAGGTAAGCATAAGATGGTGACAAACTATCAGCAGCAAACTGTAGAGATAATTGAGGAGGCTCGTCTGACCTTTTTATAAATAGGATTTGGAATCCTTGCCTCTGGTAGTTTTGCGCAAATCGGGAGGCTGGCACAATCGGGAAGTTAGCGTCGTGAGAGACGGGAAGTCAGGCGGCGTTGAGAAGTTGACGCGAGTTAGGAAACTGAGCGTGCTAGCTGGTGGGACCGGCGCAAGGTAGGGAAGCTGTGCGTGCTTGCTGGCGGGACTTGGACGGTCATTGGGAAGTTGGCGTGAGTTGGGAAACTGAGCGCGCTAGCTGGTGGGACCGGCGCAAGGTGGGGAAGCTGAGCGTGCTAGCTGGCGTGACTTGATGGGATCGGTGTGAACAAGGAGGGAGTAGGTGTTTCTGCAGATAGCAAAGTTTCCTTATTTTGCCTTCCTTCACGCGCGGCTTCAATCGGGGCATCGTCCATGCCAAGAAATCGGGAAGCGTTACGTCCCTCATTGCTTCCTTTCCCTTTTAAAGTCCTGTATTCAAACCCAACGCAACTGCATCATCTCCCTTGTTTGAGAAAAGGGTTCTTCTTGTTGGTCTCTCTTTTCTTTGCCTAGAGACGAATCATCCTCTAAACAACGAGATTCTCCAAGTGAAGGCGCAAGATCTGACTCTTGCGAAAGCACCCCGACTAGGGTTATTCGGGCTAAGAAAATCATATCGGTATTTTTTCTTCTTCTTCTCTCTGTTCATGTTATCCTCTTTTTATATGTGTATAGATAGGATGGAACTTGATCATTTTCCCCATTATTTGCAGTGTATGATGGGACCTTCCAGGGATGGCCGTGCCTTTAACTTTTCGGAAAAGGACTTCAGAATTGGCGGAGATCGATCTTCTTCTCTTGAGGAGGCATTGGTTGGGATTGAGTCCTCGCTCCATGAAGCTAGGGAAATTATTAAGGACCTCCCTTCCATCTACCCCCGCGAAGAACAGGTGCATGCTCGGACTCTCTTGGGTTCAGTGAGCGTGGAGGAGAGCGCCATGATTCTTGATTTTGATGCGGATAAATCGAAGAACTTTCTTCGGAATGTTAATGAGAAAACCTTCGAAGGAGCATATGATGGAAACGAAATAGCCTTTGAAGTTGATGCCAAAGGTGATGTTGGTGATCTGAGGGGTCATGGTGGCGTATCTTTGGAATGGTCGTCGGGGAGGACACTGCTGCTCGCTTTGTGGGCTGCTTCGGGATGGGATGTTGAGGTTGTTGCTTGCTAAAACCGTTGAATGGAACCTTTGTTGCCCGAAGGATTCTTTGGGGAAGTGCTTGAAGATAGCTTTGCCCGAGGGGACTTGTGCTCCATCCTTCGAGGGCTAGTTCCTCCCTTTTGTTATTTCGTTAGTTTGCTTAGTTCCCCGATTTTTTTTTTTTTTTTGGTAAACTCATCTTTTCCTTCTTCTTCATCAATAAACATTTTGCTTCATATATATATATATATTTTGAAAGAGGTTGTGGTATGATGACTGCAAAGTGGTTTTTCGGGTTTATCTCGATGTATTTTTCTGATATCTGGAGAATTTGCTTGGAAAGAGATGTATTTATGCCCTTTTTTTTTTTTTTTTTTTTTTTTTTTTTGACGGATGGGGAATCCCCAGGGAGAAATACAAACGATGTATTCATCTTGGGGAAGTACAACTACTAATAGGAATTGTTAAAGGAAATACTAAAAGGGGAGTAAATGGGAAGTACAGCTTTTAGGGATTGGATTCCTTGAGCCATCGCGAGTGAATTATCACGCCTTCGGTGTGTGTCTGCATTGATGAGCTTGCAATATCCTCCCAAAAGGGTATCCGCAACCAGGTACAGTTCGTCCTCTCCTTCATTGGGCGAATCAGTTTGAATAGCCATTTTTACTGTCATCCTCCCAACTTGAAATGAGCTTTCATTAACCACTACATCTCCGATTGAAAACGGGTTCATATGTCGCGCAACCGTTTGAGTCTTGGCTTCGTTGGTTTCAATAGAAGTTTCCAAGCTTCTTGCAAAGTGTTCAAATGGTCCAGCTCTCCATTCATATTTCTTGACAGCGTTCGTGCCGGTAATCGCGCCGAGTCCCCATGACGGAATGGGGGAAGGAAAGACTGGTTGCAGAAAAGGTTGCTCGGTCAGACTTACTTGCATTTGGAAACCATGAGCTAGCGCCAACGGGTCTTCTCCGGATGTCTGGGTTTCTTCAGTAGTTTGTTGATGCGATAACCAGTGGGATGATTTGTTGGAATTTCCTTCGGGCGTGGACGTTGGCGGAGGGTGCACATCCAATTTCGCTTTGTTGTCGATCACCCATAAACGTCCCAATACCATGTCGTGATCTAGTTCTTTGACAATATGGAATTTGCTATGTGTTATAACGTCTCCCATCTCGATCTCTAAGTTGATGTAGCCATGCGCGTTCAAATATTCTCCTCTTAAGTCCTTGATCACGGACGGGGAATAGGTAGCGTCTTGTTTTGTAAATCCTGCTGCCTTTAGTGTCTTGAAAGTAATGATGTTGTGGTAGGAGGCCGTGTCGATGAGCGTGTCGTCAAATTCGTTACCTCTTAAACGGGACGTGGCCAGCAGTCCCCAGTTCTCCTTTTTGGTTCCGCCTGTTTGGGAAGCTTGGGCCCCTGGCGTGGTTTCCGAGGGAAGAAAAAGTCGTTTGCCGGATACAACGCGATTGAGAGCTGCGAAAATATCTTGGCGCTGCACCTTGGAAAGATAGAGAATTTCGCACACATGTTGCATCATGGATCGTACAGTCTCGTGCACGGAGTCCCCAGAGGACCCGCAGTTTCTTATTGGGAGTGGGTCTCGATGCAATCTTTCGTCTCCTAGTTGGAGTTCTCCTGCTTCTATCCTTTCTTGAAAATATGCTTTAGTCTGTTACAATCGCTAGTCGGGTGGTGAACGAACCTGTGGTAATGGCAAGATTGGGGTTCGCCATCTCGGCCCTCGGTTGGTGGACGTCCGGGAGGTGGCGGTCTGATGACATCATCTTGAACCCAGGCTTCTAGGAGGTCAATCACCTCCTCGATGGGAAACGGGAAATCAAGGGTATTTCCTTCGGTCTCATGATGCTGCATGGGAGCTTTAGTGACGGTCTTCCGTGGCGGGGGTTCCCGTTGTGCCGACGCTTCACGTTTTGGCTGGTGGCTCGTAGTTGGGGCTTTCCTTTTTCCCCTTTCGTTTACTATGTTCACGGAGGATGAGCCGGCATTAAATTGTTTGTTGATGAGGCGTCTACTTCCGCAGGTTTCACGCGCGTCTTCGGTTCGAGTTGGCCTAGCTCTTTCCAGTAATGCTAGTGCTGTTGTTGCAGATCGTCTGGCGGCTTCATGGAGTTCAGAGAACATTTGGAAACGCAAGTTTTCTAGCAGGGCGCGGTAAATTGGAACCATACCATTGATGCATGCGTTCACCAGTTGTCGTTCGGTTACGTTTGGGTCGTGACAGTCGAGTGCTTGAACCCTGAACCTTTTGACGAAATCATTCGGATGTTCGTTATCCCACCGGTACATTCTTCCGAGGTCTGAGAAAGTAACTTGTTCAGACACGAAGAAGTATTTCTTGTAAAACGCAGTGACCATGCTATTCCAGTTGGGAATGCTGTTCGTTGGAATCTTTGTTGTACCATGTGTACGCCCTTCCAAAGTAAGTGATTTTGAGAATTCCCTTAAACGAAGAACATGATTATATTCATGTTCACCTAGGGATTCCAGAAACGGGAGACATGCTCATGTGCATTCCGGTACCATCGTACGGGGTAAATTGAGGAGAAGAGTACCCCTTGGGAGAGGGATTCTCTGCATTTCGGATGGGTAGGGGGGTTGGTGATGATGCACGTCCAATTCATCATTCTTGATTCGGTTGCGGAGAAGTTGCTCCAAATCCTCTCTCGTGACGAAGTTAGGCGGCTGATTTCTTTCCGACGGGATTCTAGCGCGAGTTTCCTCATCCGTGGAGGCGTGTTCCGCCGAGGTGCTCGGTGTCGGGGTTCTTTGGAGACGTTCCTAAATGGCACGGAGGGCGCGACTCACGTGGTAGTCGTTCTGTCAGGGTCTTGAGAAAGATGAGTACCTCCTTCTGCGTTGAAACCATATCCGTCTGGGCTCTGGCGAGCATCTCTTGTCGTTCCATCAAATCAGCGATGGTGACGTAAGGACGACTTCCTCTGGTCCCTCCGGTTTCTCGTCCCGTCGGCGGGGTAGTTGGGACCTTGGTCGTGGTCGGAGGCGCCATGCTAGACGAAGCATTTGGGGTCGTAGCGGCGGCTCTAGCCCTGGTGACTGGTGGCGCGACACCCGAAGAAATATTTTCGTTGCCGTGATTAGAGGGTTGTGCAGAGACACTAGAGGAGGCTGCGGCTCTGGCCCTGGTGATTGGCGGTGTTGCACTTGAGGGAGTGCATTCGATGTTGCTGTTGTCAGCCGGTGATGCAATAACGTTATTGGGAGAGACGCTAACATCAGGGATGCGTTCTGTGCTGGTGTTCTCGGCAGCCACTCCGGACCTAAGTTCCACCATGTTGGGATTTGACGTTCGGGAAACGAAATCAGGAGTCGGAGTTGGTATTGTAACCGATAGATCAATCCTCCCGCTGTGGTCGCCAATTGTTTATGGGTAAAAATCGTTTCTGCCGATTTCGGTAAATTCGGTAGGTGAGTGAGAAACTGGTTCAAACCCTAAACAAATGTGCTGCACGTGAGCACTTTATAGATTCGAGAGATCAATCTGTACAAGTCCGGCCTAAACCAAGAAATGGCCGTTCCAGACTTGCTTCGATCACAAAGTGGAGGAGAAGGGTTGATTTGGGGAGGGAAGCAAAGAAAGGTGTTGAGACCAGAATAATTCTGGGAGAGTAGTGTCTCGACTTGTATCAGAAAGTGAAAGCTTCGGAAGCTTGCAAGAGATGAAAGCTTTTTGGAGAGCTTGCAAAGTTTCCTTTTCTGAGAGTGTAGTATTTTTCTCCTGACCAAGACTTGTTGTCTGGTGGAAATAGGTAAGACCTATTTATACAAGTCGAGATTGAAACGTACCCTGGCCTCATGAAGGAAGAGAGTAAAGGGTGAAATAATGGGAGGAGGTGGTAACCGCATGGTGTTAATGGGTGAAAACGTTTTCACCATTATTTCCTCTTTTATTTGACCGCTTTATTCATATTCACGCTTTCTTAATGTGAGCGTAGTGTACGCTGCATGCTGTGACCGCCAAACCAAGACCATGGAAAGCATCCCCAGTTTGTGTTGATGTCTCGAGTGTTGGTTGCATCTTGAGTGCAAGTGGTGCTGCTAGGGGCGCATGTGGCATGTGCCAATGGCATGTGCGGAATGCCTTTGTTGCGAGTTGTACCTCGAGCGCAAGTGTCAATGCCATAGCTGCTAGTGGCGTGTGTGGCATGTGCCAATGGCATGTGTGGAATGCCTTGGTGGTAGGTTGTACGTTGAGTATAAGTGACTACCAGCGTGTATTAGGGCCACGGCTAGGTAATAAAAGCTACCAGCGAGTGTGTTGGCATGTGCCAATGGCATGCGTGGCCAATAGGGTCACGGCCTGGTAAGAAAAGCTACCAGCGACGCATGTTGGCATGTGCCGACGGCATGCCATTGGCACGCCCTGGTGAGAAAAGCTACCAGCGAGCGTGTTGGCATGTGCCAATGGCATGCTCGGCCATTAGGGTCACGTCCTGGTAAGAAAATCTACCAGTGACGCATGTTGGCATGTGCCGACGGCATGCTTGGCCATTAGGGCCACGCCCTGGTGAGAAAAGCTACCAGCGAGCGTGTTGGCATGTGCCAATGGCATGCTCGGCCATTAGGGCCACGCCCTGGTGAGAAAAGCTACCAGCGAGCGTGTTGGCATGCTCGGCCATTAGGGCCACGGTTTGGTAAGAAAGGCTACCAGCGAGCATGTTGGCATGTGCCAATGGCATGCGTGGCCAATTTGGGTCGCGCCTTGGTAGGAAAAGCTACCAGCGAGCGTGTTGGCATGTGCCAATGGCATGCGTGGCCAATTTGGGTCGCGCCGTGGTAGGAAAAGCTACCAGCGAGCGTGTTGGCATGTGCCAATGGCATGCGTGGCCAATTTGGGTCGCGCCTTGGTAGGAAAAGCTACCAGCGAGCATGTTGGCATGTGCCAATGGCATGCGTGGCCAATATGGGTCGCGCATTGGTAGGAAAAGCTACCAGCGAGCATGTTGGCATGTGCCAATGGCATGCGTGGCCAATTTGGGTCGCGCCTTGGTAGGAAAAGCTACCAGCGAGCATGTTGGCATGTTCCAATGGCATGCATGGCCAATCTGGGTCGCGCCTTGGTAGGAAAAGCTACCAGCGAGCGTGTTGGCATGTGCCAATGGCATGCGTGGCCAATCTGGGTCGCGCCTTGGTAGGAAAAGCTACCAGCGAGCGTGTTGGCATGTGCCAATGGCATGCGTGCCAATTTGGCCTAGGTTGCATGGTTTGCAAGCCTAGGTGCGGGCGCTACTTTGGCATGGCGGCTAGGGCTAGGGGGTGTTTGGTAAGGGTGCCAAGGTAAGGGTGTTTGGCGTGGCGTGACCCGGTGTAGCTAGGGCCAAGGCGAGTGTGTTTGGCATGGCGCGCTAGCTCGAGTTAAGTAGCATGATTTACCATTGGCACGGAGTTAAGCATGGTTGGCATGATTTACCATTGGGTATGGGGCAGGATTTGCCATTGGCATAGAGGTGCGGCAGCATGGTTGGCATGGCATGCATGATTTGCCATTGGCATAGAGATGCGGCTTTGGGCTAGGTGTGGCTGGCATGATTTGCCATTGGCATAGAGGTGCGGCTAGCATGGTTGGCATGCTTGGCGCGTTTGGTATGGTTGGCATGATTTTCCATTGGCATAGAGATGCGGCTTGCATGGTTGGCATGGGCTATGGTGGCATGATTTGCCATTGGCATAGAGATGCGGCTAGCTTGGGCTAGGTGATTTGCATGATTTGCCATTGGCACGGAGAGGTGAATTAGGGTTTTGTTCGTTGTAACCCTAATTTGAAAAAATACCCCCTATTAATTATTGACTACATGCATTAAATGTTCTAATAAATGTGTCACTGGTGATATCAGGTTATTTGGGGTTTTACGATTTTACCCTTTGTCTAAAAACCACCATCAACACATGGGTAGACTGTTGATCTTCAAACAAACTAATGGGTTTCTCCTCCTCATCATCATCCAGTTAGCTTGGTTGTGTTGTTCTTTCACGATCAACAATCTCCGGATTGAATTCCTCAAAGTGAAGCTTCAAAATATGGAATACTTCCTCATGTCTCCATGTCTTTCCATATTTTGGGTGTTCCTCGTAATCAATTTTTCCTCTTGCGTACTGTTGCAAAAAATAAATAAAAATCATTAATGTCGTGAAAGCGCAACTCCAAATAACAAAGGGTAAAAGTTTTGAAATAAAATAAACTCACCGCAGTTGCAGGTGTGAATCCGCTAGGCATGTTCCTAAAATAGCTTCTAACGTGACCAACAAATCCCTTGATTTCCTTTTTCAAAGTGTTAACTCTTGTCTGCAAGAACTTTTTGCTTCTCACGGGATCACTGCACCATGTTGCTGTGTACTCGGCTTGAATGCGCGTCCAAAAATCTCTAACTTGTTGATATTTTCCCACAACCGTATCAGATGTAATTGAAATGTAAGCATTGATTAGTGCGATATCTTCAGAACCTGAGAATTTTGCCATTCTTTCTTACACAAACGAAATACTCAAAATAAATGAACCAAATATAGAAGAGGAAAATTAGATGTTTTAGGTGTGGTTAGTATATGATTTGTGGAACTCTATTTATAGTGAATCTGACAAAATTTGACCATTATAAAATTCAAATATAAATTGTTAATACACCGTTAGATCGACATATCCGTTCGTGATCCTACGGACAAAAACACAAGCGTCTAATCTTTATCCGCTCCTGGCGCCAAACGATTTGGCACCTCCATTTCAACCACTAGATCCTCAACGGATTTCTCCATCTGATGGTCCAAACAGAGTGGCAGATTAATCATTCAAACACCCATTTAAACCCAATTTTGGCACCCAAAACTTTATACCAAACTCGTAAACATCAATTTTAAGCTATCATCTGTGTATGCAATGCCTCGCTATTCTATTCAAGAAGATATTGATCTTGTTAGTAGTTATTGTAGACCTGCTGATGAAGTTAGCTACATAAGAAGGGTTCAATATGAAACAGCATTCTCGAACCATGTTTATGATCATTTTGTTCATGTTAATGGCAATGCCAACCAGAGGTCAAAGAATGACATCATGTGTCGTATTTCGACTATCAAGAAGAAATGTAGGGTGTTCAGAAAATTTCTTGTTCTGGCAAATGGTGATCGTGCATCGGCTCTTGTTTTATATCAAGAAGACCAACGAGGTCATTTTATGTACTCCACCGTCAACGACATATTGGGAACTCGAATCTAACATATAATTGTTTAATAAGCTATGTAGTAGTTTGATTGTAACTTGTTTAGTTGTTCAATACTTATAATTAAACTATTAATTAGTCTGCTTCAAATATCCAAATAATGCATGGATCTAAAACAAAGTTCATGCATAAAGATGAAACAAATTTCTTTTCAAATTAAAAATAGTGCATTGGGATAAAACAATCCTTAACTCACGGGAAAAATAAACATAACTCTACTGTCTGTTTTCATAAAAGGAACCCTCTGACTCTGTATCATAAACATCCAGATCTGAATCCACATCAGTAGTTCCTTTCCAACAATGGGTAAGGTATCATCGATCACAAGTGCCTAACGTCTCCCATCTATAAGTCCCTGACCGTGACGTTCCCAGATGTGCTTAACTAGGTCTTCACGGAGAAGCCTGCACAGATGAGGGCTGTGAAGTGTTGTTGCAGCGAGTCTGGTTTCGCCGCGCATTTGTGGTGTTGGCTCGTTTCATTCGTACTCGGCCCAGTCTTCATCACAATACTCATACTCCACACACATGTTGTGTATTATACAACATGCTCTGATGATTGTCTTTACGTCAGCTTTACTCCATAACGGCATGGGTTCCTAATCACAACCCATTTCGATTTAAGGCCACCAAATGCACGCTCAATATCCTTCATCTTGGCTGACTGGTATTGATTAAATAATTTTTCCCGTGGGGGAAGATTCTTCTTTGGCCCCTTGAATCCTGCCACAAAGGTTGACCAATGTGGATAGATGCAATCAGACAAGTAGTACTCATAGTCGTAGTCACGACCGTTGATGCGATAAACACAAGTAGGTGCTACACCATTCAGCTCTCTATCAAACAATCTCGACTATTCCAAAATGTTAATATCGTTGTTGGAGCCGCCTTGACCAAAATAACAATGCCACAACCATCTATCATAGGAAGCAACCGCATGCAACACATTAGTTGGTTTGTTGTGATGCCCCACGTGTTGCCCTGCTGCATCAGTTGGACAACATCTCCACTCCCAGTGAAAACAGTCAACACTACCAAGCATTCCAGGAAACCCACGAGCTTTATTTTCTGCTAATAGCCTTATGGTGTCTTCAGTTGTAGGACGACACATATATCTGTCGTTAAAAACCCAAATAACTGCGTCCATAAACTTCTTAGCATAGTGATAGATAGTTGTTGATGGTGGTTTTTAGACAAAGGGTAAAATCGTAAAACCCCAAATAACCTAATGTCACCAGTGACACATTTATTAGAACATTTAATGCATGTAGTCAATAATTAATAGGAGGTATTTTTTCAAATTAGGGTTACAACGAACAAAACCCTAATTCATCTCCGTGCCAATGGCAAATCATGCCAGCCACACCTAGCCCAAGCTAGCCGCATCTCTATGCCAATGGCAAATCATGCCAGCCATACCAAACGCGACGAAGCATGCCAACCATGCTAGCCGCACCTCTATGCCAATGGCAAATCATGCCAGCCATACCAAACGCGCCGAAGCATGCCAACCATGCTAGCCGCACCTCCATGCCAATGGAAAATCATGCCAGCCACACCTAGCCCAAGCTAGCCGCACCTCTATGCCAATGGCAAATCATGCCAGCCATACCAAACGCGCCGAAGCATGCCAACCATGCTAGCCGCACCTCCGTGCCAATGGCAAATCATGCCAGCCACACCTAGCCCAAGCTAGCCGCATCTCTATGCCAATGGCAAATCATGCCAGCCATACCAACGCACCGAAGCATGCCATCCATGCTAGCCGCATCTCTATGCCAATGGCAAATCATGCCAGACCATACCAAACGCGCCAAGCATGCCAACCATGCTAGCCGCACCTCCGTGCCAATGGCAAATCATGCCGACCACACCTAGCCCAAGCTAGCCGCATCTATATGCCAATGGCAAATCATGCCAGCCATACCAAACGCGCCGAAGCATGCCAACCATGCTAGCCGCACCTCCGTGCCAATAGTAAATCATGTCAGCCACACTTAACTCGAGCTAGCCGCGCCATGCCAAACACACTCGCCTTGGCCCTAGCTGGCCTACGCCAAGCCAAACACCCTTACCTTGGCCCTAGTCACGCCACGCCAAGCCAAACACCCTTACCTTGGCCCTAGCCGCGCCATGCCAAAGTAGCGCCCGCACCTAGGCTTGCAAACCATGCAACCTAGGCCAAATTGGCCACGCATGCCATTGGCACATGCCAACACGCTCGCTGGTAGATTTTCCTACCAAGGCGCGACCCAGATTGGCCACGCATGCCATTGGCACATGCCAACATGCTCTCTGGTAGCTTTTCCTACCAAGGCGCGACCCAAATTGGCCACGCATGCCATTGGCACATGCCAACACGCTCGCTGGTAGCTTTTCCTACCAAGGCGCGACCCAAATTGGCCACGCATGCCATTGGCACATGCCAACACGCCATTTGGTAGCTTTTCCTACCAAGGCGCGACCCAAATTGGCCACGCATGCCATTGGCACATGCCAACATGCTCGCTGGTAGCCTTTCTTACCAAACCGTGGCCCTAATGGACGAGCATGCCATTGGCACATGCCAACACGCTCGCTGGTAGCTTTTCTCACCAGGGCGTGGCCCTAATGGCCAAGCATTCCATTGGCACATGCCAACATGCGTCACTGGTAGCCTTTCTTACCAAACCGTGGCCCTAATGGCCGAGCATGCCATTGGCACATGCCAACATGCGTCACTGGTAGCCTTTCTTACCAAACCGTGGCCCTAATGGCCAAGCATGCCATTGGCGCATGCCAACATGCGTCACCGGTAGCCTTTCTTACCAAAACCTAATGGCCGAGCATGCCATTGGTAATGCCAACCGAGCATGCCATTGGTACATGCCAACATGCCATTGGTACATGCCAACATGCGTAGTAGCCTTTCTTACCAAACCGTGGCCCTAATGGCCGAGCATGCCATTGGCACATGCCAACACGCTCATTTGGTAGCTTTTTCTCACCGGGCGTGGCCCTAATGGCCAAGCATGCCGTCGGCACATGCCAATATGCGTCATCGGTAGCTTTTATTACCAGTGCCGTGACCCTATTGGCCACGCATGCCATTGGCACATGCCAACACGCTCGCCGGTAGCTTTTATTACCTAGCCGTGGCCCTAATACACGCCGGTAGTCACTTACACTCAACGTACAACCTACCACCAAGGCATTCCACACATGCCATTGGCACATGCCACACACGCCACTAGCAAACTATGGCATTGCCACTTGCGCTCGAGGTGCAACTCGCAACAAAGGCATTCCGCACATGCCATTGGCACATGCCACATGCGCCCCTAGCAGCACCACTTGCACTCAAGATGCAACCAACACTCGAGACATCAACACAAACCGGGGATGCTTTCCGGGGTCTTGGTTTGGCGGTCACAAAGATGCGGCGTACACTACGCTCACATTAAGAAAGCGTGAATAGGAATAAAGCGGTCAAATAAAAGAGGAAATAATGGTGAAAACGTTTTCACCCATTAACACCATGCGGTTACCACCTCCTCCCATTATTTCACCCTTTACTCTCTTCCTTCATGAGGCCAGGGTACGTTTCAATCTCGACTTGTATAAATAGGTCTTACCTATTTGACCGGACAACAAGTCTCGGTCAGAGAAAAATACTACACTCTCGTAAAAGGAAACTTTGCAAGCTCTCCAAAAGCTTTCATCTCTTGCAAGCTTCCGAAGCTTTCACTTTCCGATACAAGTCGAGACACTACTCTCCCCGAATTATTCTCGGGTCTCGACACCTTTCTTTGCTTCCCTCCCCAAATCAACCCTTCTCATCCACTTTGTGACCGAAGCAAGTCCGGAACGGCCATTTCTTGGTTTAGGCCGGACTTGTATGGATTGATCTCTCGAATCTATAAAGTGCTCACGTGCAAGCACATTTGTTTAGGGTTTGAACCGGTTTCTCACTCACCTACCGAATTTACCGAAATCGTAAAACGATTTTTACCCATAAACAATTGGCGACCACAGCGGGAGGATTGATATATCGGCTACAATATCGACTGTCGATCTCGTTCTTCGACCCGAGATGTCAAGATGGTAGGGAAGGCGACTCAATCCGACGCAACTACCAGACAACCCTAAGTTACCGGTTGTAAAAACTACACAAGAAAAGCGGGGACTGTTTGAAGATGCTACCAGCGATTGGGGACTTGTTGGCGATGCTACCAAAGAAACCGCCTTTTTACATGGAGAGGGGCATGTTTGCAAAAACCTATGAAGTGAGTAAATTCAGACTGGGCAAGATATACGATTTGTTTTTAGGTTCTTAGTAAAACCATTATACTACTGAGTATTGTGCCTATTGCTAGCACACACTTTCATAAAAGCAATATTCCTTTCCCAAAACATAATCGAGTCATATTATCAAAACCATTCATCCTTAAATAATCCAATATCCTCAAAAGCTACCAGCTGTCTACCAAAACTGGTCAAACCTTGAACCAGACATCCAATATGTCTTTCAAAAAAAAAAAGAGAAAAAGAACCTAAATTAAAGTTTAACAGAGAAACATTCAAGGAAAATCATCCAACAGAGGTCTGTTCTTCTTGGAGAAAGTCAACTTTGCATCTTCAAGAGCCGCTCTCTTCATAGTCAACATCTTGAAAGCTTTTCGAGTTCTACCTCTGTCGTGCAATCTCCTCGGCGGAAAGGCTTTCGGTTCTTTGCATTTTTCAACTTTTGGATCTCAAGCAAGGCCTTCGACAAACCACGAAGTGTTGAACTCCTTTTCTACGCACACGTCGCGATGGTGCTCCCAGTCGGCAATAACGTCTTCGGAAACGGTGTGACCAGTCACCTCACGCATATCCTCGATGGAAGATAAAGCCTCTTCCACACGCTTAACCCGCAAATCGACTAGTGACTTTCTTGGTTGTTGACATATGTCCGTACTTCTCCCATTCTCGTGTACAACGCCTCATACTTAGCTAAAAGACGCTTTGAAGCCGCCAACCAAAGACATGACCTGGATAAGGAACCAAGTACGGAGGATCAAAATGGCGCCGCAAGTGGTCTCACAACTCGCAAAGGGTTTTCTTCCATGTCTACGGCAGCAACCATCGGAGAATCATCCACCATTTGAACCACGTCGTGCCCAAGCAATTGGCTAACTCCCATCTCCAAGTCATCTGCGGTGGTCACCAAAGGCAAGTTTTCGTTTGGCTCCACCCCAAAATCGTCCTCCGAACCGGATTCCTCCTGCGAACTTGAGTTAGACATTTTTTCAAAAGAAGAAACGGGAGAAGAAAAAAAAGAAGCGCGAAACTCACCGAACCACTTCCCAAAAAAAGAACCAGTGCTTCCAGAGGAATCACTCTCACTTGTCGAACTTTCTTCTTTCTCTGACTCATCACTGCTATGAGTAGGCTCAGTGCCGTCGGAATTCCTCGAAGAAATTGCCGTCTCTCGGCAACGCGCAAGGGGCAAAGCATTAACACTACCGAATCCCCGGAAGAAACAAGACACATGCCAAAGCAGAAATTCACGTGTTTTGAGACAAACCGACAAGGAGGCGACACATACCAGTTATTGGAAGAACTGAAAGACACGAGAGCTGCGGGAGGATCTTTTGAAATCGCCCGGAACTCGCCAGCACGATTCTTCGTTCTCCGTTCCTTGGCCTGGGGACTTTCCGAGTTGCTAGGCGACTTTCGCTTGAGATCTCTCAACATTGGATACTTCTTCAAAATTGCCGGGGAAGGTTTACAACGAACATTATCCACCACGCTGTTTACAAAATCTTGGATCATGATAAACTCATCGCAACAGAATTCATTATAGCCAAAGGTTGTCGAAGTTACTCTTCCCATTTGAAAGAAGGGAAGACGGATACCCGCCTAGGGAACGGCATTTAGGGCGCACGCAATGAATCCTTAGGAATCACCTACGGCTGGTAAGCAAGAGGCACCCTTGATCGAAACCCATGTGACGAGCCGCACGGTCAATATTGTGTGACTATCCGAAAAGACCCCATGAAGAAAGACGGCATATAACCGGACAAGCGGCTTTGAATGAACAAGTTTTCACCAACGCTCAAATTGCCATCGAGAAGACAAAGACATGACCGGAAAGGAAGCAAAGGTGTCAATTTGAGTCATCGACCGTGGACCGGCTCCCATGGGCGAAAACCGATTTCATATGACTTATCGAGAAGACTAACCAAGATCATGCCAACCCTTGGATGCCTGTTCACCCATCAAGAATTCGGAACCCCCAACTCGCGGGAATCGAAGACAACGGTTTGGGGCATACTTCTCAAAGTGTCCCCATAACCAAGCTTGCATAGAAAGCAACGTGCACATATGAATCCACTTTCATAAAACCATGCGAAACTCGCATGTTCGCAACTAGGTGATCCAGATGCAAATACAGGGAACCAAGAAATAGCTTGCCAATGGGAAGGACTTCGCCTTTTGCCAACTTCACAAAGAATCACTAGCAACTCTGGTCTTATCTCCTTCTTACCAGAACCGTCGTCAAAAATGTCTCTAGACAACCAGAGAGCCAAAATGCTGCAACGTGAAGATCACTGCTTTTCTGTTTAGGTTCCAGCTCGTCCGGGAACCATTGAGATATCCACCAGCTGTAAAGGCACCTTTCATCCTCTTTCCAGGACAGAATCCTTCGACTTGCAGTGGAGTCTTTCCGAGCGAAATCTTCCAACTTAGCGGTAAGGTCATCTCGCATCTTCCCTCGCTTTCGGATAATTGGATGTTAAGATTCCCGATTCTGGGAAGATTGAAGAAGAGAGCCACACTCTCCAAGGAGAAAGTTATCTCACCCCATCTACATATGATCGTATGGGTGTCCGAACACCATCCGGAGATGAAAGCAACCAAGCCCGGGATATCCTTCCTAACTGAGATTTATCAAGCTCGACAAGGCATCAATAATCTGCGCTCGAGTCAAGTTGGTATTTATATGCTCCTTACTCACCATGAACTCAACCCATCTATCAAAAGAACGCAATGGGCTTTGACACATCTTGAAATCAATGTTGGAAGAGGAATATTCCCTTTATGAAGACAGAACCGTATGGTATTCTCTCGGGGCGAATCAACGTGTCTTCTTTTCATCTTCACCACCGGTTAACAAAATTGGCACGAAACCTGAGTGATTTTTCCGAGCAGAGGCAAGTTTTTGGCGAAGAATTCATCATTCGTGTTCGGTTTGGAACTATGGACATCCTTCGATGAGGCAAAATTCTGCCTCTGTAACATCTTGCCGGATTTCTTCATAACAACTTAGTAACAAGATATCCGCACACCGAAGAAAGACAAAATTATCTCCCGACACATAACCGCGCCCAACAAAGGAAAACTTGAAATACAAAAAAAAAAAAGAGAAAGGGCGTATTCTTTACTGGCTCAAAACTGCACACGCAGTATTTTCTTCAGGGTTCAAAATTATATACGCAGTATTTTATACGGGCTCAAGTGCGTCTGCAGTATCATTCTTCGGGTTCAAAAATTATATATGGAGCATTCTCTACGGGTTCAAAAATACACACCTGAGTATTTTCTTGTGGTTCAAAATTATATACGCAGTATTTTATACGGGCTCAAGTGCGTCTGGAATATCCTTCTTCGGGTTCAAAATTATATATGGAGCACTTTCCTACGGGTTCGAATAATATATGCAGTATTTCCATTGGGTGCATACATACAATACTTTCTACAAGAGGCACGCCAAGAAATTATATGCGCGATATCATTGTAAGGATTATAAAAACGCCTACTCTTAGGGTTTGCACCTACATGAAAAGGAATACAAGGGAAGTCTTGGAAGACATACCCGAAACCGGTTTTTCTTTGTAACTCGCCGCTAGTAGGAAAGGATGAAAGGAATAAGGTGCAAGATGAGAGGAAGGGGTTTTATATATATGGGCGTGAAGATTCTGAAATAGGGAAGGATTTCCCTTTACAAAAATCGTGCGGGCTCACAAGGACGCCAAACTTCCCAATGCCGCCTAAGTTGCACCTGGCCCCACCGGTTGCGCCCAACTTCCCAATGCCGCCCAAGTTGCACCGGTCCCACCAAGCTTGCGCCCAACTTCCCAATGCCGCCCAAGTTGCACCGATCCCATCAAGTCACGCCATGCCTAGCACGCCAGCCTTCCCCACCTTACGCCGGTCCCACCAGCTAGCACGCTCAGCTTCCCCACCTTACGTCGGTCCCACCAGCTAGCGCGCTCAGTTTTCCAACTCACGCCAACTTCCCAATGACCGCCCAAGTCCCGCTAGCAAGCACGCACAGCTTCCCTACCTTGCGCCGGTCCCACCAGCTAGCACGCTCAGTTTCCTAACTCGCGTCAACTTCTCAACGCCGCCCAGCTTCCTGTCTCTCACGACGCTAACTTCCCAATTGTGCCAGCCTCCCTATTTGCGCAAAACTACCAGAGGCAAGGATTCCAAATCCTATTTATAAAAAGGTCAGACGAGCCTCCTCAATTCTCTTTACAGTTTGTTGCTGATAGTTTGTCACCATCTTATGCTTACCTCGCAACAAAGCTCCCTGCTCCGAGCTGCAGGGGACTTAATGTTGATGGTGGTTTTTAGACAAAGGGTAAAATCGTAAAACCCAAAATAACCTAATGTCACCGGTGACACATTTATTAGAACATTTAATGCATGTAGTCAATAATTAATAGGGGGTATTTTTTTCAAATTAGGGTTACAACGAACAAAACCCTAATTCACCTCCGTGCCAATGGCAAATCATGCCAGCCACACCTAGCCCAAGCTAGCCGCATCTCTATGCCAATGGCAAATCATGCCAGCCATACCAAACGCGCCGAAGCATGCCAACCATGCTAGCCGCACCTCTATGCCAATGGCAAATCATGCCATCCATACCAAACGTGCCGAAGCATGCCAACCATGCTAGCCGCACCTCCGTGCCAATGGCAAATCATGCCAGCCACACCTAGCCCAAGCTAGCCGCACTCTATGCCAATGGAAAATCATGCCAGCCATACCAAACGCGCCGAAGCATGCCAACCATGCTAGCCGCACCTCCGTGCCAATGGCAAATCATGCCAGCCACACCTAGCCCAAGCTAGCCGCATCTCTATGCCAATGGCAAATCATGCCAACCATACCAAACGCGCCAAGCATGCCAACCATGCTAGCCGCACCTCTATGCCAATGGAAAATCATGCCAGCCATACCAAACGCGGCCGAAGCATGCCAACCATGCTAGCCGCACCTCCGTGCCAATGGCAAATCATGCCGCCCACACCTAGCCCAAGCTAGCCGCATCTCTATGCCAATGGCAAATCATGCCAGCCATACCAAACGCGCCGAAGCATGCCAACCATGCTAGCCGCACTCTCCGTGCCAATGGTAAATCATGCCCCACACTTAACTCGAGCTAGCCGCGCCATGCCAAACACACTCTTGCCTTGGCCCTAGCTACACTGGTCACGCCACGCCAAGCCAAACACCCTTACCTTGGCCCTAGTCACGCCACGCCAAGCCAAACACCCTTACCTTGGCCCTAGCCGCGCCATGCCAAAGTAGCGCCCGCACCTAGGCTTGCAAACCATGCAACCTAGGCCAAATTGGCCACGCATGCCATTGCCACATGCCAACACGCTCGCTGGTAGATTTTCCTACCAAGGCGCGACCCAGATTGGCCACGCATGCCATTGGCACATGCCAACATGCTCGCTGGTAGCTTTTCCTACCAAGGCGCGACCCAAATTGGCCACGCATGCCATTGGCACAAGCCAACACGCTCGCTGGTAGCTTTTCCTACCAAGGCGCGACCCAAATTGGCCACGCATGCCATTGGCACATGCCAACACGCTCGCTGGTAGCTTTTCCTACCAAGGCGCGACCCAAATTGGCCACGCATGCCATTGGCACATGCCAACATGCTCGCTGGTAGCCTTTCTTACCAAACCGTGGCCCTAATGGCCGAGCATGCCATTGGCACATGCCAACACGCTCGCTGGTAGCTTTTCTCACCAGGGCGTGGCCCTAATGGCCAAGCATGCCATTGGCACATGCCAACATGCGTCACTGGTAGCCTTTCTTACCAAACCGTGGCCCTAATGGCCGAGCATGCCATTGGCACATGCCAACATGCGTCACGGTAGCCTTTCTTACTAAACCGTGGCCCTAATGGCCAAGCATGCCATTGGCACATGCCAACATGCGTCACCGGTAGCCTTTCTTACCAAATCGTGGCCCTAATGGCCGAGCATGCCATTGGCACATGCCAACACGCCACCGGTAGCTTTTCTCACTGTGGCGTGGCCCTAATGGCCAAGCATGCCGTCGGCACATGCCAACATGCGTCACGGTAGCTTTTCTTACTATGCCGTGACCCTATTGGCCACGCATGCCATTGGCACATGCCAACACGCTCGCTGGTAGCTTTTATTACCTAGCCGTGGCCCTAATACACGCTGGTAGTCACTTACACTCAACGTACAACCTACCACCAAGGCATTCCACACATGCCATTGGCATGTGTAGTTGCAGGAAATCCTACACTACACACCTCACTCGAATTTGCTTATTCAATCCATTTGAAGATGAATAATAATGTGTTTTATTAATTGTTTTCTTCCAAGATTTACAAAGAAATTTAGAACAGAGCTAAAGAAATTACAATCACTCTTAATTTTCTCTCTCCTAATGACTTGCTTAACAATTCAAAAAGACCTCTCCTTACAACAGACTTACTCGACCCTTTATATAGGGTATTACATAGTGGATGACAGCTATACTGTCCCTTATTTTCGGAAGTATCTCGCGAATGCTCGCGAATGTGCAATTGCTTGCCTTCGCGACATTCTTAAATCTCGCCAAGTCTTCACACTTTCCTCATGTTTTGATTGTCGTCATCTATTACGTCATTTATTTACCTCCATGGGACTCCTTCGCGACGCCAGCTTGTTTATTAATCTCGAAGTATTGGTGTTGCGATATTCGATCCTACATCTTGCCTCTTTTCCTTGAACATTGCTTGAGAGCAATTTTTAAGGAAAAATTTGTTAATGTGTTGATCTTTGACATTTGTTGATGAAGGAACGAGTGAAAGAATACTGGACTTGAAAAGTACTGATGCGTGTCGTAGGTGCAATCAAATTAATTAATACTTTACTACCTAATTAACAAGTAATATAGGGTAGTCAAGGTCGATCCCACGAGGAGCACGAGATTCTAGTTGTAAAAATTGTCACGAAAGGGGGGTGTAAAAAGCAAAAAGAAAATAAGCAAAGCAATTAAAAGATAAAGTTGAAAGCAATAAGAGAGACGAGATCAAGGAATCCTTCTTCGTTACGAAACAATGAATCAAGTTATGTTCTTTTCTACTTGTTATTAGTCACAAATTATCACCAACCGTAGGTAAAGCAGCTAGCTCAGTGCTAAACCCCTAAATCCCTTGTATCACCGGACACGGAAGTTCTCGACTACCGGATTCTAATCACCTAGCCACCTAGAATTAGCTCAACCTAGATGTAATCGGGCTCATGCATTAGGTTTTGTGAATTTCTTAGGTTGATATTAGTAGTTAGACTCTTAGCTCAAGGTCTACTTGCTAACGTTGTTTCTACACACAATTGCTCCACGGAATCCCTCCGCAAGGTCTCGTGTTTGCTACTTATGTAAAGAGTCAAAGAACGATTACTTATCCCCTAACTTTCACTAGCTTTAGATCAAATTAACAAATCAATTTAGCGTGCACTCCAAACAATCTATCAATCAATCATGAATGTCTTTAAGATCACTCCTATTAGTAAAAACAATCGATAATCATGTGAAAAATCTTCAAGATAGAATTTAAAAACAAAAACTTAAATCATATGTTAAGAACTAGGAATTCATCCTCAATCAATAAATTAACTACTCATGTTAAAAGTTCACACAAAGAATAAGAAAAGAAAAGAATTGTGTGTGTAGAGAGGTGTAGAGAGGTGTGTATAAGTTGTAGAAAACTTCTCTATTTATAGGCTTCAAAATTCTCCAAATCTTCTAAGGATTAGAATCCTTTTCCTTTTGCAATTCAACTTCCAAATTAAGCTTTTTTCTCAACTCTTCCACCTTCTCTTTCCAAATTTGAGTCCAATTCTCCATCCAATTCCTATCCCAAGTCTTCACACCCATGAGAGGAGTCCATAGAAAGTTCTGAATTTTGCTTGCCTGGAAAACCGGGATTATGGCCTGAATTTGGCGGAAAGTCGCCGCCGCCACTGGAAATGTCTCAAATCGAGAGAATATTCGACCTCCGTTAGGACTAACGGTCAAAGGTCAAACTTAACGGTCGCCGCTCATCAATCGGGTCAAGTCGGATGAGTGAGTCGCCTATGAGTCGGTGTCTTGATCGGTGACTCGCTTCTTATCGGGGTGAGTTGGACCGCTCTGGATCGGCTCAATCATCGAGCCAACTCGCCGAGCAAAAAAACAGCCGAGTTCTATTTGTTTGCTGGACTTGCACAAAGCCAAATTCAGCATTTCTTCACCTGTTAAGAGCCTAACACATTCATCTAATTCTGGTGCCCTTTTCTACCCTGTAACAGAAGCAACACTTCTCATCTTTGCACCTGCATCTCATGTTCATTTCAGCTCATTGCAGCCTCCAAGCTCAGCACCACATTCATTCTATTCTGTGTTGCAATCACACAATCCATCACCAGAGCACTATCAGACTCATTTGCCACAAGCAAGTTCAACTCAATTCCCAGCTGCAACTTCAATCCTAGGCCAGCACAAACATCAGCTCCATTTCCTCCAGCAAGCCTGCACATTCCCTAGCACTCCCTTGGCTACGCACACACCAGTGAAACTGCGGCTGCATCTTCAACAGACCTGCACCTGCGATTCCACCAACACGGAACTAGTAACAATCTTTATCGTAGCCACCATCAATTCCTGCACTCCATTATAACAAAGACCTCCTAGTCCACCTTCTTTCTCACCGCTTAAATCGACCTAAACTCCACAAACTGCAATACCCATTTTCTAGCCTCACTAGCTTACTTGCAGATCGAAACTCAACTTCACCAAAGATCACCAATTCTCGGTCGTTATCAAATCCCTTTGAGCAAAGACTAACACTTCATTGCACCGTCACCTATAAGTTGCTTTGATTTCAATCTCACAGATCCCATTTTAAGCTTATCTCTCCGAATTATACCAACACCCAGTCTTCACTTGTAACACCATCGGCTCAATCTTCTCAACCCTTGAACCACCGGTTCTCTCTCAACCTTTAACACCACCCGACAGCCTTCACTTGTAACACCACAACCCAGCTCACCATCTCCAATTTCTTCTCCCCGTATTGAGCTCGATTCCTTGAATCGATTGTAGCATCTCCGATTCAACAACCATTTCTTGATTCGATTCAAACCCATTCAATCCTCGATTTATCGAATCATCATCCTCTTCTTCTCTGTCTCGTTATACCTCACAAGAAAGACCATACACCTCACCTCCAGATCGAGCCCATCTTACATCAGCAGAATCTCAAGCCTCACAAAGACCAAAACCCATCTTCCAGTTTCAACTCAACCAACACCATCCCGTCTCCTCTTTCCCCGAATTAATTGCTTCTTGAATCACCATTCTCCCATGAATTTCTTCATCTCGTCGTAGCTTCATATTCATCATTGATTCGTTCTTTAACAAATTCAATCCCAGCAGCAACGTCGCAATATCGAACCCATTTCTTCCCTGCTTCTCGATCTAAATTGATTTCTCCAACATCGATCTCTATCAGCAGCAATCGATCCCATTTTCTCTGTGTTCTTCATGACTTCAAGATAACTCAAATACCCGTTTGGCGATCTCTCTTCCCGTGGCTTAAATCTTCAAAGAAATCCCATCACCGAGCTTCATCGCCTCCTCCTCTCGTGTTCCTCGATTTCGTCTCAACATTAACGGCAGCTATGGCTGCTTCTCTCGGTTTCAGGCATAGGAATGATTGAGAGTAAAGATAACTCTCGATTTAGGGTCTAGTAAGAGATGGCTAACGACACCCCAATGGATAAGTACACCCACTGATAAATGATAAGGGATATCCTAAATGGTAACCCCTTAACCATAGCTGGCTCTGTCTAAAGTGCTCTTCAAAAGAGTTGCCCCTTAACCCGGATCTGGCTCCAAATAGTGTTCGCCTGTAAAATGACCTTTTTGCCCTTTTGGCTCAAATTGGGTGCTTTCTTCTTCTTTTCCTCCGTGCGACTCCAAAGTAGCTATAAAACTCAAAACAAACGTAAAATACATAATTTACAAGAAAAATAGCAAAGAAAGCATAAACTACTAGATAGTAAATACGGTGTATTCTACACCTATCAAATTCCCCACACTTAGACTTTGCTAGTCCTCGAGCAAATCAAACTAAAAACTCACAACTTCAAAGCGTTCAAGCGTCACAAGCATCCAAAGAGTTATGAGGACATAGAGTTTCGCATGCTAGTAATAAGAAGTTAGAAATACCAAAGAACATATTCTCATTCTTAAATGTTGAGTGAGAAATAACCACACCATAATGAGAGAACGCGTGTTTGAGAAACGATCAATAAGCATTTCGCCTCGACTTCGCCTCACCAAATAAGATTTTATGATAATTGCACTCAAAAAGACGGCTTTTTATGGTTCTCACATGTGTGCAGGTAGGAATGAAGAGAGAATTCCCCGCATCACGTTGAATGGTGGGAAGGATAACTTCCGAAATATTTTTAAAAACCCACATCTTTTATATTTTGAAAAACCATTTTTCTGACGATCTCTAAGAAAGGAAATCAACCATTTTTATCGAGGATGAGATTACTTACTCACCTTCACATCCGATCGCCAATTATGATAACACCACTCTCACGGCATCCAATAGAAACGTCTTCCGCTCCTTATCTTGATCTTCATGGTCTTCGGTTTCAACTATTGATGATAAACACTTGAATTTCATAAATCCTTAACTATTTGTAACTCTTTTTACCTTAAATCCTTGTCGCTTGAAACTTTCTTATAAATTTTCCTTCCCCACGGCTTATAAAAACAAAACAAATATTTCTCTTGTTTTTTTCTTTTTTTTTTTTTTTTTTTTTTTTTTTTTTTTTAACAAGAGAAATTAAATACAAAAATAAACCATAGCCGTGGAAGAAGTATTTTACCGCTTGATTCTTCACAACTTGTATCGTCTTGAAATCATAAACTTCAAAAATTCTCACCTTTTAATTTTCTTCGCTTTCATGAATAAGTCTTCATACTTAAATATAAAATTACCTCATTGTATTGTAAGTCCTCAACTTATATGTAAAAATCCGCTCATCTGTATGTTGCTTTACTTATATTTGAAATTTGCTCTTTTTCTAGTTCCGTTGCTTGTAAACCTTAAACTTTTCCAACTTTCCTTGTAGATTTTTATGTCGCTCCTTGTTGATGATAAGAGTGTTTCTATGGATCCGTTGTTGTCGCGAGAGAGAATGGTGCTAACTGCAAATCGAACTACAAGAAGGAAGCTTTCATCCATGGACGTCACCCTCATGATTGACAAAATTAGCACTCAAGAGATCAAAGAGTAGTGCTTCTATTGGTGGGAGGTTGGGTAGCTCACCATTCTACCCGGAATTTACTTACGGTGACACACACTCAAAATAAGCTCTTTAGTAAATAGAAAATTTCTGGTCGGTGCCTCACATGATATGAACACGGGTAGTCTCCACTAATGATTGATCAGCAACTCTAATAACGCACTTCTCCCTGCACCAAATTCGCATCACCGGCATGATTAAATCCATTATTTAACACTCAAACAAACAAGAAATCCGAATGTAATTCTCTAACATTTCCAAGTTCAATTATGTCGGTCAAAATCTCTATGTAAACATACCTAGAAGTATGCTAGTGACTCTAAAATCTTTAAAAGTTGGAATTTTTATGTAAAACTTTTTTTTTTTTTTCAAATTTTTTTCAATTTTTTTGTAATTTTTGTTTTAAAAACATGCTTAACCACTCCCCCACACTTAAACCTTACATTGTCCTCAATGTAATTGAATCCTCCTAGTAAAGTCAAGGTGGGAATTTGAACATGATAAGAAACAAGAAAAAAGAAATAACAAAAAGCAAAAAGATAAGAAATACAAAACCGATGGGTTGCCTCCCATTAAGCGCTTGTTTTAAAGTCGACGGCCCGACTTGGCTCTTGCAACATTCATTCCCCATATACTAACAATCTGAAAATTTGAGGATCCACCCATAATACCATTTTTGCAAACAATAACTCCATACAAATATTAGCACAAGAAAACAATAGTGAAATTATCGCCGATAGAAATTTCCCCCACACTTATTCTCGTCCACACTCGGAAGTGTATAAAGAACATAGAATTCGGGAACTTCCATGTATTCCTCTTGGCAAACCTGCATAGTGTTAGAATCAAGTGTTTCCAATGGTGGATATTTAGAAACAAAATCATCCAAAAATACTTTCAAGCACATACATTCAAACCAATAAGAGGTAAAGGAGAAGAATCAATAGGCAAAGGGTTAGACAAACCTTGCACAATTTCTTGTATTATAGAATCCTCGTCATCCTTAACAAATTCAAGTGAATCACTTACCTCTTGTATATCGTGGTCCTCTATTAAACCTTGCAACCATTCTTCGTCGTTTTCTACCTTAACCAAAGTCTCGGCATCATTAAAATCATTCGCAAGTTCAATTGGGTCTTCCACAAAATCAATGAATGTGGTTTCATCCTCTATAATCATCTCTTCAACATTCTCATCATCGGAATCGGGCCATTCACAAAAATGAATTTCATCGGTATAGATTGTAAGATCTTCATGTGCGGGTGTTACACCGTTTACAACAATAGGTAAGTCACACCCAATCTCCTCCTTTTGAATAGGTGAAGGATCGTTATTATGATCCGGAGTTGGAATAACTTCCTCATTGTCGGAACATTCATACACTTCCGCGGACTCCCATCTTTCCTTAAGAAATTTTTGCCAAGCAATAAATGCATCTTCCTCAAGCTCTTCCTTTTGAATAGGTGATTGATCATTATTAAGATCAAGGCTCGAGTAATCTACACTAGCGTCATCAAAAGTCTCCAAAGGTTTGTTAATTTGTTCGTATATTTTCTCCGAATTCCTTTGAATTTCTCGATGTGAGTCTTGCATCAAAAAAATTTTGTTGAAGATCCCCAATCATGGCCAACATCTTATCTCGCAAAACTAGAGAATTTCGATCATAAACAAAACTATCCTCCCATCCTTGTGATTGTCCACTTACATACCCGTCATAAGGTTGTTGATATGTATGAGAATATCCATAAGGTTCTCGTAGAAAATTTATCATAGCCAAAATATTGGTTTTGATTGTATCCTAAGGATGGTTGGAAGTTGCCATAATGTTGAGGTTGAAAACCGTATTGATTGTTGTAATATGCTTGCTCTTGTCCACCGTACATGGAAAACCGATACCTAAAATAAGATTCAAAAACCAAGTTAGATACGGAATAGAATCCAACAAAGCAAGAATAAAGCAAAAAGAAAAATAAAAACAACTAAAATCATCCGCTCGCTCCCTAAGAACGGCGCCAAAATTTGATGCGTGTCGTAGGTGCAATCAAATTAATTAATACTTTACTACCTAATTAACAAGTAATATAGGGTAGTCAAGGTCGATCCCACGAGGAGCACGAGATTCTAGTTGTAAAAATTGTCACGAAAGGGGGTGTAAAAAGCAAAAAGAAAATAAGCAAAGCAATTAAAAGATAAAGTTGAAAGCAATAAGAGAGACGAGATCAAGGAATCCTTCTTCGTTATTTAAACAATGAATCAAGTTATGTTCTTTTCTACTTGTTATTAGTCACAAATTATCACCAACCGTAGGTAAAGCAGCTAGCCTCAGTGCTAAACCCCTAAATCCTTGTATCACGGACACTAAGTTCTCGACACCGGATTCTAATCACCTAGCCACCTAGAATTAGCTCAACCTAGATGTAACTCGGGCTCATGCATTAGGTTTTGTGAATTTCTTAGGTTGATATTAGTAGTTAGACTCTTAGCTCAAGGTCTACTTGCTAACGTTGTTTCTACACACAATTGCTCCACGGAATCCCTCCGCAAGGTCTCGTGTTTGCTACTTATGTAAAGAGTCAAAGAACGATTACTTATCCCCTAACTTTCACTAGCTTTAGATCAAATTAACAAATCAATTTAGCGTGCACTCCAAACAATCTATCAATCAATCATGAATGTCTTTAAGATCACTCCTATTAGTAAAAACAATCGATAATCATGTGAAAATCTTCAAGATAGAATTTAAAAACAAAAACTTAAATCATATGTTAAGAACTAGGAATTCATCCTCAATCAATAAATTAACTACTCATGTTAAAAGTTCACACAAAGAATAAGAAAAGAAAAGAATTGTGTGTGTAGAGAGGTGTAGAGAGGTGTGTATAAGTTGTAGAAAACTTCTCTATTTATAGGCTTCAAAATTCTCCAAATCTTCTAAGGATTAGAATCCTTTTCCTTTTGCAATTCAACTTCCAAATTAAGCTTTTCTCAACTCTTCCACCTTCTCTTTCCAAATTTGAGTCCAATTCTCCATCCAATTCCTATCCCAAGTCTTCACACCCATGAGAGGAGTCCATAGAAAGTTCTGGAATTTTGCTTGCCGGAAAACTGGGATTATGGCCGGAATTTGGCCGGAAAGTCGCCGCCACTGGAAATGTCTCCGTCGAGAGAATATTCGACCTCCGTTAGACTAACGGTCAAAGGTCAAACTTAACTGGCCGTCAAAGTCAATCGGGTCAAGTCGATGAGTGAGTCGGCTATGAGTCGTGGTGTCTTGATCGGCCGACTCTGCCTTATCGGGGTGAGTTGGACCTGGCTCGATCGGCCAATCATCGAGCCAACTCGTCGAGCAAAAAAACAGCCGAAGTTCTATTTGTTTGTCTGGACTTGCATGTGCCAAATTCGTGCATTTCTTCACCCGTTAAGAGCCTAACACATTCATCTAATTCGGTGCCCTTTTCTACCCTCGTAATGTATAACACTTCTCATCTTTGCACCTGCATCTCATGTTCATTTCAGCTCATTGCAGCCTCCAAGCTCAGCACCACATTCATTCTATTCTGTGTTGCAATCACACAATCCATCACCAGAGCACTATCAGACTCATTTGCCACAAGCAAGTTCAACTCAATTCCCAGCTGCAACTTCAATCCTAGGCCAGCACAAACATCAGCTCCATTTCCTCCAGCAAGCCTGCACATTCCCTAGCACTCCCTTGGCTACGCACACACCAGTGAAATCGCGGGCCGCATCTTCAATGCACCGCACTGCGATTCCACCAACACGGAACTAGTAACAATCTTTATCGAGCCACCATCAATTCCATGACTCCATTATAACAAAGACCTCCTAGTCCACCTTCTTTCTCACCGCTTTAATCGACCTAAACTCCACATTTTGCAATACCCATTTTCTAGCCTCACTAGCTTACTTGCACCGAAACTCAACTTCACCAAAGATCACCAATTCTCGTCGTTATCAAATCCCTTTGAGCAAAGACTAACACTTCATTGCACCTGTCGCCTATAAGTTGCTTTGATTTCAATCTCACAGATCCCATTTTAAGCTTATCTCTCTCAATTATACCAACACCTGGGCCTTCACTTGTAACACCATCGGCTCAATCTTCAAACCCTTGAACCACCCGCCTCTCTCAACCTTTAACACCACCCGATGCCTTCACTTGTAACACCACAACCCACTCACCATCTCCAATTTCTTCTCCTCAGTATTGAGCTCGATTCCTTGAATCGATTGTAGCATCTCCGATTCAACAGAACCATTTCTTGATTCGATTCAAACCCATTCAATCCTCGATTTATCGAATCATCATCCTCTCTTCTTCTCTCGTCTCGTTATACCTCACAAAGCAGCCATACACCTCACCTCCAGATCGAGCCCATCTTACATCAGAATCTCAAGCCTCACAAAGACCAAAACCCATCTTCCAGTTTCAACTCAACCAACACCATCCTCGTCTCCTCTTTCCCCGAATTAATTGCTTCTTGAATCACCATTCTCCCATGAATTTCTTCATCTGCTGTAGCTTCATATTCATCATTGATTCGTTCTTTAACAAATTCAATCCCAGCAGCAACGTCGCAATATCGAACCCATTTCTTCCCTGCTTCTCGATCTAAATTGATTTCTCCAACATCGATCTCTATCAAGAAGCAATCGATCCCATTTTCTCTCGTGTTCTTCATGACTTCAAGATAACTCAAATACCCGTTTGCGATCTCTCTTCCCGTGGCTTAAATCTTCAAAGAAATCCCATCACCGAGCTTCATCAAGCCAGCTCCTCTCGTGTTCCTCGATTTCGTCTCAACATTAACGGCAGCTATGGTCGCTTCTCTGCTTCGTGCATAGGAATGATTGAGAGTAAAGATAACTCTCGATTTAGGGTCTAGTAAGAGATGGCTAACGACACCCCAATGGATAAGTACACCCATCGATAAATGATAAGGGATATCCTAAATGGTAACCCCTTAACCATAGCCGGCCTGTCTAAAGTGCTCTTCAAAAGAGTTGCCCCTTAACTCCGGACTGGGCTCCAAATAGTGTTCGCCAGTAAAATGACCTTTTTGCCCTTTTGGCTCAAATTGGGTGCTTTCTTCTTCTTTCCTCCGTGCGACTCCAAAGTAGCTATAAAACTCAAAACAAGCGTAAAATACATAATTTACAAGAAAAATAGCAAAGAAAGCATAAACTACTAGATAGTAAATACGGTGTATTCTACACCTATCAAGTACGTACTTGCCTCTATTCTTTTGCGAAGTTCCGAATCTTTGCGAAGTGAACAAGAAGTAATATATTTTCAATTTCCCACAAAAATCTATTTCACTTTAATTCCTTGAATCTTGGGATGACCGTTTACACGTGTATAAAATTACTCCTTTTACCTGTATATTTAATGTTATCCTGGTCACTCTTTTTCTTCTATTTAAAGGAAAACCGCCCGTAAAAAACATTCTTTCTCTTCTTCTCTATCTTCCTCATCGTCTGCAACTATTTCCTCGCTATTCATCTTCATCGTCTTCTTCTTGTTATCTTTCTGTTATCGTTGTCATGGCATCCAGGTTCGTTAATTTCATTGATTTTGATTATTCTCTTGATTGATCTTCCTTATTGAAATTACTTCATCTTGATTCTATTCTTCTTTTGATGTTTCTTTCACCATTTTTGTTTCAAAGCAAGAATAAACCCATTCTTCTAAGTTTACCGTGGTGAACCCTAACATCCCTACGGGTTCGCAACCAAAATCTTCTTCAGAATCAAGTCTCTCGCTTCCAAAAAACAGCCTGCGAGTAGTAAGGTATTTTAGAAATATTTACTCCTTTAATAGCAATTTTATTGCCTATTTTCTCAATTGATTTATTATTCGCAGGATGATAAGAATGATGATAGATCTCCCAAAAGGCTTCGCTATAATAAACCCGATGCTTCGCGCGCTCCTATTGCTTCCTTTTCGGGGATTCAAGCATTCTACTTTCCCTACAAGTATCTTCGCAAGGCAAATCTCCTACCGTAGCGACCTCTTCGCAAGATAATGTACCATTCCCTCATTTATATCATCGCAGGATAAATCAATCCCTCGATTTTTCTCGCGAATGAAATTCTTCAGATACGCCTCTTCCCACTTTTACTTTTACCTCGCCCCACCTATTGATCAAAGTTTCTCCAATTGGCGGTCTTATAACCATGGGTGATTCAACTTTTCCTTCTTCCTCTACTATTTCTTCTTCCTCAAAATCTATATCTCTTAGCAAAGAAAATTTGGAAGGGATGGATATAGCTTTTAAAATTTTATTGATACCATGAATGATGTTAAAAAAGCCTCCGCTGATCCCACCAGATCTAGTGTTTTCGAATCTTTGGGTAAATATTTTGGTTCCGATACGATATCGCGAGTATCCTTAGAACAAGAAATTAAGACTTTGAAGAATAATCTTCATAATACTTTGGCCGGATCGCGATAACCTTCGCAAGAAAAATGAAGAATTAAAAGGTATCTCTCCTCCCCCTTTTTTTTTTTTTTATCTTTTTTTTTTTTTTTTTTAAAAAAAAAAAAAAAAAACTTGTTCGCCTCTCAAGTTTTGCACCGATTTAAACGTAAGATGGAGATATATCAACTGGAATCTATTGTAGAAGAAACTCGAGTGGAAAGAGACGGCCGGATGGAGCAATATAATCGCTTAGATAATATCCATACATTTTCTATGGATCAAATAAATAATCTTTCTCAAGAAAACATCTCGCTTAGTTCAAAACCAAGAATTATTAAGTAATGAAGTGTCGCGTCTCTCATATGCTTTGAATAAATCTAATTTGGAGTTGGAAACCTTATCAGATGAAAATGTAACTTTATCTCAAGAGAAGCGAGCTTTATTGGATAAGGTGGCGATATTCTCGCAACAACTTGATGTTTGTAAGAAAGCATTGAATGAGCAAGAACAGTCTAATTTCCTACTGAAAAATAAACTTGAAGATACTACCACTGAAAGAGATAAACCTATTCAGAATAGAGTGAATCTAAGTGTTAAAACAAACCAACTCAAGGATGATTATACCAAGTTAAAAGAATCCCATTCTTCCCTTGCGAAGCAAAATAAGTTATTGATTTCTAACGAAAAGAGCTTGCGTTCGCGATTAAAAGGTCTTGTTGGTGATGGTTTTGATAATGCCATGGAAAACTTGGGGAATAATTGCTTGGCCCTTACTCAATATCTTATCTCGAGAAGGAAGGTAGTCATAAGATTTGACCGCCTTTTCCATTATTTTTCTTTTCTAATTTTATATACCACTTTCCATCTTATAAATTTAATGTCTTTCTTTACTCTTAGAACTCGAGAAAAATCTTCACTCTTCTCTATCTACTTTGGAAGCGGCGCATGCTAAAATTCGCAAGGAAAATACAACTCTAGTTGCTTCCCTTGCCCAATCTCGCGACCGGAGCTGAAGGAGGTTTAACTACCTTAATCATTTTAAAGATATCCAGAGTAGAAATCAACAGAAAGCACTTCTTCGTCAATTTCCTCCCAAAGCAGAAGTTCTTGTGAATAATATTTTACTTTCTAAATCCCTTGATCCTTGTCTATGTTGAACCATTGGAAGTTGAAGATGATGAAGTACCCAACTCTCCTGACAAAGTGATTACGATTATGAAAGCTGCGAAGATCTCGCTAATAATGAAGTTATCAATAAGGAACCTTGCGAGAATATCTCTGATGAAAACCCTTCAACTGGTGAGGGTGAAGGTGACAAGATTGTTGAAGAATCTTTACCAACTCCTTTAGCTGAGAATATTGATATAGAAAATTAAGTTTCTTTGTAATCTTGTTGAACTTTTCTTTTTGATTGTAAAGAATTAAGTCCGGTTTTGGATGAATTATTTTCTCTGTCTTTCTTATTATAAGAACTTGATAGGGTGTAGAATACATCCTATTTACTATCTAGTAGTTTATGCTTTCTTTGCTATTTTTCTTGTAAATTATGTATTTTACGTGTGTTTTTGAGTTATTAGGTACTCCGGAGTCGCACGGGAGAAAAGAAGAAGAAATCACTCAATTTGAACCAAAAGGCCGTGAAAAGTCATTTCACAAAGCGAACACTATCCGGAGCCCACCAAGGTTAAAAGGTGACTCAAATTACTAAAGAAAGGACAAGTTCAAGTTAAGGGGCCGCCAAACTCGGGCAGCCCTTATCCAAACGTAGTGTCATTATCGATTGGTAAAATGGATGGGTTATGTCCATGGATGTTGAAACCCAAACCCATAGACCCACACCCGCATTCCTGGATCCATGCCCGAGTCCAAACCCAATTTATAAACCTAAACCTAAAATCGAGAGAAACCATCTCTCAATCATTTTTTCCCCGAACTCGTTATTGAAAACTAGACAATGGCTGCACTCGAGGCCGAGAGATTGAGAAAATGGTGGTCGATGTTCAACCAAGAAGACGAGGAAGAGTTGTCGCGAGATCGATTGAAATCGAGGGTTTATCGTGGGTCGTTGTTGTTGATCAATTGGAAGTTGAAATCAAGCCGAAGTTTGATGGGAAGGATGGCAAGATGATGATGAATAAAGGGTTAAACTCGAGATTCGATCGAGAGAGATTAGACAGAGATTGAATGGGTTAGAGTGTTAGCACGGTGAGAGGAGATCGAGAATTGAATCGAGAAGGAACCGAGGTCGTTTATCGGGTTCGATTAATGGGTTTGTTGGTTGAGCAGATCGAAACCCAGAAATTATTAGGGTGCGATTCGAGTCTGTCACTACAAAAATATTAACTTTTAGCCACGATCTTCTTGCCACGGGTTCATCTATCTCGTGGCTATTGGTGACATTTTGCCACGACTTAAATTAGGGCGTGGCAGTATGTGACTATTTGCCACGACAGGAGGAGAATGTGCTACGGCCGACTGTAGATCCATCTTTTTTATGCTATGAACGTGATAGTGACTTTGTAGTCACGTGTTAGTTGGTCGTGGCAAATGGTGGGCTTTTGCTACGTCAATCCTGGGATAGCGGTGGGTAATTAAAATGGAAACTGCCGAATTCGTGAGCGCAATTTGGCCCACGATCGAAGGCAAAAAGATAAACCTGCCAACCTCCACTACCAGTCTACCATCGACCCCCACACAACTAGAAAAAAAAAACTGAACCAATACATTCTTTCCTTGCCCGTGAACAAAACCCTAAATCCAATACTTCATCTTTTACTCCATTGTTCTAGCCGAACATGAAAATCATTCCCACCTTGTTCTCATCCGTTCTAATCTTCACTTTAATCTGTAAATACTATTATTCCTTAATTAGAATTTCACCAATCGAAGACTTTCACCTCCATTTACAGTCGTCAATCAAAAAAGGGTCGATCATAATTGATTTAAGAGAATGTATTCGAGGGTTTGATTATCTTATTAAGGGTGGAGTTTGAATTTAATTGGAGTTGAATCAAGCAATTAATTTTGAAGTCTTTCTAAGGGTGATCAAATCGAAATTGCTAGTGGTTCGATTGAATCAAGTCGTCATAATAATATAAGTTTCCAGAGGTATTTGTTTCTAAGGATTTCAATTTAGTACGGTTTTTTTTATTTTTTGAAATTTCAATTTGATTGATTTTCTCAGGTATTAGTCATGTAAACGTATATTTAATTAAAAGTTCGATATTTGTTTGGGACAGGAAGAACATCTAGTAGAAATTGACATTTTAGGAATCTAATCAGAGACTGGTAGGTCAATTGTTCAAGATTCCGAGGATTCTACTGTGAGTTTGCAAAGGATTAATGAGTCACATTTATTTTATTTTGTTGTTGTTTTTTAAGTAATGAAATTAAAATCTATCTTCATTGGCAGGTGTATCTGACAATGCTAGCCCATACGAATACAATGGGTGGTGGTGGTGCATAGGACTCATCTTCCTTCCTCCAGGTTTCTATGGACGAACACGTCATTACATACACTTAATGATATCCACAGTTACCTAAGAGTAAATCAATTACCAAAGAAATGCCTTCCTGTATATTCTTTAACTAAATGATCTCTTCAAAGTTGTAAATGATGGAGTTCTTTATGGTAATTTTTCAATCTAGCCACTTTCATATTTAAACTTAGAGTCTTAAAGTTAAATATTTTGGTGCCAACGGTCATTTGTCAATGCATTGATTGCACTGATCAAGTAAGTTCAGTAGTAGTTGTGGGATTTAAGTATATTGATTTTTAGCTCGTCTGGAAATAAATCCCTTGTGCCTTTAATTTCCTGGTACAAGTGTCGTACATTTTAAGTTTGATTTTAACCCAAACTTTGAAGTTTTAAAACTTTAATTAAAGAACTTGCTTTGACATTAGATTGCTTCGACTATGGTAATGGTGGACATTGTGGATTTTTTTATTGTATATATAATGAAGTATATATCATTGAAGTTCTTTGATTGGTATAACTGTAGATATTTAAGTACATGGTTTATGAGCGCTTGTAATGGAATATGTTTATTTTATGTTTCTCTTAAGGTCTACGCTTAATTTCCAGATTGATTTATTTGTCATCCCCTTTGGATGTTTGAACTAAGTTGGTTTCTTATTGTAGGATGAGATAAGGAATGTGCTAGGCGTATGCCCACAGTAAGTCTCTTTCCGAAATTAACTATACAGAGCAAATGTTTTAAGGTACTATGGTACTGTGTCTATCATTTCTTGTTTTCGGTTGCTACCTTATTAAGGTATTATGTGAAAGATATATGCAAGTTTTGGCGCTTGCATGCCCTTTTTGGTTGGGTTGACAGTTTTGTTACATTATTGTTGCTAGTGCCTTTTCATGCCTTGTGATGGAGCTTGCATTCTGATTGTTCCATGAAATTGAAATCTCATTGGAGTAACCACCACCTGCACTGAAACAGGCGGTATCTATGAAAAGAGTGGTGCTGACATTCATTTTGTTACAAACTTGTAAGTCTTCCTTAAAAGTTGCAGGACGGAAATTGATGAAACTGAATATACTCACACAAAAAGGCTTTTGCTTTAATCTGTTACAAGGTGGTGGACCAATAGCTTTCAGTTTAACTTAGCATGTTGATCACTGGTATGTTAATGCTTCCAGTTAAGACATTGATTTATTATCTTGTTGTCATATTAACTTTCCATTGATGTGTAATTGTATCTATTTTATACTCCAGGTTTCACTAAATGACATAAATAGTTAAGAAATCGTTTTCTTTATCTTGTTGCCGTATTAAGTTTTCATTGTTGTGTAACTGTATTTATGCTTCAGATTTCACTAAATGATATAAATTGAAGGCTGTAGTGACATATAAATTGAAGGTTCTGGTGAAGATGCATGTTGGTTTACATTGGAAGTGAAGGAATGTCACGTCATCCCCTTGTTATTCATTTTAATTTTAAACTTTGATGTTCATTTAAATTGTTAGTTGGAAACTCAACATTAGACTTGAAATTATACTCCAATGTTAGTTGAAGTATTTCATTCAGCTCTTCTTTGTGTTGTTTGAATGTAATCAATTACGACCTTGTAGTATTTGTTTGAATGAATGGATAATGTTGTTGGAAATACTTGTGTTAAATAAATTTGTTTTTCAGATCTATTTGAAATTGTTAAGTAAGAAGCAACTAGAATGGGCTTTTGTCAAACATATCTATAGCAAATATTTGACCAATGGCCACGGGTGATTTATTTCCATGGCTAATTAACACAAACGTGAATCTACTCTCTTAATTAGCCACGGCTAAATGCGTGGGAAAAAGACTTGTACCAATTGTCACGGCTAAAAAACCGTGGCTGACAACGTGGCAAAAACTATTAGCCACGGGACTATTAGTCACGAAGGGTCACCCGTGGCAAGATATTTTTTGCCACGGATTTTTGATTTATACCCACGGATTCCTGTCGTGGCTAAAGATGATTATTTTTGTAGTGTGTGGTGAAGGTTTGAAGATGTCGAGAAGATTGAGCTGATGAATTGAAAGTAGAGATCGATTAGAGAGTTGTTGTTGGTGGCGCTGCTGAAGAACTTATGAAGGAGGTACTGTGATTAATGGGTGTTGATGTTGCATCCGAGATCGATTGGAAGGAGGAGATGAAGTCGACTCAGAGTTGAGTCTGTTGAAGTATAAACAGATGCTCCTACTACTGAACCGAGAGGAATGAAGAACAGCTTAATGTTGTCGTTGAACTCGTGAGGAAGTGAATAGAGATGGGTCTCAGAACTCTAATGGGGAGGAAAATGAGTTGAGCCGCCGCCGATTGGTGGTTTGGATGGAGAAATCGAATGGGTTGCGATTGATGGAATGAATGTGCTAAATAGATGTATGTTAGGGATTGTGATTGATACAGAGAAGGAGTCAGAAAGGCCTAAGTTGGCCGGAAACGATGGAGAAATAGACATAACTCGGCCGGACATCTACTTCAACCGAGTCAACTCGCGATCCACCCGATTCTGATCCACCGATCCACTCGCATCATTAAAGTTTAGTCCGACTCCGACTTAGACGAATCGACTCACCGACTTTTTCTCCCTTTGACCTCGTTGACTAATGCTGATTGGAGGCTTGACCACTTTGGCCGTTAGTCCTAACTGAGATCGACGGAATATTCCGTCGAATATTCCATCGACGGACAAATTTTCGTGTGACCGCGGCGACTATTCCTGGGCCAAATTCCGCCACAATACCGCTTTTTCCGGCGAGCCAAAAATTCCAGAATTTTCTATGGATTTCTCTCATGGGTGTGAAGACTTGGACTAGGAATTGGATGGAGAATTGGGCTCAAACTTGGAAAGAGAAGATGGAAGTTGAGAAAAGCTTGGATTTGGAAGTTGAATTGCTAAAGGAAAAGGATTCTATTCCTTGGAAGAGTTGGAGAATATTGAAGCCTATAAATAGAGAAGTTTTCTACATCTTTTTCACACCTCTCTACACACACATCACTTGTGTTTTTGATAGCTTTTGAAAATTCTTCTTTTTAATTATTTGTGTGAACTCTTGAAAATTCTCCTTTTAAAATATTTATTATTTGTGTGAATTTCAAAAGCATGAGTAGCTAATTTTCTTATTGATTGAGGATGAATTCCTAGTTCTTAACATATGATTTAAGTTTTTGTTTTCAATTCTATCTTGAGGTTTTTCACATAATTATCGTTTGTTTTTACTAATAGGAATGATCTTAATGACATTCATGATTGATTGATAGATTATTTAGAGTGCACGCTAAATTGATTTGTTAATTTGATCTAAAGCTAGTGAAAGTTAGGGGATAAGTAATCGTTTCTGACTCTTTACATAAGTAGCAAACACGAGACTCATGAGAGGGATTCCGTGGAGCAATTGTGTGTGAAAACAACATTAGCAAGTAGACCTTGATCTAAGAGTCTAACTACTAATATTGACCTAATAAGTTCATGAATCTTAATGCGTTTATTTAAATTACATCTAGAGTGATCTACTAATAGGTGGTTTGGTAAATAGAATCCGGTAGTCGAGAACTTCCGTGTCCGTGATATAAGGGATTTAGGGTTTAGCACCGATCTAGCCGCTTTACCTACTACGGTTGGTGATAATTTGTGACTAATAACAAGTAGAAAAGAACATAACTTGATTCATTGTTTAGAATTAAGAAGGATTCCTTGGTCTTGTCTCTCTTATTGTTTTCAACTTTATCTTTTAATTGCTTTGTTTATTTTCTTTTTGCTTTTACACCCCCTTTGTGACAATTTTTACAACTAGAATCTCTTGCTCCTCGTGGGAACGAACTTGACTTCCATTATATTATTTTTAATTGAGTGGAAATATTAATTAATTTGATTGCACCTACGACACGCATCAAATTTGGCATCAAATGTTGAAAGCTTTCCCGTTTTCTTTGGCGGGCAATGCTAAGGAATGGTTATATTATTTGCCTTCCGGAAGTATCACAACATGGAATGGTATGAAGAAACTTTTCCTCGAGAGATATTTTCCGCATCCAAAGCTACTCAAATTCGCAAGGAGATTTGTGGATCAAACAACAAGTGGGAGAATCATTGCATGAATGTTGGGAGCGATATAAGAGGTT
>JAJJWW010015599.1:0-21619 GCA_023531295.1 Papaver armeniacum
AGAAAGTATATTGGACTTTGTCCATCTGATTGCTAATCGAATTGTTGGGTGTGGTTGTTAGACCCCCACTTTTTCAGTGTGTAGGTGCATGAACCACGTTTAAGACCTTACAAGTCTGTGTTTGTAGCCAATCGAGTCACGAGGACAATATCTCTTCTATACTTCAAGATGTCTTCCATGACTTTTAACTATATTAAAATGTCTTGGGAATACCTCAAGGTTACTCCTTAGGCCAGTTCTTAAATCGAGGTAAGAAGATTGTTTTCACCTTAATGTGACATATCTTCCAGATGAGACATAGGGAGCGATGGAAAAAAGTGAAATGGAGCTCACGAGAATCGCAAAAACTTCTCTTGAGATTATTGATTTCCGGGATCATGATCGGTGATTGATGAATTTGAAAAGTCTCTTGATCAAGAAAATGAACTCTACGGCATCATTGAGTCTTTCTCTGAGAATATTGAAAAACCTCGAGAAACTACTCAACGGCGTGAAAAGATTAGTGTTCTTGAAGATATTGTTAGGAAGACTCAATTAGGAAAGCAATGGTGATCGAGAGCGCATTCCTTGATTTAACAAACTTCGTGTTGAGAAAGAAAAACTACAAGCATCTTTGAGTATAGCCCATGAACAATGTAGATCATTGGAAAAGGAAAACTCGTCTTAAGGAGAAACTCCTCGTACAAGTAATTCTCACGAATCACGGTACATGACGAGATGCTCTAAGAAGATTGTGTCAAGAAAAGTTTACATAACTTACAATCTTCTCATATGGCTATGAAGTTAAAACAGGTGCCAATTATTGCTTCTCCTCCATGAACTTGTACATTAAGGGGAAAAAGAATCATTATGTTATCCATTGTTTTGCTTAAGGAAACAGATTTCTAAACTTCATAATTTGCTTCTTTCCACTTGTCAATGGAATAAATAGCCCGTCGACTCTGCGGTGATCACATACCCACGAGAAAACGAGAAAACTTATAAAATGATCTCTTTCACAGAAATCATCACAGGGCTCAAAGGCTTTCCAAAATTGTTGTGATAAAAACGTTCCTTTGTTTATAAAGGTTATTCGGGGTAAATCTAAGTCTAGAAAATGGATTCCCTTCTATCCTAATCCTCTTGAACTTGTTGCAAGAGGTCCCGGATTTAGTCCTCATAGAAAACCTTCCGACGTATATATCAAACATGATGTGCCTTTTTTTCACGGAATAGGTGTCAAACAAAGAAAGGCAAACGCACAAAGTTCATGATCGAGATGAGATGTACAACTCCCTTCTCAATCATCATAGTGGGATTGTTTCTCACTCTACCGCCGATTCCGGAGTAGTCTTTTCCTTGTTCTAACCTGAGAGGTGCAAGGACAATAATTGAGAATTACTCAAGTATGTTGTATATTTTTATGTTTAAGTTTGTGTGTTGGCGGTCCATAACGTTCGCGTCCTCCTATTGAGAATTCTTAGGGTTTCCAAAAACAAGAGTTCATCTCTCCTGTTTACATACACATATATATGTTATCTATATTGTGTTTTTCCATCCCTAATAATAATTATATGGAGAATCCTGCAAAGTCTCAAGATATTGCATCTTGATATGGAGGAAGACGCTCAAGAACGTGAGTCATTGCAAGAGCTTGTTCTAAAGAAGATGCTTGAAAGAAAGGATCACAACTCCTGGATTAATGATTCGTCAAGGATTTAATTCGTTTTGAATGATTCAAAGGTCGAGTTTGCAAAATGATTAAACCAACTCTTGCATGGTCGAGAATCCCCTTGCTAATCGAATCTTCGATAATGGAATCAAAAGAAGCTCATCATGGACGTGGTCAAGACTAGACGACTTACTTTCGGGTTGTTGATCGTAAAAGTTAGTGTTCTAACTCACGAACATGGTGTTTTAAGGTCAAGAGGATAAAGGAAATCGGTGACACCTTCTTTGATGGATTCATTGAAAGATATGAGGTTCTCAACGAACTCGATTTTTTCTTATACCATCTAGTAAATCTTCTATTTTTCCTGTTTTTGTTAGAAGAATAACTAGAGTTTGGAATAGCCATTATTGTGATTACACACACCTATGTCCAACGTTTTCATCTTCATGTTTTTAGATTTATTGGTTTAAACCCCTAAACTTGTTTGGAAGATGATTTTTTGCGGTATTAATTTGTATGGTTTTATATATTGCAATTGTTTATGGATATGTGTGTTTGCGTACGTGAACTATGATTGTCACATATCTTGTCAAAAGTAAAGTCTTTCGTAAGTCGATATTCTTATATTGATAAAGGAATGAATGGACTTTTGACAAATACAAAAGTTAAGCTTATATTGTCAATTATTGATGGAAGGTAGGTTAAAATATTTTGTTTTCAAGGATTATGTCTATTGTATGTCATGGTGCAAATTGTGATGGAAAATAGAATGAATCCTTGTGTATTCCGCAGTAATTGATCTTCCCTGATCCATATTTTTTGTGTATTACTGTGAGGCTCGTAATGTGTCTTATGTTGAGCACTAAAACAATCAAAGTTTATTATTTTCATGGTTAGCTTTGTTGTTGTTCCATAAGGTACTTTATGTCGAGCATATTGGACTAAATTAATCATCTTGTTTGGTTATTTAGTTATGACTCCATAAGTTTTCTTATGTTTGAGCGCTTTTTGATTGGGTTGATTATTTTCATGATTAACTTAGCCATTGCTCCATAGATTCTCTTATGTGAGTATGGCCAATTAAATTGATTACTTTTTGTGATTAGTTTGGTTGTGTATTTCGATTAAATTAATCATGGGTTCTCTTGTGGTTAATTTAATTGAGTATTTTGGATTCAAATTCATACTTGTATGTGATTTGTTATGTCCAAAGAAATCCTTCTTTTCTTTCGAAATTAAGGTCGCTTCTTGTTGTTCTTTCGGAATGACATATTATGGGGGAGAGTTCTTTTGAACTTGCGCTTAATTGCCATATCTTTGTGGGGAGTGCGGTTGTGGAATATTATAGGGGTTATCTTGTATCTTTAAACTCCTTGATGAATGCATTTAGCTTCGGCTTTATGATTGCATCTAAATAAGATGATGTGTGTTTCTTTATTTTGGTCATGAAATGTCTCTTTCGGAAATTTCATTAGATCCCGTTCTTTGTACCTTTGCCAATTTTATTGACAAAAAGGAAGAGAATTAATATGTAGTTCACACTACAAATACATATGGCTTTCAGATCATTATGTAAGGGGGAGTGGTTTCCATGTGAGATGGAGTATTGACTAAGGGGGAGTGATACATATCACCATAGTATTGTTGTTGAAGTTGTGATACAATTGAACTTTGACGCTGTGTAATGATACTATGAAACTGTATAACAATGATTGAGAACTCTTGTTTTCTTATTGTTATAGATACGGATTTTCAACAACGATGATGCTAAACTTACAACCTTTGGGATCATTGGAGTACTTGGAAGTGACGAAGATTTCGAGTAATGTTGAAGATTAGACATGTGGAATAGGAGCTAAAAAGTTAATTTATTTATTTTTTGTATTCCATATGTATTAATAGTTTTCCACTAAAATTGACAAAGGGGAGATTGTTATAAAGCATTGCTCTGGTCGAACTTCGCATGCGTTGCTATTTCAAGCATGTTTGTCAATGTTAGTGATCAAAACTATAAGTCTTGATTTCTAGCCTATGTAGCTAAAGGTATCGGACTAGGATAGAAAGTGTAGTTGAGCTCAAGAACTCCATGGCAATCATCATACAAGACGAAAGACTACTCGAGGAACCAGTGGAACTTCATCGACTAAAACGTATATGGCGCATTGTTGTGGAAACACATATATGTATAAGTCCTTATTCCTTGAACCAAAGTTTTTTGAACTTTGTTGACAAGAGAAATGGAAGTGGCGCAAGCCAAGTCGCTAATCGCAAAGTTCTCGACCCGAGAATTTCGCCGGAGTTTGTGTACTCCTTCCATGAGCTTAAGTCCGCGAACCCAGTCTACGAACTTGAGTAGGTTATATCTAAAACCGGTTGTTCTTGAACTAATGTTTATATAAACTAAGGAATGCTTGTGCAAACCGTGGCTATAAAGTTCATGAACCGATTCGAGTGAATCAAACCGTTTTTGCTTCGATTATGTCTTGTGTAGTTACATAAGTGATAAGCACGTAAGTGCTACATTTTATACCCATATTTATATTAGCTAGGATTCGATATGTTGGCTAATAACACTATTTTAGTGCTTTTGTAGAAAGTACAAGAAAATCCGATCATCTGAAAGATATATAGCTAATTGGGCACTAAGATGTCATTTGCGGCGGAAATAACCAATGATGCTCAGTATGCCACAAATAGAGAGTCGGGGCCAGCACATCAACTGAATTGTGTTTGTATACTAGAGTAAGACGTGGAGACGCCAGAGCATAACGAATAGTGAGATGCGTGTAATTCTCTCGCTCCATTTCATCTTTTATCAGAACAATAAAAAGGAACTCTCGTTATCATCCAAGTAGGTGATGTTGTTATGAGAAGAATAGGGAGATTTGAAGATCTAGAAATAAGGATGAGATTCACAGAGAATTAAAGAAGTTTCTGAGAAGACGTGATAGTGATGGAATTGGTCGAAATGGTGGCGTAATCACAAGAGAATTGTTGAGATTGAAGAAGCATATGGCATCACCGGCAAAGTCAGTTCTTAAAGATTGGTCTTGATCAAACGGAGCAGCTTATTGTGGCGTCGATGAAGAGAAGAACAAGAAACCCATCTACTACAGGCGCATTTCGTGATTGAAAGAAGCAGTTATTGGCACGTTGACAGCAACAACAAAAATTGATTTGGGTCTCTTGGCCTGAAGTGCAGTCGATAGATGAGTGTTTGCCGTCGGGGTTTATCGACCTTCAGCTGAAATATTTGGACTGGTGATGCCGATTGAAGGTTTTTCAAGGCATCAGAATAAATGGGTGACTGCAGTTGGTGGAGACTGGAGGAAGGTGTTGTGGTTGTGGCTGTATAAGAAGCTCAGATGGTCGGAAAATGCTTCGTATCAACTGGTGATAACAGTCAACGGGAGGTTTGTCTACGAACTGAACATTGAGAAGAAGAGATTGAGGTGCGTCTGTTGAATGGTCAAGAGCAATGAGATATGGAGCTATAATATGAATTGGGGTTCTTGCTGTGTATGGAATTGGTTTAGCTTCGCAGTCTTGGTAAGATGGCCAGGGAAATAAGCAGTGGTGATTTATATGAGTTGCTGAGATCGAGAAGAAGAATGGAAGTTGGATTATCTATCTCGATCTTGGAAGTAAGGATGCGGGGTTGATTGGAGAAACTCGTCTGTTGTTTGTCGAGGTTAGGCGATGTTAGTTAGCTTGGCACGGAATGAGATGAACCATATGGATATGTTTGGGTTCGATAGGTGCTGGAGATGGAATCGAACTGAGACAGCAGGAGTATAGGACTGCAGTTGAGATTTCGCGGTTGAGTGCATGGAAGGGAGCTGTCGATGGAGTAAATGGTTGTGGCTGGTTTGTACTTGAACTGCCAGGCACTCGAATGAAAGAATGCAACATCATCAAATCTAGGTGGTGATCTTAACGAAGTGGTGGTTTCACTGTGAGTTATTCTCGAGCAGGTCATTGAGCAATATCACGGCAACATCGAGCAGATTTGTGGGTTTTTGTTTGGCAGTCAACAAGTTAGCGTACTATGCTGTTGATCGAGGTGAGTTGGGACTAAGCTGCTATTTCCGGTGAAGCAAGGTGTCCTGGATGGTCAGGGATGAAAGAATTTGGACGTGGGCTGAAGCCGGTGTTGGACTGGGCCTTGGCAGATTTGTTCGCTATCATTTTTTTTATACCTCGCATCATCTATAAAGAAAGGGCAGAGAAGAACAGGGAGGAGGAGGAAGCTGGAGGCAGCTACACAGCCGTGAAGAGGAGAAAACAAGGGTTTGCAGATTGATTTTATTTTTCATGGTTTTCCATGGTTTTCTACGAAATCATGGGAAGGGGTGCAAAATTTTGTTAGGTTTAGCAAAAATTGAAACCAATTTATTTATATAGACTCTACGATGATATTTCTAATAATGATTCATTGATTAGTGATTTCTCTTCATATAGCTTGGTGTTTTATCGTTCATGTGATTTTCTTGATTATTTATGCTTTTGAATTGATATTTCGTGCTTTGGTTAAATCCCTAGACGTGGTATGCAAGGATAGATAGGTAATGCTTTAGGATCGCTACATACGAAGCGAAGGAAGTTCTGACGGAGAAACAATATTTTAGAATTTAACATTTCATCTTCCGAGACATGAGATTGATTTCAAAATTTATCTTGAGTAATAAATAGAGATTAGTAGAGTTTTATATGATTGAATTGGTGGAAATCGAAAACCCTAATAACCCGTTGCCTATTTTGTTGCGATTATTTATTATTTCATTTTGTCCGAATTCCTAAAACTCTAAAAATATTATTTTTTGATTAGTGATTATTGGTATTAGTTGGTAGAGTATTTCACACTCCTCGTGGGAACGACATGTACTTGCCATTGTCTACTAGTTAGACGATGTGCACTTGCAGTATATTTTTATTGTAGGTTTTCAAGCCTACCAAGTTTTTGGCGTCGCTGACAGGGAGTGGTTGCAAAATACTCTATGATTGATATCTATTTGTACATAATTTTATTTTGTTTTTCTTTTAACTTTCTTTTGGTTCTTTTTACGCATTTTATTTGATTTTTTTAAGTACCTTAGCTGAAGTGTTGTGGCCAAAAGAAAGTATGCACTCGCAAGGCTTTTGCAAGAGCCACTCGGAAGATCCATTAGAGGTTTGCTTAGCTCACTTTGGGTATGATTTTGATGATGATAGTGTTATTTGTGAAGTCAATGCCTTATTAGAATCCACACCACTACTAGACACTAATAAATGGAAGCCCAAATTAGAACCTCTAGTTCTACCCGATTCTCGACTAGTTCCATCGGTCGATAAAGCTCCGACTTTGACCCCTAAACCATTGTCTGATAGTATTCATCTTGATGATATTAATAATGAAACCGTTGTGGATGAAAATGGGTTTATTAGTCATGATATTATTGCTCTATTGAGTCGTTGTTCAGCGAGTAAATTTGAGCTAATTCATGTGCCCTATTTTGCTGAATTTGAACCAATCTCAGCCGTGGAAGTTATTTCTGCTGATTTAGAGCCTGATTTAGGGCGTGCACCTCAACAAGAAGCTATTGAACAATTTATACCTCTTTGTGTGAATGATTTACACATCCCGACAATGCATGGATTGACTACTATGATATGTTTTGTACGAGGAATGGATTCACATATATCTTTGGATGGGTATAGTGTTTGCAGGTGCATATTTTCAGCTGACCGGATTAGTTGGGTTGATCCCCAACTTTTCAGACTATATATATATATATGATTGGCAGCTAACTTTCGGGTATTAACCTCACCTCGTTTGAGAACGTGCTACTGGTAAAAAGGGAGACAAATACCTTTCGCTTCATGGGAGTCAACCCATCAGATTTGTTCCCTTCACTCTATCTTTTATTTTTATTTGTTTAATTTTTGCATATTTTATTTTAGGATTTTCCACCTTAATTTCTACATTTGGATGACTAATTACATTGAGTTACATTGAGGACAATGTAATGTTTAAGTGTGGGGAGTGGGCACTTTTCGTTAGGATACTTGAAAAAAATTATTTTAATTTATTATTTTTAGAGTATTTTCTATGATTGTTTGTTTAGCGGGTCTTTTCCATTCTTTTTCACATTTTAATTTTATGACCGGTTTGTTTAGCGGGTCTACAATTAAAATAAAATGATGATCATTTGTTTAGCGGGTCTTTCTGTCTAGCTGTTTAGCAGACATCTCTCGATCTTACTGTTTAGCGGATCCAGTCTCGCTGTTTAGCAGACATCTATATCTACTGTTTGGTGGATTCATCTCGCTGTTTAGCAGACATCTCTTCATATCCAGCTGTTTAGAGGATATTTTCTAGGCGTGAGCGGATATATTTTTTGTTTTTGCTCGAGGACTAGCAAATATAAGTGTGGGGGTGTTGATAAGCACGTAAGTGCTACATTTTATACCCATATTTATATTAGCTAGGACTCGATATGTTGGCTAATAACACTCTTTTAGTGCTTTTGTAGAAAGTACAAGAAAATCCGATCATCTGAAGGATATATAGCTAATTGGTCACTAAGATGTCATTTGCGGCGGAAATAACCAATGTTGCTCAGTATGCCACAAATAGAGAGTCGGGGCCAGCACATCAACTGAATTGTGTTTGTACTAGAGTAATACGTGGAGACGCAGGAGCATAACGAATAGTGAGATGCGTGTAACTCTCTCGCTCCATCTCATATTTTATCAGAACAAAAGGAACTCTCGTTATCATCCAAGTAGGTGATGTTTTTTTTGCTAGAAAATAAGAATTATATTAATAAAGGAAGGTTACATAGAGGAGATTAAGAAGGCCGGGATTTAATCCAACCATTCTCGGAGACTCTTGACCTTCTACTTGTGATTTGTTGCTTTATCGCCAAGCCTTAAATGGTTTCTACGCAAGAATTCAAATCGTGCTAACCGAAATGAGAACTAATGTTTTACAAGTCATCTATGACTGATTTATTATACCAAAGTACAACTGGTTGTCACTAGAATTAAAGGATTCAATCACTATCTTGGCATCACTAACGAAACAAACTTTATCCAACTCTTTAGTTTTAGCCCATTTCTTTGCTTCAAAAGAGCCAGGACTTTCGACTTCCTCAAAGACTCCTTACATTCCCGGCTTTGAGTTTGCATCAGAAATGTGCCTGCAAGATCAGTTAGAACCAACCCAATGCCAGATAAATTAGTATCCTTGTCGAAAGAAGCATCAGAAAAGATAATATGACAATCAGATGGGAGTGTGCTAGTGATTTGATCCATGGATTTATCAACTACTTGAGACTACTCTATTGGGTTATTGGTATTACAATTAGACAAGTATAGCTCAAAGTGTCATTGATGAACTTAAGAGCCATTACAGCGATAGATCGATGATTAAGATTTTTCCCTTGAAAGACATTGGAACATCTTTCTTTCCGTGATGTTCAAGCAATAGAAAAGACAGATCCTCGCTTTCTTGGTCAGTTCCTCATCCGATAACCATTTAACAATCCAATCCTGCATTAATGTTAGAAGAACAATCTGTGCAATAATATCTGCATAAGGAGTTAAAGACCAAACTGACTTTCGAAAATTAGCATTGAAGAATAATGTGTTCGGGAGTTTCATTATTACAGGAGTTACACATATTACAAGAGGTCTCATGTTCATTAGAGAATCTCGCAAGAAACAGTTTTAGCTGGAAGTATGTTTTCATGGCACTTCCAAGCAAAAATCGTACTTGGGGGAGAATGGGAAGCTTCCACAGAGATCTATAAATAGGATTGATACTTTGTGGATTATTCATATACAAATTTCGACGAGAGATGACTTTATAAGGCTGATTTGTTTAAAAGGAACCATTTTTGGTATATGGCCAAATGATTGTCACATCCAGATAAGGGAATTCTAAGTCCTAGTATACTACTAGCATTCTGTGGTGTGAAAAAGGCTTTGACTAAGTCAGAATTCCAAGATTTTGTTTCCCTATCTATGAAATCAGAGACAACAAGATTGGGATTGGGATTAGAGATGAACTTAGGCTCAATAGCATTAGGGAACCAATTGTCCATAAAAGCAGAAATATTATCTCCATTCCTAACCTCCCAAATGGAGTGATTTCTAATGACCTCAAGACCACGATAAATGCTTCTCCAAGACCAAGAACAGTCTACTTTTTTAACACAATGAAGGGGATGACAATGTTTAAAGTACTTACATTTCAAGATAATGACCCAAAGAGCATCGGGGTTATGAATGACTCTCAAGCGATTTTAGTTAACAAGGACAAGTTAACTTGTTTGAGATTACGAAAACCTAGACCACCTTGGTATTTATGTGTGCAAATTTTAGGCCAACCTCTTAAGTAAAGACCCCACGACCTTAGATTTACCCCACCAAAAGTCTCTCGAGAAGACTCCATCTTTGTTAATAATAGAATCGGGAAGGTAAAAGTATTCATATGATAAATAGGAGAAGATTTTAAGACATTTTGGACCATAACTTGAGACCTACCCGCTTTGATTGAAATGTTTTCCTTTCCATTTAGCAACTATTTTGTCAAAGTGATCATTGAGATGATTAAAAGAGTCAGTTCTAGCTCTAGAGATGAATAAGGGAATACCTAGATACTTCTCATTAAGAGCTATTTTCTTAACTTTTAAATCATTAATAAGGGAGACAGCAAGGTCTGGATGAACATTATTACTAAAGAAACAACCAGATTTCTGAAGATTAATCACCTGACCAGAAGCATTGCTAAAATCCTTGATTAAACTCAATAAGTTAATAGCTTCAAGATGAGAAGCTTTAGCAAAGATGAGGCAATCATCTCCAAAAGCAAGTGACCGATGCTAGGAGCTTCTTTGGTGATTTTTAAACCATGAATGAGATGACAATTTCAAAGCATGTATGAGATATCTAGAAAATGATTCCATGACTATAATGAATGTATGGAGACGGGGGTCACCGTCTCGAGACCCTTGTTGGTCTATAAGTTTTGCACGGAGAACCATTTAACAAGATAGAAATACTAGTAGTGCTGATACATTGATGGATTAGATCACACCAATGATCAGAAAACCCAAAAGCTCTTAGAATGTCTTTAAGGTAATACCATTCCACTCTGTCAAAGGCCTTAGACATATCAAGTTTAAGACCCATGACACCCCATTTATCCTTTTTCCTTTTCCTTTTCATCGTGTGGACTAACTCATGAGCAATGATGACATTATCCTGAATATTCCTTCCAGGAACGTAAGCAGCCTGGTAAGGGCTTATCATTTTGCTCAAAAGAGGTTTCATTCTATTTACAACAATTTTGGAGATAATTTTGTAAATACAATTACACAAAGAAATAGGTCTAAAGTCAGTAGGGCTAGAAGGATTATTGACTTTAGGGATTAAGGACAAGAAAGTATGGTTCATCTCTTTGAGAAGATATTTGGAATCAAAAAAACTATTAACAATTTTCCACATCATCAATTAAGAGATCCATATTTTCTTTGTAGAACCTGGGAGGAAAGCCATCCGGCCTGGAGCAGTCCAGGGGGTCATTTGGTTGATAGTATCAATAATTTCCCGCTTAGTAACAGGTCTAGCGAGGTTAGAATTATCACTACTAGAGATACAGGTTCAATACAATTAAGAATTTGGGATTCCTATAGGGATTAGAAGAAGTCCCAATAGATTTGAAATGATTTACGATAAGAGTTTCAAGAGAGACTCTATCATTAACCCATTGCCCATTATCCAATTTAAGGGCACTAATATGATTAAAGTGCTTCCTTCTATTGGCATAGTTGTGGTAGAACCCAGATATTCCTATCAAAGGATTTGAAATACTCTTGTCTAGATTTTTGTGCGTAAAAGTCCTCTTGAATTTTTTGCCAATGTTCTAAATTAAACTCTACTTGTTTAATCAAATCCACATTGATAGGAGAATGTGGTAGATTATTAAGATCATTGAGTTGAGCATTCAAAGTTTTGACTTTGTTATCAATATTACCAAAATGATTGAGGTTCCACAATTTCAAATCATACTTAATATTTCTCAACCTATTAGTAAATTGAAAAGAGAAAGACCCATTAATATCTATAGAATAAGCATTTTTAATGACATCTTTTACTGAAGAGGTCACTACTCCAACATTTAAAATATCTATAAGGCCTACTACCTTGATAAGACAATGAATTAGTCTCCAAGATAATGGGGATATGGTCACTGCCAATGGTATCAATATGTCTAACTGGGGTAGAACCATAATGAGTTAACCAGTGGCCATTTGCCAGGGCCCTGTCTAATCTAGCATAAATGCAATTATCTCCAGACTGTCTATTATTCCAAGTAAATCATTGTTAATAGTATAGCCTAAGTCGAGAGAGATCGGCCTTATCTAGAATAGTTTTAATTTCGTGGAATTCAATAAAGAGTTGGAGTAGATAAAGAAGATCTTTCTTGGGCATGCATAGTGATATTAAGATCGCCTATGATAACCCAAGGTATATTGGCTTGATCACCAATTTCACTTAAGTATCTCCATTGTGCCATCTTTTCTTCATGATAAACAGAACCATAAAGGAAAGTGACTAGGAATTTTGGTTTGCAAGGATTATCAGCTATTAAGACATTAATCATTTTATCAGTGTTGTGAACTATTTCAGTCAAAAACTAGTAGATTTCCAAATCAAAGAGATACCACCGGCTCTACCTATTGAGGGAAACACCCAACAATTAGGAAATTGAATCTACTAAGATATTGATTCATCTTAGAAGACTCATTTTTTAGTTTCATTAGGAGAAAATCATGTCGGGGTTTTGACCTCTGATCAAATTCCAAAGTGAGTTTCTGGTAGAAGGATTGCCGAATCCCTGAACATTCCACGACATAATTCTCATTTTGTAAAAATAAGAATTAGCGAGACGGTGCTCTAAATTACTACCAGGAAAATTGTAATGAGAGCAGTACAAAAAAATTGAGAATGATATAATTCCTAACCACCCAAAAAAGCGAGAATGATTAACGGAAGACCAACAAAAATGCAAATGGTGCTTATGAGACGAGATAAAGTGATTTGGGTTTCTAGTTCTAATACTAAGATTTTGGGAAACCCTAGAAATTAAATAAACACACCAATCAAACGAGTAGAAAGGAATTGATTGAGGAATTATGTAGTTAAATAAAGCGTAATTCTTAAACGGAAGAGAAGAGAATTTAGAAACCTGATTTACGCACTTGAAGATGGATCAGCCGTAGAAAGGAGATGGAACAACAAAGTTGTTTGATTCTCTTACTCCATTCTCTACATCTATCATGTTCATATCACCACCACCTAGGATGTTCCCATCGATCAGGTTGATCTCCTCTTCCTAACCAACATGGAGTTGAAGTTGTCTTTTGCTAGAGTTAGGGTTGGAGGAATTCATATCAAGAAGTACATAATTGTCTTCTAAACTAGAGTCTCGCTCTTATTCTTCCAGGGTTAGAGTCATCCTCATCCGACCCCTGACCCACTAAACCACCAATTATTATTGCCCAATCACGTTAGGCCCATTTTCCCAAATGAGGATGTTGTGCATATTTTGGACTGGATGAGCATGTTTGGCATAGTAAGCTTCAAACTCTGGATCTGTCATGCCAAAAATAAATATGTTCCACGCTCTTTCTTCGCAAAGATCGTCATTGTGAGCTATTGTGAAGCATCGTTACATATCCCTCTAGGTTGTTTCAAGAAAGTGATATCGAACCCATACTTTCGATTAGCAGAAATTTGTGAGTAGCAGGTTCCCTCTTTTCAATGGTTGGTGAGGTCGACTTCAATTCTAGCGAGACAACTCTGCCTCTAATGGTGAAACCTCTTTGGAACCTCATCAGCTATCTTCCTTCCCATGTCGTCACATAATCTGTAATAATACCTTCATCCATATGCTCCGGTATAGTCCTTTTATCATTTAAAGAGAAGATCGGTGAGAAGATATAGTTATCAAGTGGAATTGAGTTATCATAAGGTTTAAGAACCACCAAGTGTTCATGGATGATCCATGGAGCATTTTTCATAACATCAAAGAACATCTTCTCATAAGCTTTAAACTTGAAAACATACAGTTTCTTCCCATAGTATTAATCGACTTTCTATGTCTTCTCCATATTATGTTGACATCTTCTTTGGACTTTTCTATTTCAATATCATCTTTAGAGATTATCTTCCCAAGAAGACAGGTTTTTCCATTTGTTAGCAAAAGAATGCTAACTCTTCTTCGTAAATCAAACATTCTCTTTACGACTTGGATTTGCACTTCCCGCAGTTGAAGCATTAAATCTTTTTGTGAGAGCTGCTAGCTGAAATCTTGAGCCTTGCGACATGCTTATGAAAGTTGGGAGAGAATTACTTTCAGAGAGGAAACAATGTGATTTGGTAGGTGAGGATTTCATTCTTGTGTATCTAGCTATATAAACAAGAAAAGGGTTAGGGTTTCTATCTTGGACTTCAATAGAGGGAGGATATTCTTACTAAGAATACGGGTATATTGTTGAGATATTCCCGATGATATATCAGGTCCGAAAATCTCACAAATATTCAACTTTATTTTAGGAAAGTGGAACTCAAAATTTGAAATTTCCATGAAATGCGCCTTTTTTTGAAAACTGTTACCCAAACTACCCTTATCTCTGTGGAAGAAGCAATGGAGATCTTGATTTTTTTTACGATGAACCGGGTAAAGTAGATGATGAAACCTCTGCCCGGAAGAGAAGCCTACTGCTTCATGAATCAAAAAATTAGAGATCACAATGATAGAAACTAATAAGAATCGACCTTTGCTGTTGGTGATGAACATGACCATATTTTAAATATGAGGAACACTACAATTCCTAATGAGAATCAGAGAATCAAACTGCACCACTGCCCCCTAAAAGACCACAACCGGTACGCTACTTAGATCCACTACGTGCTGCAAATCTCAAAGATTAGAAATCCATGAAAAACATAAACAAGAAAGGCAAGAAAATATTAGACAGAATGTTATATGAGTTGACAAAGCGAAAAAAAATATAGCACTATTAGCATAGAATAGAAATCAGAGAAGGAGATTCAACAATCACATGAGCAACATAATGAAATAAAGAATGGAAAATCACAACATTTTTCAAATCAGGAAGTTTTCGGTAATTAGTTACTCGACTCGTTTACGCTTGATCTTTTACTCGTCACACTCGATTATCAGACACAAAATCTTTGTTGTTTGCTGATGATGTTAGAGGCAATCACAAGAAGCGTAAGCCATTACCTAATAGGGAGATTTGAAGATCTAGAAATAAGGATGAGATTCACAGAGAATTAAAGAAGTTTCTGAGAAGACGTGATAGTGATGGAATTGGTCGAAATGGTGGCGTAATCACAAGAGAATTGTTGAGATTGAAGAAGCATATGGCATCACCGGCAAAGTCAGTTCTTAAAGATTGGTCTTGATCAAACGGCAACATCTTATTGTGGCGTCGATGAAGAGAAGAACAAGAAACGCATCTACTACATGCGCATTTCGTGATTGGAAGAAGCAGCTATTGGCACGTTGACAGCAACAACAAAAATGGATTTGGTCCTTGGCCTGAAGTGCAGTCGATAGATGAGTGTTTGCCGTCGGGGTTTATCGACCTTCAGCTGAAACATTGGGACTGGTGATGCCGATTGAAAGTTTTTCAAGGCATCAGAACAAATGGGTGACTGCAGTTGGTAGAGACTGGAGGAAGGTGTTGTGGCTGTGGTTGTATAAGAAGCTCAGATGGTCGGAATATGCTTCGTATCAACTGGTGATAACAGCCGACGGGAGGTTTGTCTACGAACTGAACATTGAGAAGAAGAGATTGAGGTGCGTCTGTTGAATGGTCAAGAGCAATGAGATATGGAGCTGTAATATGAATTGGGGTTTTTGCTGTGTACGGGAATTGGTTTAGCTTCGCAGTCTTGGTAAGATGGCCAGGGAAATAAGCAGTGGTGATTTGTATGAGTTGCTGAGATCGAGAAGAAGAATGGAAGTTGGATTATCTGTCTCGAGCTTGGCAGTAAGGATGCGGGGTTGATTGGAGAAACTCGTCTGTTGTTTGTCGAGGGTTAGGCGACGTTAATTAGCTTGGCACGGAACGAGATGAACCATATGGATCTGTTTGGGTTCGATAGGTGCTGGAGATGGAATCGAACTGAGACAGCAGGAGTATAGGACTGCAGTTGAGATTTCGCGGTTGACTGTAAGGAAGTGAGCTGTCGATGGAGTAAATGGTTGTGGCTGGTTTGTACTTGAACTGCCAGGCACTCGAATGGAAGAAGGCAATAGCAGCAAATCTAGGTGGTGATCTTAACGAAGTGGTGGTTTCACTGTGAGTTATTCTCGAGCAGGTCATTGAGAAACATCACGGCAACATCGAGAAGATTTGGGGGTTTTTAGTTTGGCAGTCAACAAGTTAGCGTACTATGCTGTTGATCGAGGTGAGTTGGGACTAAGCTGATATTGCCGGTGAAGCAAGGTGTCCTGGATGGTCAGGGACGAAAGAATTTGGACGTGGGTGAAGCCGGTGTTGGACTGGGCCTTGGAAGATTTGTTCGCTCATTTTTTTAGACCTCGCAGCATCTATAAAAAAGGGCAAAGAAGAACAGGGAGGAGGAGGAAGCGGAGGGGCTACACAGCCGTGAAGAGGAGAAACAAGGGTTTGCCGATTGATTTTATTTTTCTCCATGGTTTGCTAAATCGTTTGTTAGGTGTAGATTGAAACCAATTTATTTATATAGACTCTACGATGATATTTCTAATAATGATTCATTGATTATGATTTTTCTTCATAGAGCTTGGTGTTTTATCGTTCATGTGATTTTCTTGATTATTTATGCTTTTGAATTGATATTTCGTATTTTCGGTTAAATCCTAGACGTGGTATGCAAGGATAGATAAGTAATGCTTTAGGATCGCTACATACGAAGCGAAGGAAGTTACAACGAAGAAACAATATTTTAGAATTTAACATTTCATCTTAGGAGACATGAGATTGATTTCAAAATTTGTCTTGAGTAATAAATAGAGATTAGTAGAGTTTTATATGATTGAATTGGTGGAAATCAAAACCCTAATAACCCGTTGCCTATTTGTTGCGGTTATTTATTATTTCATTTTGTCCGAATTTCTAAAACTCTAAAAACATTATATTTCGATTAGTGATTATTGGTATTAGTTGGTAGAGTATTTCACACTCCTCGGTGGGAACGACCTGTACTTGCCATTGTCTATTAGTTAGGCAGTTGCACTTGGTGTATATTTTTATTGTAGGTTTTCGAGCCTATATAATATCTAAGCAATTGAAAAGTCTACGACTAGTTCATTTGAGTCATTTGAACTAGTTATGGTGAGAGAAAGAATATGGTTGATATGAGAGTGATCATATGGCTAACCTTTGGTTAACTATTGTTGAACCAACAAATGTACATGTTTGGGTACGGTTACACAAGCCTAGAAACGTGCATTTCATGTGTATAACAAGCTAAGTTTTCGATCTAACGGTTGAGAAATATTAGCTTGAATCTAATCAAGGTTTTCATCTAACGGTGAATATTGAATGTTTTGTTACCAAGCTAACATTGATTGCAAACCCGATTTGAAAGACTATATAAGGGAGAACTCTAGCAACGGGAAACCTAATCCCCACACCTTACGTGTGATACTAGTTTCTAAGCTAGAGTCGATTCTCCTTAACCTTTGGTTTTCTTCTTCTAAAACCGGGTTAACGACTTAAAGACTTGGCTGGGATTGTGAAGCCAGACCGATACTACTTTTCTTGTAGTTGTGTGATATGATCTTGCATTTTCTATCGCGTCGAGTACAATTGAAATAATTGGCTTGAGATTTATATCTCCATAGGCAAGATAGAAAGAAATCACAAACACTTCGTCTCATCGTTTGTGATTCCGCAATATCTTTTTCGTTGCGTCGATTAAGATTATTGTGAGGTGATCAATAATACTAGGATGTTCTTCGGGAATATAAGTCCGGGTTATTGATTGGTTCCATTCACCTTGACTTATCAAAAGATTTAACAAAACTCATAGGTTTATTCGTGGGAGACGGGATTTATCTATTCTCAGACTTTCGTGAGATACGATTTGTTTATTAAAGTCTTCGACTTTGGGTCGTAGCAACTCTTAGTTGTGGGTGAGATCAGCCTAAGAGAATCAAGTGTAAAGCATCCTGCTTGGGATCAAAGGCGTAGGAGCATAACTGTGCCTGGATCGGTGTGAGATTGATTGGGGTTCAAACTACATCCCAGGGCCAGAAGTTAATTTGGAGTAGGCTAGAGTCTCAGAAGGCTTAATACAAGGTGTGTGTTGATCTGTACTAGGTCCTAGGGGTTTTTATGCATTTGCGGTTTCCTCGTTAACAAAATTCTGTGTCCGTGTTATTTATATTCGCATTATATTTGTTTATATAATTGAAATATCACAAAGTTTGCGTTGTTCAATCAATTAGAATATCCGACCTTTTGGGTTGTTGATTTAAATTAATCAACTTGGATATTGGTCTTTGGTACCATCCAAGTTATCTCTTTGATAAAGACTCACGGATTTCTATTTGCTTGAGTAAAAATCAAATCGAGATTGAGATATAAACTTTGATATACTTTTTATCTAGATTGATTTAACGTCAGTTGATTCTCTAGAAAGTATATTGGAGTTTGTCCATACAAATTGCTAATCGAATTGTTTGTGTGGTTGTTAGACCGTTTTTTCATTAATGGCGCCACTTTTCTACACAACAAAGATATGGCCATAATCAACGGGACTACCCTTCCTCATGAAATGCAATCTCAGCCATCCAAGTTCACGGCTGAATCGACGGACTTGCGGCAAGTTCCAGGCAACCAAATAGTGGTCATGGCTACGCCGGGTGCCACCACACCATCGTGCCACCGGCATGCACGAGGTATGCCAGGTCATCTTGCAATGCCACTGGCGTACGCCAAAACGCCACCGTGACATTACCAGGCGCCAACAGAAGGTAGCCATAATCAACGGCTACCCTTCTTCATGAGATGAAATCTCGGCCATTCAAGTTCGCTACCAAACCGACACACTTGTGGAAAATTTTATGTGGCCGGCCAGGAAAGCCTTATAGCATCACATGCTATTTTCCATGGCAAGTCTCTTGACTTTGACTTGCCACACATAAGCTAACCTGCTCACACGTTTTCCACGAAAAATACTCGAGACATCAAACATGTCACAACCTGGGGATACTCATCGGGGTATTGGTCCCGCGGTTTACAACGTGCGGCGTGCAATACGCCCGTTATAAGAAAGTGTCATGGAGTGGGACAATTAGTGGTGATGAAAGTAACGGTGTAAACTAATTCACTTCCTTCATCATGGAAGCCACAGCCCGACTTTACACTGTTATTCTATTCTTCCACCACTCAATCGTTTCCATTTCCTACGAGACCATGGTACGTTTCAATATGACTTGTATAAATAGGTTTCACCCATTTACCACGAAACGCAAGTTTTGTCGGCAACAACACAATATCTAGAAATCACCCGGTAGCTTTCCATTCCGCTAGCTTGGGTTCTACTTTGGGAGATACAAGTCATAAACAACCACACCATCTAATCAATGATTTTGGTCTCAACACTCTCTTCGCTTCCTCCCTAAGACCAACCCTTCTCCTTCACTTTGTGACAGAAGCAAGCCTGGAACGGACATTTCTTGGTTTTAGGCCAGGTTGTACGTGATTGATCTCTCGAATCAAAAGTACTCCCAAAGGTGCATTGTTTAGGGTTTAGATTCGTTTCTCATCCACACACCCGAAATTTCCAAAATCAGCGAAAACGGTTTTCACCCATAAACAATTGGAGACCACGGTGGGAGATTAATCTCTCGGTTGCAAATTCAATTCTCAATTCCATCATCCTACCAAGAATGCAATGATTCAAGCGCATCTTCCAAGAAAAGATGGATTGTGGAGAATTACTTCTAGAACTAGAGATTCTACGCCTTACCGCGGATCGACATAAAGATATTTCACAGACAATAGAGAATGACTGGGGACTTCTCGGGCAAAGAGGGTGTTACATAAAGACTGAATTTACTCCTCAAGATTCAGCTTTGGTGAAAGACCCTAAAGTAGGTAAGTTTTTGTCGGACAATGTTTACACGATCTATTGTTTGGGTTTCACATTTGCAATGAAACCGATAACCTAATATTCCCAAGATTTCATATATTTCCTTTTCTCATGCAACATTCACGGTTTCACAATTTTCCTAGAATGACTTTGCTACCTATATTCACAATTGATTTTGACATATTGATTGATCAAAGGGCGATTATTCCAAAATAATCCAAAAACTCTTATAAGAAACAATCATCTATCAATCCAAAAACAGAAAACCAAAACATAAACTAGGCGTTTCTTTTGACTTTCGAAAAAAAAAGAAAAACCTAAGAAAAGGAAGTTCAGAAAATAAAAAATATTCCAGAAAATTGCCTAACAACGACTTGTTCTTCTTGGAGAAAATGTCCTTCATGCTTTGAAGAGACGCCCTGTTTCACTTCAACTCCTGGGACAACTTCTGACTTCTGCCTCCTGTTGATTAATCAACCATGAAGGGCTATCAACCGCTTCGACTGCAGCCTTTGATCTCGGAAAATCCCTCAGGTGAACAGGGAGGCGTTAAACTCAAAGTTTACACACATATCCCAATAGAATTCCCAGCTTTTGACTACATCTCCAGAAACAGTGTGTCCAGTCACGCCACACATGTCATGGATTAAAGATAAGGTTTTCTCCATGCGCTTAACCAATGCAAAGCGACTATCAACCTTCCCGGGTCGTGGCGATGTGCCCATACCTTTCCATATCTTGGTATATAGCTCCGCATACTTCACTGGCACACTGAATCGTCCAATCAACACGTGAACTTCAAAAGGAGCCTCAAATGGAGGCTCAAAAATGACACTGCGTACCTGGATGTGCGACTAGCAAAGACTCTTTGGGAGCAATCACGCCCGTCGTCACGGCAGGCGTTTTCCGCCATTGGAGATACAACAACATCTTCATGATGATCAACCCCATCTCCATATCACCAAGGGCACGGTTTCCATATTTGGAGACATTGTTACACCTTTATTGTCGTGGATCTCCATCTCGGAAGTTATTTTTCGAAAGCGAGTCTCTTCCTGTAAATATCACCAATTGAACATTTATTCTGGTATAAATAAATAATCCCGAGAAGAGAAAAGTGTGGAAACTCAGAGCTCATTTGTGGGCCCAATGGAAGACTTCGTTGTTATATTGAAGTGCTCCTCTCGTCACGAGATCTGAGCTTTTCTTCCTCTTGGATTCTTCTTCAAGAGATTCGAGTGCGTCGCCTTCTTTCTCAAAGAGGCGCAGTCTTTTGGCCGTGGCAAATGGTAAAATATTCGAGTTTTCAAGACCACGAGACCAAAAAAAAAAAAAAAGAGGAGTCGGTGACGATGCGGTTACGAGGAAATCTACTACACTACACCTCACAAGAATCCACCACAATCAAACCATTTTAAGATGAACGGTTATAATTTTTATTGATTAACTTCTTGAATGTTTACAAGATAAAATGGAAAAGAGCTAAAGAAATTACAATCACTATCAACTTTCTCTACGGTAATGACTTGCTCTACACTCGAAAAGATCTCCTTCCCAATAGGCCTGTTCGCTCTTTATATAGGGTATTACATAATGGATAGCAGCTAAGTTTGTCCTTTTATCTTCGGGAATGACTTGCGAAGTGTCGCAGGAAGTGTACAAATGTATAATCTCGCGACACTCTTAGATCTCGTTAGGTCTTCACACCTTTCTCGGTGTTAGCCAAATGCGTCCATCCATTTAGCTTCACTTATTTTTGCACAAATGCAGCGCCTTCGGCTATGTAACATTTATGGATTT
>JAJJWW010015600.1:0-23522 GCA_023531295.1 Papaver armeniacum
GGTTTGTCGTATGCATTCATGACAGTCTAATCCCGGTGTAAACATGTCTTTGCCGGGTCTTCATGAGGTGTAGTTTAGGTCCTTTGATTGAGCCTGTTCTCTCTCGCTAATTTCAAAATAGCCTAATCAGTAATTTATCTTTCTTCTTTAGATCCGTATTCACAATTTTGAATCGTAAAAAACAAAAATTATCCATGCATGTTCGCAACTAGGCCAACACCTCGTCCTGGGATAAAGTGAAAGAAAGTCCTTTTATTTGTCTCTAGTGATTTAAACACTTCTCGATTTTGAAAACAAGATTAGTTCTTCTCTTATAAATTTTTTTTTTATGAAAAGAAACCAAATTATGTAAGCTATGTCTCTCTTCCCATGTGACTTATGGACCCACATGTTTCAAACCCACTACTACACTACTCCTTGGGTACATCTCCTCGCTTGCTTTATCATTAGTAGGGTCTACTCCCTTTACACTAAATGTCGATCATAGAAACTTGGCTTCTTTATTTTGTTCCTTTTGTTTTTTTTTGTCTTCAAAACCATAACCACACGTCCTGTTTTTGACCCACTAATCGACTTCTCTTGTTTTACAAATAAGGAGTAAAAAAAAATATATTGTGCCTCATGCGAACCGATTCCACCAGTACCTCTTTGGATTATAAATACTCTTTTTAAATAGTCTGGTTGATTTTGTATCAAATGAAAACTGGATCATTTTATCTTCTTTGTAAACGGATAGCCGCCTTTTTCTTTTTCTTGCCTTCCGTTTTTGGTGCATGATACTAAATCGTTTTAAATCATTTATATTTGAAGTCGGTGTTTGACATAAAGTCGTTTCCGCATTTGATGGGTCTCTGTCTAGTTAGTACTGGGTGAATGCATTTTGACGTTGTGTGTTTTGTGTATACGAGATGGTTTTCGTTTCTTTATTTTAGTATAAATGTGCTCATTATTAATATATTATATATTAATGCATTGACTGAATTTTTGTCTGGACGTGTTTTGAGTTTTTGTATGTAATTGAGCGTACAAGTGAGAAATAAATTTTGGATACTTGTCTGTCGCTCGAAATGTCGTGCCTTTATGGCATCCCACCACCGGTGGCTACCTCGGGAAGACTGCTCGGGGAACAAAGATGGTTTGTTACCGGAATAACTCGACACTAGATTAGGACCTACAATTATAGGTTGACTTATGTGAGTAAAAGGTGTAAGTAATTTTTAAGATTTTGACTTGCATGGGTTTAATTATTTTTATCCGCTGCATGGTTTAATTTTGGTGCACTATATTATTTTTTGAGATTCCTACTGAAATCGAGGTTTGCTCACCCCAAATTCCTTTTTCTCTCCCAACAAGAAGTTTGAGGAGCAAAGCGGTTAGCACAAGAAGTTGATCGGAAGCTTACTAAGCATAGTACTCTGATGTTAGTATTCTCGCAAGACACTACTATATGATATCATGGGGATAATGGGTACTTTTATTGATTATCATTTTTTTATTACTTTGGAGCTTTCAGTGTATTTTAATAAGAGACATTTCTAGTTAAATACTTTTTAAATTGTTGTTCTTATTTTATAAATTTTAGAACATCATTAGTGATTATTATTATTTGGGAACTTTTTACTTGGAATTTGAGTTGGAAAAGACATTCAATAATATCGTTTTTATTCATTTCGTAGTTGTACTTTGTTTTATTAGCATTCTTTGAAAAAAAAAAAAATGAAGCATGTTCCATAGTCATGCCTCAAGGATTCGTTCTTGCTAGTTGGGTTGAAGTGATCCATTGGGTCAAACCGCCTCAATAGAAGCTCGAATTTTTGATTTGACGTGGACAGATCCTTAGGAAATGTTATTTGGGTTAATCAATAGCCGAGTGAGTGTAGTTTTTGTTGCTCAAGGTTGTGGGTGTTGTGTCAATGAACATCTAGTGGGTTTCAAAACTAATTGGAGCCAGGGAAGAAATGATATTTAGTCTCGTTATGGTTATTGTGTCATGGCAAACCGGTAATACGTAGATGGTCCCGGTGATGCTCGAGGTTGCTAGTGGAGATGGTGTGGTCCCTGTCAGAAATGAGATAGCAATGAGAAATGATGGAGGAATTTGAGATCTTGTCAGCCGTTGCTACAATTGATAAATACAGGAGATGGGGTATTGATGATGGTGGATTTGCGCTTGTTATGTCAGAAGAAATGCCGGATTTAGAATGGGTTTAAGCCCGGGAGGAGAAGTATTAAGGTTCTGAATCTGGAATTTGAGCTGCAATGTATTGAAGTGGAGCCAATGAACTGGTGATTGCAAGAATGCAGTTGAAGCTGCAGAGATGGTGGATTGTGATTGAGAAGCAGTAGCAGATTGGGTTTTGGGTTATCTGAGATGGGTATCTCAAGATTGGAGGCACTGTGTTGCCAAGGATGGGTCGCTGTTGTTCTAATTGATGGTGCTGTGTTGCAGTGGAAGCAGTATAATGCAGCTGCAGTTTACAAAGGCAAATGGGAATGAAATGATGGAGGTGGCTGGAGTTGATGCAATGGTTGGTAGGGTTCAAAACACCAGGAACTGATATGAAGAATGAGCACTGAGATTGGTTGAGTTAGCAGTCACAACTAAGAACTGATGCTTTTGGAGGTCTTAAGTGCAGTGGTGAGGCTGTTGGAGCTGTGAATTGATGGAATGGCTAGGAAGAAGGAGTGGACTGGAAATTGCAGATGCATGCTAGGTAATTTGCAGGAAAAGGAGACGGGTGGTGTTGGTACTGAGCTGAACTGACTTATAGCGAAAATTGTCTTAGTGTTGGAGTTGAGCATGAAGAGTGAGTCTGTGTTGCTGTTATTGCAATTGGCTAAGCAAAGAATGAACTGAGATGGCTGAGGTTGCAGGGAAGAAACCAGTGCTGCTACTGAGAACTGAAACCGAGAAACACACATAACATGGATTTGAACTGGTATTGAAAATGCAACTGTTGCAGGGGATTTTGCACTACACTTGAACTGATGCTTTGCTTGAAGTGAGAGATGATGCTGTTTGAGTTGGAGATGGAAATGGTTAGCTGAGCTGCAATGGTTGTAGGTTTAGATGTATGTTTAGGATGGTGCAGGTATGCAGTTTGAGCATTGCTAAAGAGTGGTGTGTGAATGGTTGCAATGATTGTAAGGATTGCGATGAACTATGTTTTTGCACTGGGGGAAGCTTAAATATTGGGTTGAGCTTGAACTACGTAGTTGTTGAGGCTGTTATGCACGTCGAAAATGAAATGAATGCAAGAGATGGAGTTGAACTACATGTATCGGAGATTTGCAATCGCAAATGGAAGAGTCGTAACCGGGTGGTGAATGGAGGACCGAAATTGAAGGTTTCCGTTGATGCTCGAAAAGGTGCACCGGTGGTGTTGTGGTCGGCCGGGGCATGCGTGTATGTTGCAAGGAATGTTGCAGGAGATGCCGAGAAGATGTAGTGGAAGTTACGGCTATGGAGTATGATCGGGCCATCATTGTGCATCACAAAAATCAAGCTTGTGCAAAACCGTGCCCCGACAAGTCACCCGATTAGCCCACCGACACATCCGATTCCGGTTATTCTTATGCCGACTCATGAACCCGACTCACCGAGTTAGAGTTTGACTCAGCACTGGACCGAGTCCCGACTCGAGCTGACCCGATCCGACCCGCTGGACCGGGATCGGAAGCGGACTTTTGCACGGCCATCATCCGAGATGCTTTTCCTGGCGCGGATTCCGGCCATAATCCCAAGCTTTTCCGGCGAGCGTTTTTGGGGCGTATTTTCTACACGGGTTTCTCTCACTTGTGGGCTTGGTGGACTTCTAACTAATGGACTTTGAAGACAAAACCTAATTTTGGAAGGAGTGGAGCTATAAAAGAGAAGACTTTTCTCAAAACACATATATTATCTTTTATTCTTTTTCTTCTACTTTGTTTTTCTAGGGTTTACAACATGATAGAGTTTCTTTTTCTTCTTGTGATGAACTCCTTGAATATGAATACCTAATTATCTTTTGGTTATGGAATAAGTTGGATTTCCAAATATGGGTTTTAATTCAATAAATTAGTTTTCTCTCATATTATCGTTTATGATTCACCATGAATATTGTTACATGATTTGGATGCTTGTTTAGTTTAGTCGCTAATCGATTGAGTTTGTTTTCATCTCTCTTGCTAGATTAGGGTTATTATACGCAAAAGTGATAATTCCGGATTGCAAGTAGCATAAATATGATTATAGTTTGTAGTGATATATTCTTATGATCATATGTGAACCATAACCTTTGTTAAATCGGATTAGTGCGCTTTCCACGTTCGATTGCTTTGATTGGCCCGATTTCATAGAACTTAACGATCTAGGAATTAAACTTGATTAGTGCTTTTACACGTTAGGTTGTTCCTTTAGGTAGAATTCATATTCGCATCTTTTAATGTGTTTGTTGATGACATGAGGAGGTTTCATGGATACTCTTGCGATCAAGGTATTCTAGGGTCTTTGATAAAAGTTGAGATTAAATATCAATTCTAGTTATTGTGAAAAGCATGTTAGTGAATGAAAACGAAATCCTTAACCAATATCTCTTCTATCTTATTTGTTTGCTTATTTGTTTCTTTGTTTTTATATTTGCTTAGTTTATAAAAATCGAAAATCCACCCTAAGTAATTTATATAGGAAACCACAACAATTTGACAACCTAGACCTCTCTCAGGGATCGATCCTTTCTTGCCCTTGCTATATTTATATTTTGAGTAGTAAGAAAGTGTAATTATATTTTTTGACGCTTACGACCGCGATCAAATTTGGCGTGAATTGCCGGAGGCAGCGGTTGTCAAATGTTTTTGGTTTCTTATTTTTTTTTTAGTTTTTGTTTTATTTTTCTTATTTTCCGGTTTTAACCTTGGTGTGAGAATTTTATTTCAAAGCTAATTTCTATGGAAGGAGCATACTACATGGATGGATACGGTTTTCAACAACCTCAACAATACGACAACTACTAATTCCATGGGTATAATCAAAACCAATTTATTGGTTATGACCAATACTCCATGGAACCTTATGGTTTTCCTCAACAACCTTATGGCGAGTATGTGTGTGAACAACAACGAGGATGGGAGGATTCTTATGCTTGTGAACAAAAAGTCTCTAATTTTATAGATCAATTTTCCAACTTTTACAAGAGGAATTTAAAAAAGCTAAAGAGACTACAAACGAGCAACTCCAAGAACTTCGTGAAGGTATGGCTAGCTTGCGAAGAGGCATTGATCAATACAAGGAAGATATGGATAATTCTTATGTGCATATGGTTTGTGATGAATATTTGATTGATGCTAATGTTGAAAAAGGGCAATCCTTGGGCACTTTCGTGGATAATCGTGTAGTTAACTCAACTCTTAATCGTAATAATGATCATTCACCTATTCAAAAGGATGAGTTAGAGATTAGCAACACTAAATTCAGCGAGGAACAATCTTATGTTGACTATGATAGTGACGGTGATTATGATACATTGCTTGAAACAACTCATGGTGACATCTCCGAGGAGTCTTTTTGGGATCAAGATGTAGACGAGAGGAATATGATGACACTTATGTAGATTACTCAAGCATTGATCTTAATAATGATCAAGAGCCTATTCAAAGGGTGGAGCTTGAGGATGATACATTTTCGAGTGTTCTAAAAAAGTTTCTTATAATAAAATTTGGATCCGCAAAAGAGTGTGTGCCTTACAACAAAAAGGAGGAGTATGTTGAGAATGATACCGGTTTAACCAATATTGTGGAAGACCCAATTGAGCTTGCATATGAATGTAATGATGATGTTTATGTCGAGACTTTGGTTAAGGCAGAAACGGATGAAGAATGGTTGCAAGGTTTGATAGAGGACCATGATACACAAGAGGTGAATAATTCACTTGAGTTTTTCAAGGATGAAGAGGATTCCGTGATACAAGAGATTGTGAAAGGTTTATATAACCCTTTGCCTATTATTTCTTCTCCTTTACCTCTATTTGGTTTGAATGTATGTGCTTCGATAACTTTATTGAATGATTTTGTTTCTCGATTCCCTCCATTAGAGATACTTGATTCTCATACTATGCAGGTTTTGGACCAAGAAACCGTGGAAGTACCCGACTCCTATATTCTTTATGCACTTCCATGTGTGGACAAGAATAAGTGTGGGGGAAACTTTTATCGGTTCATAGCTTCGTTTCTGTTTTATATTACTAATATTTGTGTGAAGCTAGTGTTTGAAAAACAGGTGCTATGGGTGGATCCCCAACTTTTCGTATTATTGGTGTATGGGGAATGAATCTTACAAGAAGCTAAGTCTGCCGTCGACTTTAAAACAAGCGCTTAGTGGGAGGCAACCCACCGGTTTTGTATCTTTATCCTTATCTTTTATTTTTATGCATTTGCTTTTATCTTTATTTTCTTGTTTTTGCATATCATTTGCGGAATTTCCCACCTTGAACTCTCTTTGGAAGATTCAATTTTACATTGAGAACAATGTAAAGTTTAAGTGTGGGGGAGCATTTATATGTTTTAGTTTGTTTTATGCCTTTAAAAAAAAAAAAAAATCAGAAAATAGAAAACCAAGAAAAAAATTGTGCTTTTTGAACTCCGAAATCTAGAAACTTGTGCCTTTAGGATGACACCATTAGTGGATGGAACCATTTTGAATGCAGGAGTTGAGGAACTAATTAACTAAAAGGGACGAATATATCTCAGAAATCACAAATTAACATGATAGTTGTTACCATATCTCGGAATATCACCATATCGTATTCTATTTTTACTTTTCCATATTTATCTATTGACCGCTGTCGTAAGCGTCAAAAATAATTTACACTTTCTTACTACTCAAAATATAAATATAGCAAGGGCAAGAAAGGATCGATCCCACAGAGAGGTCTAGGTTGTCAAATTGTTATGGTTTCCTATATAAAACACCCTAAGAATTTCGATTGTGTAAATAAAAATAAAAATAAACAAAAAGCAAATAAAGTACGCAAATCAAGGATGAGAAAGTATTGGATAAAGGTTTCATCTTCAATTGTAAACAAGTTTATGAATATATGAATAGAATTCGTATTTAATCTCGCTATCATCAAAGCCATAGAATACCTTATTGCAAGAATACCCGTAATTTCCAAAGTTATCAACACACACATTAGGGCTGCGTATGTGAAATCTACCTAAAGAATAACCTAACGCCTTGCGCTAATCAAGTTCAATTCCTAGGAGCATTAAGTTTCAGAAATAGGCTAATCAATGCAATTGTAATACATTGCTAAAACAATTCTGGACAAAGGTCAATTTCTACATATGATTACAAGGATGTATCACTACAACCTAGAATCATATCATGCTACTCATATTCAAGGTTATCGTCGATGAAAACCCTAAAATAGCTATAGATATGGATGTGAGTTCAATCAATTCTAGACTCGACTAAACAAACATTCAATCATATTGCAATACATCATTCATGCAATTATTATAACCCGAAGAAATCAAACGATAATATTGAGAGAAAACTAATTCATAAAAATCATAACTTGGTTGCAAAATCCAACTACATCTCCAACCAATAATAAAAACTTAGTTACTCATGGCATAGGAGTTCATAGCAAGAAGAAGAAGAAAACCTATCATGTTTCTAAACCCTAGAACCAAAAAGTAGAAGTCTCCTCATGGAGATATCTAGGTTTAGAAAAGAGTTTTCTATTTATATGCTTTTCTCCTCATAAGGATACTTTCCCAAAATTAGGTTAATTCTTCTCAAAACCCGTCTCCAAGTTGGTCCACCAAGCCCAGGAGTGAAAATATGTCTCTGGAATTTTGGGTCCGAAAAGTGTCGCCGGAATTGATGACGCCATCGCCGAACCGGCCACTGGAATCCGGCCGCTTAAAATCATCTCTCGCCGCTTTGTCATCGGAAATCGTCACCAGCGAGTGCACACTCCTCAGCAGCCTCATCTCCATATCTCTGCAATTCAAACAATCACAAAATACCATCTAAACCAATTCCTCATTTCGCGAAAACGCACCCAAAAGCGCGACTCGTAGCACATATGTCCCGGCCGCCGACTCTTGCATACGACCGCACTCCTCGCGATTCACTGAAATATTACCGTGCCCACTTACGGTTCCAAAATCCGGAAATCGAACCAGGCTCACCGCCTCGCCATTTCTCGCTCCGTTTCCGCACGCTTCTCGCAGCCTTGTCGGGCCTCCATCTCTGCCACCATCCATGGCTCATAAGATCGCCACACTTCTTTGCTCTCGAGCCATGACTCATCGAACCGCATTCGTGACTGCACAAAGAACGTAGCACCATCTACACTTCACCTCGCTTCTATCCTTAACTCCAGGCCTATCAATTCCATTGCCCGCAATGCCATATACTCATGCCAAAGCAAACCATAATCTCCTCTCGCGCCAATATCACAAACCTCGTACCAAGCTCTTCAGCCACATGCCGTAGTCGCCTCATCTATGCATTTCACTGCAATACCACCAGCTCCATCCACCGCAAACCCTTAAAAACAAGACATTTTCCATTTCTTTAGCCTTCACCGCAACCACATTCTCGCCATCATATATCGCCACCGCGCCTGCTATCGACTCAAATTAATAACCGCATAACATGACGCTCTCGGCTCTTGATAACCGCCATCTTCCCTCGTTTCATCGCAACATAACCTCGCACTACCTCAATACCGAGCCAGCATCACAATTCACAACTAACACCATCTCAGTTCAAGCTCCATTCCCAGCCACCACCAAGCCGCAACCAAGACCACCTCGTGCCATACTTCACCGGCCAAACTGCTTCAACCCCCGACTTCAACTCCACACCTGCCCACAATCGATGCAAGCCCATAGCATCGCTTCATCGCACCGCAACACTCGCAACTCACCTGGTTCTCGATGGCAACCCGCCATCCTCCTCCTTGTAATCTCCACCCCAGCTTTGCAATCTTCATAACCCGCAATTAAATTTCGTAGCAAACAGCCAGCAAAGAAGAATGCTCTTGCATCACACTTTCTCCACGGCACTCGCAACTTCAACTTCATTCCGCAGCCTCCAACCAAGCAACACACCGCGAGCAACCCCTCACAACACTCAAGACCATAGCTTCGCAAACAATCAAAGATTCGCATTCCGGACCACTGCGATAAGAGCTCACAACATCACGTTCAATTCAAGCTCGCAATTAGCCTGCCATCTCCTTCACCGTTCCTCTTTCCGTTAACCTTCGCTTGAACCGCAGCCTTCATGACTTCACTTCACTCGCAACTTAGAGAGCATCCATCAAGATAAATCTTCACAGCCAAATGCCGATTCAATGGCAAAGCAGTTTGGCTTCTTCCCCCGGATTTCTTGGCTTCAGCTTAAGCTATTGTCAGCATTTGTAATTCTGAGATCAACCCATCTCCAGGCCATGTCCATCCCTGCAATGCCACCAGACTCCATTATCTGCCATCACCATCACCTCAGTCCATCTACCTAGCTCACTCGATCAAGAATCGCTCTATTCTCTCAAAGCCTAGCCACCGTGCTCGACTCGACTCACATAATGTTTCTACAGAAGCAAATTGCCTCTTCCCCGCCCAGTAATCGTAACATTTTCTTTGCAAAGCTGCCCCCAACTTGACTCCGTAGTAGCAACAACTATCCGCACTCGCCATGACACCTGGGATGAGCCGCAACAAAGATCTTTACCAATTTCTCGATGTTCTTTGCTTAACTTAGTTCTAGCTTTGCCATTGCCAACAAGACATTCTCTTACAACGCATGTTCTTCTCCATTAACTCCATTTCAAACACCACCCAACAATTCCATTCCATCCATCCCATTACAGTTCATACCTCAAGCAACCACTCGCACTATAGCTTCGCGAAACACCCACTCAGAGCCATGATCTTGCCGGTAGCAAGACCGACCTTGAACTTGTGAAGAATCGACCTCTCAAAGCCTTTTCTCAAACAATGGGTGTGCTATTTGAAACTGATAGTGGTTGTGTAATGGCTGTACAAAGCCACACAAACCGCTCCTTCCCCGTAAAACACACACCACATCACATTTTTAATCATTCACAAGCTGCGTAACACCTATCAATCTCTTTAATTTCTCCTCCATTCATCTTCTATTTTAACAAAGAAAGAACTTCAACTTCTCTTCCTCATTTCTTGCTCAAACTCGTCTAACACTCTCAAACTCAAATTCGAGCAAAACCCATTCATCCTAATCATTTCATAACTCAAATCCCTCCTTCAATCTTCCCTGCTCATCATCGTCAATCAATGGCAGAGCTCATCCTTCTTCCACGATCAAACAAAGAGAGATGTATTATCGAAAAGGAAATAAAGATCGAGTTGTCCGAGAAGCACTCACTTAGTGGATTCTAACAAGACGGGACGGATATTGGCACCCGTTAAGATGGATACAGCAGCCACAACTCATATATGGCTCGCCGGTTCCTAATAACCGACAAATGCTTAATTCCATGTTCAACTCATTGTCGCCATGGAGAACCGACGCCTTCACTTCCTATTTGTGCATTCTAGCCGACTCGAAGTATAGCTCGCCCGTGAATTGACCTTTTGCCTTTACGCTCCAAATGGACGTTTCTCCTTCTTTTGCTCATATGACTCAAAGTACCTAATGAGCTCAAAAGCAAACATAAGATACATAATTTACACGAAAATTTGCAAAGAAAGCATAAATACTAGATATAAAATTAGGTGTTTATCACACCTATCAAATTCCCCCACACTTAGACTTTGCTAGTCCTCGAGCAAATCAAACAAAATAATTCTAAAGAATACATACAACTCCGTGTCGTCGAGGCTACGGTCACTTTTAGCATACATAACAAGCCTTTAAACCCCTAGGTGTCCCTAGTGGACGAGTTATAGTCTCGTGAAGGTTTACTAGAGATATACCTACAAAACCTATATTTCCAACTCCGTCTAATTGTGACAAATCAATGAACGAATCCAAAATGACTACAGGAGGAGGTACCTTGCAAATTCAATTCATATATTAGTAAATAAACTCTAATTAGATAGTCGAACAAGCCACAATACTCTGAAACTAACAAACCACAATCACAATGAAAAGATTAAGTAGATGGATATAGATGTAGATGTTTGCGAATATTCACAAGTGTTCGATGTTTCCCATATCGTCTCAAGGTCACCGTTAAGATGAACCTAATCCTATTGATTGAGCTACTTGTGCTGAATGCTACATCAAATCAATTGGCATATACAAGGGAACCAAGAGTGACTTTATTCAACACAATAATAATTTCTTCTCTTTTTTTTTTTTATATATGATTGGATCAAACTGGATCCAATTTCTCTTTTTAGACGGCATGATGAGATCTTTTGGATCCAAGCGCATGCTTCTTGTCGCAAGTACATGATAGTTGCCTTGGATCCCGCATTCCACGCTTGTTTAGGCGACGGAGACAGGGGACTACGTTTCACACATACTGCTATTCCCAAGTGTCATTCTTTTATTCCGTTTTGGTCTAATTGATCGGGTTTTTTTTTTTTTTTTTTTTTTTTTTTTTCATATATATTTATATATTTTTTTTTCTTTTTCTAGTAACTCAATCACACTATTTCATCCTAGCAGTAATAACACGTCGATGTTTAGTGACCCACCAAAGTACTTAGAGAACAATAGATAAATATGGAAAAGTAAAAATAGAATGCGATATGGTGATATTCCGAGATATGGTAACAACTATCATGTTAATTTGTGATTTCTGAGCTATATTCTTCCCTTTTAGTTAATTGGTTCCTCAACTCCTGCATTCAAAATGGTTCCATCCACTAATGGTGTCACCCTAAAGGCACAAGTTCTAGATTTTTTTTTTTTTTTTTTTTTATACATAAAACAAACTAAAACATATAAATGCGCCCCCACACTTAAACTTTACATTGTCCTCAATGTAAAATTGAATCTTCCAAAGAGAGTTCAAGGTGGGAAATTCCGCAAATGATATGCAAAACAAGAAAATAAAGATAAAAGCAAATGCATAAAAATAAAAAGATAAGGAAAAAATACAAAACCGGTGGGTTGCCTCCCACTTAGCGCTTGTTTTAAAGTCGACACCCGACTTAGCTTCTTGTAAGATTCACTCCCATACACCAATAATCCAAAAGTTGGGGATCCTTCCATAGAACCCGTTTTGCAAACACTAGCTTCACACAAATATTAGTAATATAAAACATAAAGGAAGCTATTAACCGATAAAAGCTTCCCCACACTTATTCTTGTCCACACTTGGAAGTGTATAAAGAATATAGAAGTTGGGACTACCACGGTTTCTTGGTCCAAAACCCGCATAGTATGAGAATCAAGTATCTCTAATGGCGGAAAACGAAACAAAGTCATTCAACAATATTCTCAAGCACATACATTCAAACCAATAAGAGGTAAAGGAGAAGAAACAATAGGCAAAGGGTTAGATAAACCTTGCACAATCTCTTGTATCACGGAATCCTCTTCATCCTTGAAAAATTCAAGTGAATAATTCACCTCTTTTATATCATGGTCCTCTATTAAACCTTGCAAACCATTCTTCGTCCGTTTCGCCGTAACCAAAGTCTCGACATAAACATCATCATTACAATCCTTTGCAAGCTCAATTGGGTCTTCCACAATATTGGTCATAATCGTCTCATTCTCAACATACTCCTCCTTGTAGTAAGGCACATACTCTTTTGCGGATGCAATATTGTCCATAAGGAATTTCTTTAGAACACTCCTTGCGTCATCCTCAAGCTCTACCTTTTGAATAGGTTGTTGATCGTTATAAAGATCAATGCTTGAGTAAGCTACACTAGTGTCATCACATTCCTCTTCGTCTTCACCGTGATCGCAAAAAGACTCCATTGTAAACTCCTCGGGGATGTCACCATGAATTGGTTCAAACGATGTATTTTCATAATAATCATCATCACTATCATAGTCATCATAACATTGGTCCTCGCTGAATTTAGTGTTGCTAATCTCGAACTCATCCTTTTGAATAGGTGAATGATCATTATTACGATCAAGAGTTGAGTTAACTACACAAATATCAACAAAAGTCCCCGAAGGTTCGCCTTTTTCAACATAATTATTCATTTCCTCCTTGTATTCTTCAATGCCTTGTCTTAAAGTGGAAACACCTTTTGAAGCTCTTGGAGTGTTCCATCCAAATTCCGAATATAGTGTTCCATTTGTTTGTAAAGCTCATTCGACAAAGAAAAGTAGAATTACTTACTTCAAGATTGTTGGCCAATTATATTCCCTTTGAATGGGTGGATGATCATAACTACGATCGAAATTGGGCCAAACATACCATGAGCACATTCGGTCGATGAAATTGGTTCCACGCTTGGTTGTCTACGAATTGATTCCATGTGTCCATAAATTGTTGCATTTCATCTACCAAACTAGAAGAAATATGAATAGGAATACAACTAGTCTCCACTTGTGGTTGCTCACTTACATACCCACCGTAAGAAGGTTGGAATGTATGAGAACAACTAAAAGGGTACGTGGAATATTGACCATAACCAAAGGATTGGTTTTGATTGTATTCCCCATAAGGGTGATAGTTTTCATGTTGTTGAGGTTGAAATCCGTATTGATTGCTCCAATAAGCTCCGTCCATAGAAATTGGTACCGAAACGAGATTCTCAAAACTCGAATAAGAACCAAAGAATAAGAAAAAGTAAAACAAAACTAAATACAAAAATAAGAAACCAAAAACAATTAACAACCGCCGCCTCCCAAGAACGGCGCCAAAATTTGACTGTCGTAAGCGTCAAAAATAATTTACAATTTCTTACTACTCAAAATATAAATATAGCAAGGGCAAGAAAGGATCGATCCCATGCAGAGGTCTAGGTTGTCAAATTGTTATGGTTTCCGTATAAAACACCCTAAGAATTTATGATTGTGTAAATAAAAATAAAAATAAACAAAAAGCAAATAAAGTACGCAAATCAAGGATGAGAAAGTATTGATAAAGGTTTCATCTTCAATTGTAAACAAGTTTATGAATATATGAATAGAATTCGTATTTAATCTCGCTATCATCAAAAGCCATAGAATACCTTATTGCAAGAATACTCCGTAATTTCCAAAGTTATCAACACACACATTAGGGTGCGTATGTGAAATCTACCTAAAGAATAACCTAACGCCTTGCGCTAATCAAGTTCAATTCCTAGGAGCATTAAGTTTCAGAAATAGGCTAATCAATGCAATTGTAATACATTGCGCTAAAACAATTCGGACAAAGGTCAATTTCTACATATGATTACAAGGATGTATCACTACAACCTAGAATCATATCATGCTACTCATATTCAAGGTTATCGTCGATGAAAACCCTAAAATAGCTATAGATATGGATGTGAGTTCAATCAATTCTAGACTCGACTAAACAAACATTCAATCATATTGCAATACTTCAATCATGCAATTATTATAACCCGTAGAAATCAAACGATAATATTGAGAGAAAACTAATTCATAAAAATCATAACTTGGTTGCAATATCCAACTACATCTTCAACCAATAATAAAAACTTAGTTACTCATGGCATAGGAGTTCATAGCAAGAAGAAGGAAAAACCTATCATGTTTCTAAACCCTAGAACCAAAGTAGAAGTCTCCCTCATGGAGATATCTAGGTTTAGAAAAGAGTTTTCTATTTATATGCTTTTCTCCTCATAAGGATACTTTCCCAAAATTAGGTTAATTCTTCTCAAAACCCGTCTCCAAGTTGGTCCACCAAGCCCAGGAGTGAAAAATATGTCTCCGGAATTTTGGGTCCAAAAGTGTCGTCTTAATTGATGACGTCATCGTAGGAACCGGCCACCGAATCCGCCGGAAAATCATCTCTCGGCCGCTTTTGTCATCGGAAATCGTCACCGCCGAGTGCACACTCAAAGAGCTCATCTCCATATCTCGCAATTCAAACAATCACAAAATACCATCTAAACCAATTCCTCATTTCTTAAAACGCACCCAAAAGCGCGACTCAGAAGCACATATGTCCGGCCGTCGACTCTTGCATACGACTCGCACTCCTCGCGATTCATCGAAATATTACCGTGCCCACTTACGGTTCCAAAATCCGGATATCGGAACTAGGCTCACCGCCTCGCCATTTCTGCCCGTTTCCGCACGCTTCGCAGCCTTGTCGCCCCATCTCGCCACCATCCATGGCTCATAGATCGCCACACTTCCTTTGCCTCGAGCCATGACTCATCGTGAATCGCATTCGCACGGGCACAAGAACGTAGCACCATCTACACTTCACCCGCTATATCCTTAACTCCAGGCCTATCAATTCCATTGCCCGCAATGCCATATACTCATGCCAAAGAAACCATAATCTCCCTCTCGCGCCAATATCACAAATCTGCACCTGCTCCCAGCCTTCGTCACATGCCGTAGCCGCCCCATCTATGCATTTCACCCGCAATACCACCAGCCTCCATCCACCGCAAACCCTTAAAACAAGACAGCTTTCCATTTCTTTAGCCTTCACCGCAACCACATTCTCGCCATCATATATCGCCACCGCAGCTCCGTTATCGACTCCAAGCCACAATCGCCAACAACGCTTCTCGCCTCTTGACACTGCCATCTTCCCCTGCTTCACCGCAACATAACCTCGCACTACTCTCAATAATAGCCAAGATCACGCTCACAACTAACACCATCTCAGTTCAAGCCCATTCCCTGGGCCACCACCAGCTGCAACCAAGACCACCTCGTGCCATACTTCACCGGCCAAACTGCTTCAACCCCCGACTTCAACTCCACACGCCCACAACCGATGCAAGCCCATAGCATCAGCTCATCGCACCCGCAACAGCCGCAACTCAGCTGGTTCTCGATGGCAACCCAGTCATCCTCCTCCTTGTAATCTCCAGCCCCAGCCTTTGTAATCTTCATAACCTGCAACCTACAGCCTGCGAGCAAAACAATTTTTAGCAAAGCAACAGCTCTTGCATCACACTTTCTCCACCGGCACTCGCAGAACTTCAACTTCATTCCGCAGCCCAACCGCTAACGACACCGCGAGCAACCCCTCACAACACTCAAGACCATAGCTTCATAAACAATCAAGATTCGCATTCCAGCACTGCGATAAGAGCTCACAACATCACAATTCAATTCAAGCATGCAATTAGCTCTGCCATCTCCTTCACTGCTTCCTCTTTCCTGTTAACCTTCAGTTGAACTGCAGCTTCATGACTTCACTTCAGCTGCAACTTAGAGAGCATCCATCAGTATAAATCTTCACAGTCAAATGCCAGATTCAATGGCAGCAGCTTGGCTTCTTCCCTGGATTTCCTTGGCTTCAGCTTAAGCTATTGTCAGCATTTGTAATTCTGAGATCAACCCATCTCCAGGCCATGTCCATCCCTGCAATGCCACCAGACTCCATTATCTGCCATCACCATCACCTCAGTCCATCTACCTAGCTCAGCTCAGACTCAGCAACTGCTCTATTCTCTCAGGCCTAGCCACCGTGCTCGACTCGACTCACATAACAGCTACAGCAGCAACAGCTCTTCCCTGCCCTGTAACTGTAACATTTTCTTTGCAAAGCTGCCCCCAACTTGACCTATAGTAGCAACAACTATCCGCAATTCTGCCATGACACCTGGATGAGCCGCAACAAGATCTTTACCATTCTCGATGTTCTTTGCTTAACTCGCTCTAGCTTTGCCATTGCCAACAAAGACATTCCCCTTACGCCGATGTTCTTCTCCATTAACTCCATTTCAAACACCTCGCCCAACAATTCCATTCCATCCATCCCATTACAGTTCATACCTCAGTAACCACTCTGCACTATAGCTTCTGCGAAACACCCACCAGAGCCATGATCTTGCTGGTAGCAAGACCGACCTTGAACTTGTGAAGAACTGACCTCTCAGGCCTTTTCTCAAACAGCGGGTGTGCCATTTGCAAACTGATAGTGGTTGTGTAATGGCTGTACAAAGCCACACAAACCGCTCCTTCCTCAGTAAACACACACCACATCACATTTTTAATCATTCACAACTGCAACACCTATCAATCTCTTTAATTTCTCCTCCATTCATCTTCTATTTTAACAATAAAGAACTTCAACTTCTCTTCCTCATTTCTTGCTCAAACTCGTCTAACACTCTCAAACTCAAATTCGAGCAAAACCCATTCATCCTAATCATTTCATAACTCAAATCCCTCCTTCAATCTTCCCTGCTCATCATCGTCAATCAATGGCGAGCTCATCCTTCTTCCACGCATCAAAACAGTGAGATGTATTATCGAAAAAGGAAATAAAGACCGAGTTGTCCGAGAAGCAGCTCGCCTTAGTTGATTCTAACAAAGACAGACGGATATTGGCACCCGTTAAGATGGATACAAAGCAGCCACAACTCATATATGGCTCTGTCGGTTCCGAATAACCGACAGCTTAATTCCATGTTCAACTCATTGTCGGTTATGGAGAATCGACGCCTTCACTTCCTATTTGTGAATTCTAGCCGACTAGAAGTATAGCTCTCGTTCGTGAATTGACCTTTTTGCCTTTTACGCTCCAAATGGACGTTTTCTCCTTCTTTGCTCATATGACTCCAAAGTACCTAATGAGCTCAAAAGCAAACATAAGATACATAATTTACACGAAAATTTGCAAAGAAAGCATAAATACTAGATATAAAATTAGGTGTTTATCACACCTATCATCTATTGTTCTCTAAGTGCTTTGGTGGGTCACTAAAAATCGACGTGTTATTACTGCTAGGATGAAATAGAGTGATTGAGTTACTAGAAAAAGAAAAAATGATAAAAAAATATATATGAAAAAGAAAAAAAAAAAAAAAAAGACCGACCAATTAGACCAAAACTAATAAAAAGACACCTGGGAATAGAGATGTGTGAAACGTAGTCCTGCCTCCGTCGCCTAAACAAGCGTGGAATGCAGGATCCAAGGCAACTATCATATACGTGTTGACAAGGAAGCATGCGCTTGGATCCAAAAGATCTAATCATGCCGTCTAAAAAAAAAAAAAAAATTGGATCCAGTTTGATCCAATCATATAAAAAAAAGAGAAGAAATTATTATTGTGTTGAATAAAGTCACTCTTGGTTCCCTTGTATATGCCAATTGTTTTGATGTAGCATTCAGCACAGTAGCTCAATCTAATAGGATTAGGTTCATCTTAGCAAATGACCTTCGCATGACAGATTTGGGAAACATCGAACACTTGTGAATATTCGCCAACATCTACATCTATATCCATCTTCTTAATCTTTTCATTGTGATTGTGGTTTGTTAGTTTCCGAGTATTGTGGCTTGTTCGACTATCTAAGTAGAGTTTATTTACTAATATATGAATTGAATTTGCAAGGTACCTCCTCCTGTAGTCATTTTGGATTCGTTCATTGATTTGTCACGAATAGACTGGAGTTGGAAATATAGGTTTTGTAGGTATATCTCTAGTAAACCTTCACGAGACTATAACTCGTCCACTAGGGACACCTAGGGGTTTAAAGGCTTGTTATTTATGCTAAAAGTGACCGTAGCCTCACGACACGGAGTTGTTGTATATTATTGTTTTGTTTGATTTGCTCGAGGACTAGCAAAGTCTAAGTGTGGGGGAATATGATAGGTGTAGAATACACCGTATTTACTATCTAATAGTTATGCTTTCTTTGCTATTTTTCTTGTAAATTATGTATTTTACGTGTACTTTTGAGTTAATAGGTGCAATGGAGTCACCGAGAACAAAAGGAGAAGAAATCACTCATTTAAACTAAAAGAGCTTAAAAGGCGAAGCTATCGGCAAAGAACGAGGCCATTCCGGTTCCGTATGAGAAGGTTACAAGCAAAGTTAACACGAAGCTTGTCGCTCCCAAGGACCGACAATACAAAGAGATTTCTTGGTGGCCCATATCCATTGTCGGGGTGCCTAAACACCGCCGACAGTGCAACACTATCAACTTGGTCGTGAGGAATTCATTCTCATCCCCAAATTCATTAAGATGTTTCAGGAGAGAAGAAAGAGTTAGGGTTCATTTCTCCCTTTCCTCCTCAATCTCTTTATCCACTCTCGATGTCGCTATGTGAAATGAGGCGCCGCTAATGCCGGAAGTTGTGAAGAATGATGAATCGTAGAAGTGAATATGGAGATGGTGCGGTTCGAATCCGCATGATGTGTCACACAGTGAAATCGAGAAGGGTGAAATTCAAGGAACTAGGGTTAGCGGCTTCGATTGAGAGGGGTTGTGCCGATAATTAGGTTTCAATTTAGAGTTTTGGTTGAATTTGAGAAGGGGATTGATTGGGATGTTGAAGAACAGATTGAGGAGTTGAGGCTCGAATATGAGATGACGGAGATGGAAGAAATCAAACTTAAATTAAGGGATGATATTTGTTTGAATCAGAGAAGAATCATGGCTTGGCTGAGTTGCTCATGGAAATTAAGGTGGTTCTCGTGATTGAATCTAATGTGAGAATTAGGTTTCTCTCGGGAAGATGGGTCTGGTGTTGGTTGAGTTCGCCATGGGTGTTTTGATGTGTTGGTCTGCCATGGAGCCAGGTGCGTATATGTGAAACTAGTTGGTGACTACAGGCCATGATGTGCAGCTGCAAAGATATTGCAGAACTATTAGTGACAGTGAACATGAGGCTGGATTGGTTCTGGTTGCTGAGGTGACAAGGACTTAGCTAGGAAATGTTATTTGGGTTAATCAATAGCGGAGTCTATGTAGTTTTTGTTGCTCAAGGTTGCAGGGTGTTGTGTCAATGAACATCTAGTGGGTTTCAAAACTAATTGGAGCCGTGGAAGAAATGATATTTAGTCTGCTATGGTTGCCGTGGTCATGGCAGCCGGTAACTGAGAGATGGTCCGGTGATGCCGAGGTTGCTAGTGGAGATGCGGGTGGTCCCGTTGTGAAATGAGATAGCAATGAGAAATGATGGGGGAATTTGAGATCTTGCTGCTGTTGCTACAATTGATAAATACAGGAGATGGGGTATTGATGATGGTGGATTTGCAGTTTGTTATGCTGTAAGAAATGCTGTGGATTTAGAATGGGTTTAAGCCCTGGAGGAGAAGTATTAAGGTCTCGGAATCGGTAATTTGAGCCGCAATGTATTGAAGTGGAGCCAATGAACTCGGTGATTGCAAGAATGCGCTTGAAGCTGCAGAGATGGTGGATTGTGATTGAGAAGCAGTAGCAGATTGGGTTTTGGGTTATCTGAGATGGGTATCTCAAGATTGGAGGCACTGTGTTGCCAAGGATGGGTCGCTGTTGTTCTAATTGATGGTGCTGTGTTGCAGTGGAAGCAGTATAATGCAGCTGCAGTTTACAAAGGCAAATGGGAATGAAATGATGGAGGTGGCTGGAGTTGATGCAATGGTTGGTAGGGTTCAAAACTTTGTGAACTCGATATGAAGAATGAGCACGAGATTGGTTTGAGTTAGCATCCACAACTAAGAACCGATGCTTTTGGAGGTCTTAAGTGCAGTGGTGAGGCTATTGGAGCTGTGAATTGATGGAATGGCTAGGAAGAAGGAGTGGACTGGAAATTGCAGATGCATGCTAGGTAATTTGCAGGAAAAGGAGACGGTGGTGTTGGTGCGAAATTAACCGACTTATGGCGAAAATTGTCTTAGTGTTGGAGTTGAGCATGAAGAGTGAGTCTCCGTGTTGTCATATTGCAATTGGCTAAGCAAAGAATGAACTGAGATGGATGAGGTTGCAGGGAAGAAACCAGTGCTGCTACTGAGAACTGAAACCGAGAAACACACATAACATGGATTTGAACTGGTATTAAAAATGCAGCTGTTGCAGGGGATTTTGCACTACACTTGAACTGATGCTTTGCTTGAAGTGAGAGATGATGCTGTTTGAGTTGGAGATGGAAATGGTTAGCTGAGCTGCAATGGTTGTAGGTTTAGATGTATGTTTAGGATGGTGCAGGTATGCAAAGCAGGAGCTGCTGTTTAGCAGTGTGTGTGAATGGTTGCAATGATTGTAAGGATTGGCAGATGAACTATGTTTTGCAGCTGGGGAAGCTTAAATATTGGGTTGAGCTTGAACTACAGAGTTGTTGAGGCTGTTATGCAATGCTGAGCTGAAATGCAGGCAAGAGATGGAGTTGAACTACATGTAATGGAGATTTGCAGTCGCAAATGGAAGAGCTGCAACTGGTGGTGAATGGAGGACTGAAATTGAAGGTTCTGTTGATGCTCAGAAAGGTGCACTGGTGGTGTTGTGGTCACGGGGCATGGCAGCAAAAGGAATGTTGCAAGTGAGATGCCGAGAAGATGTATGGAAGATTGCATGGAGTATGATCAGTCATCATTGTGCATCACAAAATCAAAGCTTGTGCAAAATCGTGGGCCCGATAAGTCACCCAAGCTTAGCCCACTAACACATCCCGATCTTGTTATTCTTATGTCGACTCATGAAAACGACTCACTTGAGTTAGAGTTTGACCAATGATCGGACCGAGTCCCGACGAGTTGACCCGATCCGACCGTTGACCGCGAGGGAAGCGATTTTGTTGGTCATCCGAGATGCTTTTCCTGGGCGACTATTCCTGGCGGATTCCGCCATAATCCTGGGCTTTTTCCGGCGAGCGCTTTTTGGGACAATTTCTACACGGGTTTCTCTCACTTGTGGGCTTGGTGGACTTCTAACTAATGGACTTGAAGACAAAACCTAATTTTGGAAGGAGTGGAGCTATAAAAAGAGAAGACTTTTCTCAAAACACATATATTATCTTTTATTCTTTTCTTCTACTTTGTTTTTCTAGTGGTTTACAACATGATAGAGTTTCTTTTCTTCTTGTGATGAACTCCTTGAATATGAATACTAATTATCTTTTGGTTATGGAATAAGTTGGATTTCCAAATATGGGTTTTAATTCAATAAATTAGTTTTCTCTCATATTATCGTTTATGATTCACCATGAATATTGTTACATGATTTGGATGCTTGTTTAGTCGAGTCGCGAATCGATTGAGTTTGTTTTCATCTCTCTTGCTAGATTAGGTTATTATACGCAAAAGTGATAATCCGGATTGCAAGTAGCATAAATATGATTATAGTTTGTAGTGATATATTCTTATGATCATATGTGAACCATAACCTTTGTTAAATCGGATTAGTGCGCTTTCCACGTTCGATTGCTTTGATTGGCCTGATTTCATAGAACTTAACGCATCTAGGGAATTAAACTTGATTAGTGCTTTTACACGTTAGGTTGTTCCTTTAGGTAGAATTCATATTCGCATCTTTAATGTGTTTGTTGATGACATGAGGAGGTTTGCGGGATACTCTTGCGATCAAGGTATTCTAGGGTCTTTGATAAAAGTTGAGATTAAATATCAATTCTAGTTATTGTGAAAAGCATGTTAGTGAATGAAAACTAAATCCTTAACCAATATCTCTTCTATCTTATTTGTTTTTTTGTTTTTATATTTGCTTAGTTTATAAAAATCATAAAATCCACCCGGTAATTTATATAGGAAACCACAACAATTTGACAACATAGACCTCTCTGTGGGATCGATCCTTTCTTGCCCTTGCTATATTTATATTTTGAGTAGTAAGAAAGTGTAATTATATTTTTGACGCTTACGACCGCGATCAACGGGTATGCATACTATGGTTCCCGGACATAGATTACATATATGCAAGAATGCATAACATGTTTATAATTCAATGTTGGTTAAGTGTTCTAAACTCTATTTCAATCATTGAAACTTTCTTAGAGGATGACAATAGCCGTTTTCACACACTATTAGCATCAAAGCAATTTTCAATTTATTGAAATAATCATAACGAAACATTCCAAGTCTACATCAAATGATTGTATCACACAAACCATGTAAGATGTTACTCGGCGATTTCCACATGATCATCTTCTGACTTTCGTCAAGAATATAAGATGAACTTGGTCCAAGCGAAAGCTTACCAACACATATTTTGAGAAATATGTAAGCGAGTTAAACTCGTCGAAATATCAAAATGTGCATGTAGAAAACTATATAGCACTATGATTTATGTCTCAATATAAGAGATACAGTAGAAATAAACTTTCCAAGTGATAGATGAGTTTTAGTCTCCACATACCTTTTGTTGATGAAGTTCCACAAGCTCTCCTTAGTAGTTCTTCATCTTCAATTGATGAACGTCGTGAAGTCTAATGCTCAACTGCACAATCTATCTTTATGGGTGAAAACTACTCCTGCAGAATTTGGTAATTTGGGGTGTGGATGAGGAATGAATTTAAACTTTAAACAAATGCACTGCGCGGTGAGTGCTTGTAGATTCGAGAGATCAACTGTGCAAGTCCGGCCTAAACCAAGAAATGGCCGTTCCAGACTCTGTTTTGGCCACAAAGTGAAGGAGACGGGGTTGATCTTAGGGAGGAAGCGAAGAAGGTGTTGAGATTGTGAAGGTGTTGGCTTGCTTATGACTTGTA
>JAJJWW010015601.1:0-164745 GCA_023531295.1 Papaver armeniacum
TTTATCCAGAGTCAAGCACTAGAAATGTGGGGATAACTCCTGCAACTCTTAACAGTTGTGATGGTGATGGTTTGGGTTTTGTGGGAGAGGACAGATATGAAACAGCCATTAAGAGTGAGGCAACAACTGAAGTCAATGTCCAGAAACATGTCTCTGATACTACAAACAGCAAAAAGACAAGGGATCAGAAAGATTCTGGTAGTGCAGGAAGCAGTTTCATTGTAGAGGGTTTGAATAAGCTTTCTGGCATCAACAACAATGTCTCAACAAATAAGGGTGACCTTGTCAAGGAGAAATCATTAGTTACAAGCCAAACTGGTGTGATGAAGAAGGCAGGCAGTAGTGAGGAGATTTCTTCAGCTACCTCGCAGGAAGATTGGAAGGTTGTCAAAGGGAAGACTTCCTAATAGGGGAGTGAATCAGTTGAGTTCTCCAAAGAAGATGGGTTAACCGACGTTATCACCAAAAAAATATTGCTAAGCCAGTTACTTCTCCAAAAAAGAATCCTCTTTTAATGCTGAGTGACTTTACAAGTGTAAGTAGGTTTCTAATTGATAGTAGAAAAAGGGATGATTCAAGACATTTGGTTGTCAATGCTTCTCCGGTGGTGGATAGAGATAAAGTCATTATTGAAAAGGTAGATTAAGACAATGAAGATCTTGATGACAATGATTAGAGAAATCTCAAGTTCGTGTCCTACAAAGAAATGATCTCAAGAAGAATGAAAGAGATCTAACAAGAAAACATTGGAGATTTTCCAGGCTTATTGGAATGGAAATAATGATGACGAAGAATGATAAACAAGAGAATTTAGGGAGAGGTCGTAGATCTCAAGTAAGGAAGAGTCGTTCTTAGTTTCATGTGTATCTAAAGAATGTGGTTTGTTTGCCTTTTTTGTGGCTTTTTGTAGTTGGAGTTAGCTTGTTAATTCCCTTATGTTTGGGTTTTGTTGTTGCGAATTTGTTATTCGGTCGGCATTTGCCTTCTTCTCGGACTCACTTAGGCGTTCTTTTCCTTTTTCTTTTTTTCTTTTCATGATCGATAAATTTTAACCTTTTAAAGTCAGGAAAAAAAAAAAAAGTCGATAAAGTTACCCAACACAAGTTTTAGCCTTTTAAAGCTTGTTCTAGCGTAAGTTTAATTACTTCTAGTTTTAGTAAAAATGATATTTTCATTTCTAATTTGAGTTATTTTAGCCAAAAAAAGTAAAAATATTAATTTTCTTAAAACAAAAGTAAAAACAGTCCGGTATGATCCGTGTTTCTATTGCCAGGACAAGCTGCTTGACGAGGCAAGATAGAGACAAAGAGATTTCCAAGTTGGCGAGTTCTCACCTGGTTCCAAGAACGAACCAATAAGTTTACAACGGTCGGCTTACTCCTCTCTCACCCCTGTATATAGAAACTCCCAAACGTTTCTTCAGCAACCGTACTTGATCAAGAAAAAGAGAAACCCCAATTTTTTTTTTTAATTAAAAGATAAAATGGCGAAGAAAATAAATGGATTGAGGTTATAGATATTTGTTCTTCATCTGATGAAGAAGATATAAGTCCTGTTATACAGTCGATAAATTCTGCTATGAAAGACGAAAACAAGAAAACAAAGAGTAATCGATGACGATTGTTTGATTTTGGACTTCAATCCCTTTGAATCTATAGATAAACTCTCTATCAACGACGCCAAGGAATCCGAGGATGAAGATCTTACTGTTGTAGCTGAAATTGGTCAGGTAAAGGTTTATGAGTACAACAAAACCTAATTTTTTTGTTTATTTGTTTTGATTTTAGGGAAATTTTAGGTTTTTAGGGAAAATTGGAAGACCCCCTTTTGTTTATTCATGAATCTGATTAACTGAAGAAAACCCTTTCCATATATACATGAAAGAATCTAAGTTTCTTGCCGAAGAATCGGTTTTCAGGGTTTAATTTAGGGTTTATGTGTTGTATAAGTTTTCTTGATGCAGTTAGAGACCCTAAATCCCTAATTTTGCTAATATGGTTTCTTTCTTGTTGAAGGTTGCTTGCAGAGACTATCCGCATTCTAGACATCTTTGTGTGAAATTCCCATTCAACAAGACACCACACAGTAGCTACTGCAAACAGGTATTAAATTTGCTTACTTGTTTAACTGCAAAGAAAATTTGTTTTAATCTCATTTCGTGTTTCAGTATTACCAATTGATGCTTGTGTTTAGTGTCTGATGTCCTTTTGAGTAATAGATGTGGTTTACACTTGAATTGTTTATTTTGCAATATGTGTAGTGCTAATGAACTAGGATTCCTTCATCGGCTTGGTATGTCACACACTGTCAGTAATGATGAAGTAGATTACAAGTTACTAGCACCGGCAATGGTAGATATTTGCATAAAACCCCAAGAGTGTGGTTAAACCACTAGCAGTATCGATTTCGTATGCTAGATAGTAAAAGGAAAAAAATAGTTAACAAATTGAAATAGGGTATCGTTTACGATGTTAATAGTAGGAAATGTGGACAAATGTGTGTGCATACTCTCGAAGAACTGTTTGATCTTGTTAAGCATTTTTCTGAAAGAGAGTTTAACTTGAGTGGCAACTTGCTAGGATCCTCTAGTTTCTAGATGGTCTGATGTTTGGGCTGTGCTTTGTTGAAGAATTAGCTGCAGAACAGCAGAAGTAGTTTAACTTGATGAAAATGTTTAATGCTAGGTTTATTAAAGCTGATATTGAGTTAACCATTGTTAGGGCTCAACGAGTGGAAGTAAACACCAAAGGCCATGGCCCATGATACTACTTCATATCATGAAAGTTAAATAGTGTAAAAATCAAAATTGTTTAGAGGGACCACTTTCAGAGTTCTGGGGCTGCACATTGAACACTGCCTCTATCAACTTGTCATATTGTTATCTGTTGACTGTTTTTAGGTTTACATAAATCACTAGATGAATAGGGAGATTCTTGTACTAAAGCTTGTGCTCTTGGAAGATTTACCTGCTTGAGTAAAATGTATCAAGAAATCGATGTTTGTTTGCATATGGCTGGATGTTTCTAAGTTATCAGTCGTAATACTTCACGGTTACTTGGAATATAATCGCTGTCCATATATACATTCATGTTAGTGTAGTCAGTTCTAGATTCAACAATTAAGATTGTAACATTTCGTCTAACTCTGGCTTAATTAACTGTTGTACATTGATGTGCCATTTGAATACTTCTTCGATTTAACCAACACCCAAAATCCTTTTATTAAAAGATAGTTCTACTTTCTGAAACTCTCTGGAGTGCACTTTCTCAATTTTGGAGAGAAAAGAAGATTCATCTAACCAGGCATACTTATATGTTTGTTTCAGTGCTTCTGTTATGTTTGCGATTCAATTGCTCCTTGTAAATTTTGGTCAGCCCCAGTGGATCACTGTCATGCAACGGCGCATGACCCAAAGTGGAAGATTCTGAGAGAAAATCGGAGACTCAGTTTCTGCAAGGACCCAACACGTATTTGATTATTCTGGGGAGTTTGACGACAGAATACCCTTAGATTGTACAAATATTTCCGCAAGATCGGTTTACAGCTTTTGGTTCCAACTGTTTACTGAAACAGTAGTAGTGTACTGAGGGAATTTATCTTTTCCACTCAGCTGATGTGTATAAATTGTTCAGATTCAGACTTCAGAGCTAGTGAAAAATGAAAAGTTAGCTATATATTTCAGAAAAATGAAAAATGATCCACATGTTTGCCACTGCATTTTCTTTTTGATTGCTGATTGTAATTCATTAGCTTAATAATCTATGCATTGGATTGAGCTCACTGAAAATTTGATGGCCTGGAGTAAGCTCACTGAACTTGGGGTATATCTGAACCAAATATTCAATTTATCTTCAACCATCATTGGCAACTGGCTGAACTTCAAGGAAATAACCAGGCTCTGGCAAATTTCCACATGCTCGATAGAGAAGAAGTTTGCCAAACTCTTGATGGAAAAGATGTTGGCGCTGCCTTCACTATTAACAAAGGTATGGCAGCTGCCAAACTCTTTCTCATAAACACATGCCATGAACCCACGTTAGCCATTAAGAACAAGGAAACCTGACAGAATCTGGATAAACTCTTTCACAGTAAACAAAAAAGAAGGTAAACTCTTTACTCTAAAACACTTCAATCCTTGCATATTAATCAATTTTCAGAAAGAAAAAAAAAGGTTCCATCTTGAAATAGCGCTCCATAAAATAAGAATCACACTAATGGATCCATCCAGAGAAGTATAATCTGTAAAATTAAAGAAATTGCAACATAGAGCTATTTATTATTGAACTATTGCTGGTGTGAACTGTCGGGAGGAGGGAGATCTCGAGGAGACTGACGAGATAGAAGAACCATTTTACTCATGGAAGGTGTCTGGTTACTGGTAAGCCTTAGTGAAGCCTAAACTCTTAGTAGAACCTCCTCGAGCTGTAGCCAGTTGCCTCGAATGTGAGCTCATTCCAGAAAGTAGAAATCCCCTTCCTGTTGATTCATATACTTTCTTGTTTTTCATCCTTGATCTTACCTCTTGAAGCTCTAAATCTAAATCATGAGAAAAATTTGTCACCCGCCTGCATAGAGGCAGTTTCTGATATCTGCATCCTACAACCATCAATTATAGACAACGCGTTGGGCAGATCACCTCTCTCAGCAGCAGCACGTGAATTATTCAGTGCCTCAGCGACCTGCAACCTGTTCTTCTGCCTGTCAACCTCTATAGAAACAACCATATCTTCACTAGCCATTTGGTCTCTGAAGTTTCACTTCTATAGCTTCAGTGGTAGCAGATTCTTTCGTAAAGGGTCTTTGTAACTACAGCACACACTAACCAACTTCATCTGATCGTTGAAATTTCCATTTGCTAAAACTGGAATGTTAACCAAAACGAGAAAATCCCTCTCTTCATCTGCATACAATCCCCGAAACTGATCCTGTTTGGTTATCATTTGTCAGATTGGTGGAATAACTCCCTGCTTTTAGTTGACTAAGACAAAGATGAGGGTCAAGCGACTGGATGGTACTGCAACTCCTGTGACACTCAGGAGACCACCAATGCATTGAGCAAATGCATCTTGTATTAATCCTCAGCTTCAATAAAGAAAAGGTTACCTTAGCCCTCCGCAATCGAGTTTAACATGTCGGGTCATGGTCTGCACCAAATCCAAATGCATGAACTCGAATTTGCAAACTTGAAATTTCTTCAAGGTTGATTCTCTTCGAGAAAGAGTCTTTCCCATCGGATAATAGCATGATACTACAAACAAGATTTTTGTGTTTCCGGTCTTCAAGTACCTTTGTGCCTATCTTGAGTCCTTCTACAACCAAAGAATTCACAGCTTGTAGTGCATGTTGCTTACCAGAACCAGTCATGAGGAGAAGGGGAAGAGGCGGCGGGCATCATCTGAGAAGCTAATTACAGATAATCTGTCAGAAGGGCCAAGGTTGTCTATCACAAACCCCATGGCTTGCTTTAACAACTGAATTTTTGTACCCTTCATGCTACCAGCCTACCACTTATATCAAGAACTGTGACGAGGTCAATTGGTGCACGACAAGTTACATCACAACTAACTTGATCAGTATCAGTAACATTAGATTTGAGATTGACGAGTATATGGAAGTTTTCTTGCAAAACTGACCGTGGAACAGCTGGCAATTCAGTGTGCGTTTTGATATCTATGGACCTGATAATAGAAATACTATTATGTAGAGGAAAAGTTTGATTGGAATTCTAAGGAGTCATCGTCATTGAAGACAAGTGGCTCAGAAGATGGGACTTGTGATGTAATGACCCGATTGTAAATCGTTTGTGATGGAATACATGGCCGTAATATGGCTGGTGTGATTCTTGGATTTGAAGCAGGGCCAAAGGCAGGAACATCATTCCATTTAGCATCACAGGTTGGACAAATACGATTTCCATACTTGACAGATGTTTTGATGCAATTGAAATGGAAGGACTGCAGTGAAAATGAGTAAATTTCAGTTTAACCTTTAAAACTTAAATGAAGAACAAACAATAAGTTAGCCAAGACTAACAACCTCATAAACACAATTAGTAGATCTTCCAATTTTACGTGATTGAACGATTTTGGTAGATCTATCAGAGCATATGCAAGTCATAATCCCCAGACAACCCTCTAGAAGAAATTTCATACTCAGCTGATTTTAAAAATGAGTCAAGGACACAACAGGCTTACATAGAGATTTTTCATCAATGGCCAAATTAGCAGTTTTTAACCAAAAAAGGTAACAAAATGATCAGTTAACAGTCAAAAAAAATAATAAAAAAACACTGAGAGATGAGTCAATCATCACATCATTCACAATCCATAATTTCATAACACCATGTAATTAAAAGTGATCACATTGAGAAGATACACACTCACCACCATGATTATGTTTATGTAGTCTGAAATAAATCCAAACACTGATGAAAAGAAGAAGTTAACACCAATATCTTGTATCTGGTCTGTAATGGGATGGGATCACCACCAACTCCAATGAAAGTTGTTGTATGGAATGAAAAATGCTAAGTGTTTGCTCTGATCTCTCTAAAGAAGTGGTCTTACATAAGTAAGGTTTCATGTGACGAAATCTCTCTAAATGGAAGACAACTTGTTGAGTTGTGTTTTCTCATTAAAATGTAATATAAAAAGAACCTTCATGTTTGACAACCTCACATTCCCCGTATAACAACCAACCAATCGTGTAAAATAGCCTTATTGTTTCTCTTCTAAAAAAGATGATCAACAATGTATGTATGTCTTAGTAACCGAGTCATTTGACCAAAAAATTTAGAAAACATGCCACTTGCTCATTAATAAAAACGCATAGAGACGTATTTTGAATTTTTGTTCCTCTAGTTAGCAGTTTACATTCAGCTCAACGTACACTTTGAAGTAATTTACTTGTCCGCTTAACTGGGCAAATGTGGTACCTGTTAGCAGGGACGGTATTAGGGGTGGCTTACCCAGTCGAAGCCCACCCCAAAATTTCTAAAAAGATGTTTGTTAGTGTAATTTTTAACATTTTAAAATTTAGCCCATGTGTAAATTTTAATTAGCCAATTAGCCCATTAATTGTTAAGATATGATTCTCGTGGAAGAAATCGGAAGATTTTGGAACCCGGTCTTATGGATTAATTTTTTGAATAGCATCTCAATAGCTCAAAGGCTATGGGGAAAAACAAGTATTCATGATGTTTCTTAAAATCAGGTATTGAATGGGCTCACCTGTTACGTGTCAGTTTGATAAAATAAAACTGTGTGTCAAATGGGGGTGTGTTGTCCTTGACTAAGCAAGCGTTTGACCACCTTTAAAAAAAACAAAAAAAACAAGTGTTTGTCCAAAAATTCATTTTTCTTCTATGAAGTGACTACAATTTTATGTATATCTATGTATAATCTAAAAATGCAGTGTATTCATGAGACAAAAATACAATATGTCATGACTTATTATGCGTATATGTACAAACTCCAAATATTTTTGCATCCCTATAATAACCTTTAAAACTAGAAAAAAATTGGGCGGCCGAATTAGACCTCCCTAATATTAGTTATAAGGTGAAAAAATTTGATTCAAAGCTTTATGCTCCAAGGAAAATAGATCGTGTGGCATACCCATACTCAGCTTTAAGTATATTACCGCAGTTGTCATTCTTACAGTATAAATTTAAGATAAATTAAGTTGAGAGTTACTTTATTTACTGAGAAAGAAAAAAATTAGCCCATTTTTAGAAACATAAATTCCCGGTTCGGGTAGTTATTCTCGCTACTCCATCCTCGTTTTAGCTAGAGACATCCTTTACAGGTTATTTTGAGATTGTGTACTTGGTTTTAAAATTTACTAATATATATGGTTTTAAGATGGATCTGCTTAAATTGAAATTTTATCTCACATTGGTCATGGTCCGGTTTATTCGGCATATGGTCATGTTCCAGTTTATTCGGCATAGGATTCAGTACGTAGGACGTGTGTTCTATTCTCTGCCTATAGGTTGTTGTTTAGAAAACTCAAGGTAATCAGATCATAACCAAATTTTTGTGGAGTCATGACTTTTCGTATCAATCGCCACATCACCTCGAATATTGTGGGATGCTGGGATGGGTAATAAGTCCCACGGGATTGTTTAGTGGTTTTAGGCTTGGTTTGGTAATGCTTTTATTTTCTTAAAAGCACTTTCAAAAGCTATTTATGTCAATAATTTTTGAAATTAGTGTTTGGTAAAAAAAAATCAAAGTGTTTTTATTGAAAGCACTTCCCAAATTCCTCAATTTTTAAAAGTCGGGGAGAGGAGCTTTTAAAAGCTACAAAGCATAATTCGTTCCCACCTAAATTTAATGATTGATTTATCTTTTTTATCCCTACTTTATTTTATAAATGTCAAAAGTTACCCCTTAAATTTATATACAATCAATTTTTTTACTATTTCTTATATTGCATTCTTTAATTTTTTAAATTTTTTTTTAATTTTTCAAACTATTTTATAGAAACCTATTATAGGGGCTTCAAGAAAAGTGTTTTGAGGGCTCCTAAGGATCAAATATCCTACAATGAAGATAAGGGGACCTAATTAATAAGAAAAATACTAAAATACCCTTAACCGATTAAATATTGAAACCTAGAACTAATTTGTTTTCATTCCTCTCCTTTAATTCTTCCATTTTCTTCTTCCCCATCACCTCCATCGCCTATTTCTTCGATTAATCGTCAATTCCCAAAATAATTCTTTATCGATTAACACCACTTAATCCACCCGCAATGACTTCAATAGGTAAAAATAAAAAACCCATCTTATTTTATTGGTTTTAATGCATGGATAAGCGGAATCGATCGAATTAGGTTTTTGAAAAAACAGTTTCAGAAATGTCTACGGTTGGGAAAATTCATATTTGCCAACCGTAGACTGCCTAGGTTTTGGAAGTATGAATTTTCCCAAGTAGACATTTCGCCTACGGTTGGGGAAGTATGAATTTTCCCAGCAGTAGACATTTACGCCTACTGGGTTGGGAAGTACAATTCTCCCAACCGTAGATTTGTCTACTGGTTGGGAAGTATGAATTTTCCCAATCAGAGTCATCTGGTTGGGAAATATGAATTTTCCCAAATGTAGACGATCTTGAAAAAATAAGTGATGGGTTTTCTTAGTTTTTTATTTTTATGATTGCCATCTTTATCACGACGGAGAAGAAGAAGAGAGAGAGAAGAATAATAAGTTTTTTTTATGATCATCATCTTCATCATGATTTATGAATAGAAATAGAAGGAGAAGATAATAGATTTAATTTTTTGTATATGATCATCATCTTCATCATGATTTATGAATGAAAAAATAATAAATTTAATTTTATAATTTATGGAGGATATTTTAGCCATTACAAAAAATAATTGGATATGGGGTTTTGTTGATTACTATTTCATAACCCAATTTTGTCATCTTGTGAGCCCTCAAAACCCAATGTTTGGAGCCCCTATAATAGGTTTCTTTATATATACCATTTCATTTAATTTGTTAACAATATAACTAAAAAATATTAAATAATTACTTAATTTTAGTTTCATTTTTTGTTTGAAATATATATATATATATAGATAGATAAGTATTTAAGTAAAATAATTTTTTAACAATCATAATAATAGTGGTAATTAGTATGAATATTAATATTATATAGTAAAATATTTAATTATTTTTAAACCCTATAAAATTGAATAAACCTACCATTAGAGATATGTGTTTTTTGTCATTTGCTACAACAACTATGGTTGAATCAAATTTTACCAAACACACTTTGATTGCTTTTTTAATCGGCTTCAACTTTAATTAATATTTTACCAAACGCGTCAGCTTTTTTCCTCAACAAAGCGAACGACGCAATGAGAAAAGTGCTTTTACAAAAGCTGCAGCAATACCAAACTAAGCCTTAGTATGTCGAAATTAAATTAAATTTCCCAAAGGAGGAAATTAGAAGTATGTCTATTCTGTATGCATTTTAGAGTATCCCACTGCCACCAACTTCACACCTTTTGAATTTTGGAAATATGCCCTGATCGTTGGCTTTTCCATTTAAGTGTTTTTAAGTGGTGAAGCACGCAAACAAGTGGACTTACATGTGGAAGAGAAGTGACAGGTTCAATCTTCGGTTAAATGAAAGAAGGCCAATCTACATTTTGATCTGTCTGTAATATGTAACTTTCTCTTCCCTTTTGTTCTTTTTCTTCTATATATAAAAATGCAAAAGTCGATTACAATAAGTTGGTGGGTAGCCTGGCAACAAGCTGGGCACCAACACCCTTTTGGATAGCTAAACCTATTCTAAAAAAAAAGTGTACCGCCTATCTTATAATTGGCGTCATAGTTTGTGATACAATTGTTCAACCTCTTCAATAGAATGATAGTTTCTTCGCCTAGTTCTCCCTAACGTCGAGAAGGCTAAAACACCAAAGCCATACCCATGCGGGGAGCACTTGTCTAAGTATTTATTGCGTTTACGCGTAGTAGCTCTAGATATGGCACGACCGGGTATGAAAGTCGCACTCCCGCTAGTGAATGGTGAAACCCAAAGTAATATCAAAACGGACATCCTGACCGTTTTCCCAGTAGTGAACAAGAATATCCGTTGAGGTCTCAAGGAAGTATCATTATCCAGATAAAAAACCAAGCATTACCTCCTTCCTTGCATGTACGCTTGACCTTATAACAAATATCGGCAAATACATCCCTCACTAGGTCGTGTCGTGTGAATTTGAGACCGACATCATTAGCCAATGCAAGGCATGGTCTCCAAAATATCCATTTTTTTGTTACAACTTGAGCATGTACTATCTTCCACTAAAAGCGGTATGCCCAATCTATAACTTAACACGGACCTAAATTGACGAGGTCCAAGACTTTGATTTAAACCACTAATGGGAATCGCCTTAAGAAAATCCAGAGCATGAGCCACCTATTACTTTGCCATAAAACAGAATCCCGTGGACATAGAGAAGTTTGCGGAATGTTCTTCTTAACAACATCAAAATATAACACTGCCCGAGAACGCATTGGATGTGGGGCAATATTATTGAGGTTGAAGGTAGAAGAAGACAATCCACATACCTACTCAGGAAGTTATTCAAAGCTTGCTTTGGAAACACTTGCTAGGCACATCGGTGGAGGATATATTAAGCATGGTCTCTTGTAAACCCTTGGTCCGCAAGCCGGATGCGATATAACAATAGTGGCTAGTATCTTCCATAGTGTAAGCACCGAGACCGCCATCTTTCATGAGCAAGGTGGAATACGGCTGTTGGAGGGTCAAGCTCGCGCCATCTCACGTGACAATGTGTCTCAAAAATTGAAACAAACGTTGATCAAAAGGGATTTAGCTTGAAGCAAAGCCGGCGGGTTGGTGGTCCTCATAGCAAAATATAACCTCGGACACCGGAGGTGCATAACGATGAGAAGCTCGCTTTGAGGATCTTGCGGCTTCTTCACGGTGTCCATTAGATAGATCGTTTTGTCCACTCTAGCCTGAACTAAATCGTCGCAGAATGAAGATCTAAACTAATCGGCCCGCCTAACAGCCCGACCCCTCTAGATGGCCTACCGATGTCCATGGAAACACCTTATCTGTTAAACTCCTAGGGTCCACAAATGGCCAGAAGATCTCGGTTTTCTTGATGTTTAGATGAAGCCCTCTCTTTGCCACCTGACTGAATGATGCTCAATGCCTTCGACACTTCCAGCGTATCACCTACCAATGTCCCATCGTCCAAGTACCACGCATGCAGGTCAAGCTTGCATTGAGAAGAAATCATACAAACAAGCGGATTTATTTTAGAGTTGTGCCTTCGACACTTCCAGCTTATCTCTTTAATTATTTCTCCATCTGTGTGCAAGTTGTTTTTATTTTAGAGTTGTGCTAGACACGCGGAAGACTTCTACTTCAATTTATCCCGAAAAGGAATTGAACAAGTACAGGGCATGAGTGGGCCCATTATCCTCTCTCTTTTTCTTTATAGAAAAGCGAAGAGAACATAGTGAAGCGTCAAAGTGGCGGCACCATTCCTAAATATCCAGTTTTTACATTGCATAGCTAGCTGAAAGAGCTTAAATTATGATTATGAAGCCTGTAGATAGAAGTAAGGCCTACTAAAACAAAAGAAATAAGCTGCTGTTGAATATCTATTTCAGCATTCCATTTGATTTCTAAGAGTTTCATGGTAACTTAGATGATATCTTAGTTGGACATCATTGTGATATAGCATCTTGAAGCGATCTAGAATTTCCTTGGATTCAGCTTGAATTTCTATGTTGATGTGTTGCATTCCTCTGACCCAGTCAAAACCTAGATTAGCTCCTCTTTTTGCCCCCCATTCTCCATTGTATTCTCTAGTCCCAATGGTGTTTCCTGCAAAATCTTTAGCAGTGAGTGCAGTGAAGCAATATAAAGTTTCAGGATCTTGCAAAGTAAAAATTTGTATTTGGATTCCATAATCTCCCCTTTGATCAGTGTCAAGGGAGTATCATCTGATATAATAGTGCTACTATTACTTGAATGTTGACTCTGACTGAGAATATGATGTGTTAGATGGTGCACTCTATTATAGTTGCGTAAGTGTTGTTGGATGCTGTTAGTAGTATTTCCGGCATTAGGATTAATGTGCCTGAAGATATAATCACATCTAGCCTTCCAAATGAACCAGCAAGCAGTTGCATAGATTCTGCTGCTCTTACTAGTTGTTTCAGAGTGAAACCAAGTGTTCAACCAATCCAAGAAGTTTGTATTGCAATCAAACTTTCCATGAGAGGTGCCAAGCAGTAATTGCCATACTGAAGTAGCAGCAGGACAATTTAAAAACATATGTGTCATAGTTTCCTTTCCACAGTTGCATAACTTGCATATTGGATCAATATAGTGTTGAATGCTTGCAGTTTTAGCATTAGTGGGTAGGATCCCATGAGCACATTTCCAGATAATTTTTTGAATAACTGGAGCAATGTCCATTTTCCACAGAGTCCAATTGCTAGTCTGAGTATCATTTCTGTAGAGATGATCCATTTTATAGCTTTGTAGAGTGACTTTACTGTGAAATTTCCAGAATCAGTTAGATTCAACACAATTGTATCTTCATATTCAAGATGAGTGGCAATGGTGTGGATTAATACAGCAATGCCAGTAGTAAACCAAGTGGTAATGAGATTTGTGTTCCAATCACCAGAAGGTAAGAGGAGATGTTCAACCAAAGTTATCTCTTCAGGGCAAGCAGCAGGTTTAGGAATTAAAGAAGAGATTGAGGGAATCCAGATGTCCTCCCGGATTCTAATCTTTTTACTATTGCCAATCCTCCAGGAACTATGTTGCTGGATATTATTTATATCTTTGTTTGTGGGTGAAAACGGTTTCTGCCGATTTTGGTAATTTTGGGTGTGTGGGTGAGAAACAAATTTAAACCCTAAACAATGTACTGCACGGGGCGCAAAACCCTAATTTTGCAAATTAGTCGGGTTCATGAGTTTTTTTTGAGTTATCACAATAATTGGCTGGATTTTGTATGCTGCCACAAAAATCCTTATCTACAGAATGCGGTGTGCTTTCCGTCTGAGCATTTCGTGCGATCGCCTTAATCTTTGGTACTTGGAGGTTCATCTTTACTCGCTGCGATTGAACATAAATCCTTCATGCCATATCGATATTAAGGGTTCTTCCGAGGAACATAGCACAGGAAACTACTCAGTGAGTCTTGTATTGGCGAGGTGCCGAAATATACAAAGTGTTTGAGATGGCTGCTACATTCACCAGTCTGGATAGATTTCATGTAAATATATTGAATGGCACAAAATATGTCGGTGGAGAGGTTAGCACTCACGGCACCGTTTCCTTGTAGAGTGACGTCACATCAGATGCAAGGTTTTACGATTTTAACCCTAAGCTAAAAATCACCATCAACATTAAGTCCCCTGCTTAGCACGTAACAGTAGCATTTTTGCGGGGTAAGCATGAGATGGTGACAGATGAGAGTAAAATCGAAAGAGCAAGACGTGAATAAATTGCCATGGAAATTCAACTAACCTTTGGTGGAGGAATCTGTGATCCTTGTGTTGGCGGCTTTTGCATAAATTCGTCTTGGCCATGGGATGTTGGCACCAGTGCGGCATATTTGGATACTGTTTGAGGAATGGTTCATGGTTTCGCTGGCTAGGGCATTGGTTAGGACGCGGTTGGAGTTTGCTTGGGCTGCGGATGGCACTTGTCGGGAGCGGAAAAGTTGGCGCTGAGAAGGATGCAAGCTGCTGGTGCTGGCTAGGGCGTGGAGCCGTTGGCGTTGCTGGCTTGGCTTGGCTTGGCCGTGACGCTGCTGGCTTGGCCTGGCCGCGGAGATAATGCTGGATTTGGCGTGGAGCCGTTGGCGCTGACTTGGCTGTGGCGCCATTGGCTTGGGTTGGCGCGAGCTGTTGGCGCTGGCTTGTCTTGGCCGTCTTCTTGCATGATTAATGCCTCTGTAGAAAGGAGAATACATTCCAGTTACGCGTCCACGCCAGGGTTCCGAGCTAGGAAACGTATTCCTCCTTTGAATGTTTGACCGTTTTTTTTTTTATATATATCTTCATTAGGGTTTCGACAAGAGATTTCATTGAGGCTGATTTTTCGGCTGTCATGTAGGCTCATCGCGTTTGCTCAGCATCCGTTTCTCTCTAGGGTTTCCGCAGTATATATGCTGGTGAAATTGTATCATCCTTCCCAGTTCAAGGCAAAGGTTTCTATTGTTGAATCCATATTTCTTTCATCATGTCGAGCAAAAGTGTATCATCCTAGAGCCGGCCATATTCTTCAGTCAAGTGCAGGCGATCTGGCTCTTGCGACAATTCCCCCATCCGGATTATCCGAGTCAAAAAGATCAAACCGGTATGCTTTCGTTAACCAATAGATATTTGTTTATTATTCTTTGGAGAGTGACGAAGGAGACCTTCTTTTTGCGCAGAGATATCCAAGCGGGACATTGTGACCGTCGTTGTTGATGATGATGATCGACTACCCCCTTTCTTGAGCCCGAGCACACCGACCTGGCCGCGGATCTGGAAAATGCTGATTTGGGTATCTCTTGCCATGAATATCCCAATGCAGGCTTGTTATTTGAAATCTGCATGAAGTGATTATCTTCTAGCTACCGAAGCGTCGGTAAATTCCTAGTGCAAAAGGAATTCGTGACTCCGTATACGAAAATATGGAGAAGATATGGCCATATTGCCACCGGGGAACGTGGTAAAGCATTGTTCGTCGGCTTTGGTTACCACGGTGAATTGTCTCCGCCTATGATTGTTGAAACGGAAGGCACATCCATCTGCGACGTCACGGAATCAACTATTGAAAGGTGGGAAAACATGGTGTCTACTTGTGAATTCCTTGAGTTTAATGTAAGTTGGCTACGACATCTCCTTGACATTGTGAAGGTTGACAGAGCCAGTATTCTTGCCAACTTCGTTCCTGCCACAAAAGCCATTTTGGAAGAGGAGAAGGCTTTGGCCGTGGAATCCCCTAAAGGTGGGAAAGGCTATCCAGGACTTGAAGAGTGATAGCACGTATGTGCTACATTTTATACCCATATTTATGTTAGTTAGGACTCGATATTTTGACTAATAACACTATTTTAGTGCTTTTGTAGAAAGTACAAGTGAACTCGATCATCGGGGAAATAAATAGCTAAATCGGGAATTATATTGACGTTTGCAACTTACCGCACCAAAGAGACAGGCTGAATGAATGGAAACTGGTGCTGCACTTGCCTTGAAGATACAAATGGGTTTAGCTAAGAAATGTAAGACTGCGTGTTGGCTGGAAAGTGTGAGGAATGGCGGCATCGATTTGTTTACTCCAATGAAGTCGATGGAGCAAAGAGGCGGTGTGCTTTGGTAGTTATCGAATGGAGAGGAACTTGAAGTCTCTTGGCTTGAGCTATGATCGATAGATGAGAGATTCTTGATTGAGAAGATGGAGACAATGGAGTTTGCTGTGAGAGCCATGACGACAATGAATTTAGAGTTGATAATTGAGTTGTGAACACGGAAATCACGTAGGCAACCCCATGTTCGCAAACAATCTTCGCATGAATTGAATACACGCATTAAGTTATGAATATCAAATACATAGATAGGTGTTGATTCATTGATTCCAAACCCCGCGGGTTTGTCATGATCTCATCAACATCTATCGATAATAGATCTAAAGAGTGAACATATAAATGAAGATATACGAGTGCTAAATGTAAAGGAGACAATGATTTACGTGGTTCAGCACTAAGGCCTACATCCACGGATCTGGGGTATTCACTATGTAGTAAAATGGATACAAGAATAGTCGCAAGACTTTGTGTTTATCGAACCCATAGGTTGATGTTCATACTTACTTCTCTCTGATCTCTCCTATTCTCTAGTTCTTTCCTAATCTCTAGTTCTCTCCTAGTGTCTTCCCCTTTTCATGTTTGGAAGGGACATATATATACTGACTAATTTAGGTGGGTTCCTTGGAAAAGAGTTGTTGAGGTCTTATCTTCTTGTGTTACGTGCATAGTCCGCGGACTTCCTTGTCATTCCGCGCCTTCTAATGTTTCTACGTTTATTACGCGACCAGACCCCCGCTCTCTCCGTTGGCTATCCGACACGTGCCCTTGAGCTTGACACTAAATGCGAGTGGTTGGGCGGTCCCGATCCCTAACGCCGGGCGGTGTCGGTCTTCCCTTGTCACGTCCGTGTCGGTTGGACCTTCCCAGTAGTTGATTATGCCTCACCTCGTGATGAGGTAAAGTGTAACAGAGTAGTTCTTGGGTGTTATGTGGGAGATATCCTCCTTTGATACTCCTTCATCTTCGATCAGTTGAGCTTGACGGATGGCACGCCATCTAGATCCATGGATCCCCCTATTGTGTCATCTACTTTTATGACGTGGCCTCCACGTGGGCTTTGCTAGTACACGTGGTGAGGGAGATAAATAAGTGTACTTACAATTTGCCCCTCTTCTTGTGACTGGGCGCCAGCCTTAGTTGGGAGAAGAATCGTGTGGCACGTTTTTATCTCTCTCTTCATAACTTCTCTAAAAAGGAGTTATTTGCATTTATTGTGCACGTTTCCCATATCCGGCCATAACTGCCCCTTGGGTAGTGGACGGTTTCTTTTGGTCCTATAAAAAAGAGAAGGATGAAGGAATGTGAATTAAATTCACATTCTCTGTTTATTCTCTGCTCCACCTTCTTCTTCCACTACACCATTTTTAGGGATTAGCAACGGAACCTGGACGTTGCTGACCGAGGTCGCAACGGCAAGTTGACGTTTCAAAACACGGTGTTGCATTTTTTCGCAACGGCATAAGCTCCGTTGCGATTCTTGGTCAGCAACGGAGATTCGCAACGTCATCGTGTCGTTGCTACCCTATTTATTCGCAACCAAGGTGCGTTGCTAAGTTGTTTCTAATTACAGGAATACCCCTACCCGGAACTAAAATGTTATTGGTTCGTAACTAATTTATTGGTTCTGGTTCTAATTTAGCAACATATTATAGACGTTGCAAATTGTTTGCAACAGGAAAAAAAAAGGTCAAGTCTTCATTGACCTGGTCAAAATCCATTTCCCCCACATTTCCCCCGACAGTTACCCAGTTCCCCATATTCATCATTTCCACATATATACAAACTATGTCATTCATTCAATTGACATACAAAACTGTATTATATTATGATAAAAGGATTCTTCATTCGAAGTTAACAAAAAATATGAGTATTTGATACAAATGTATACCAAGTATGACAGCAAACTAGTGTACACATAGAAACTTACTTAGTTCCTAAGTTCAGTTCATAGAAAGTTACCAAATTCCTAAGTTCTTCCAACTTAAATCACTACAAGGAGATACTACATAAACTTACAAAACTTGCATCTGCTAAGGGACTTAATGGCTGCTGCTTTGTTCTCCAACCTTTCTGATCTCATAACAGATAAAACATTCAATTAACCTGCGAACAAAGCATCATAAATTCTTCCAATCAGAGTGTTTTGTCAAAGACTTTACGATAAGCAAATATAAGGCAGCTTCATTTATGCGAAGTAATAAAATAACAAAACTGACCTGTGTGATCCAGATAGATAGTATAGGGACCATGAGATAGGTAAACAATATGGGTCCTAGACTTCCCTACTTAACAGCCCAGAGAGTGTATCCAGTCAACGAATAAACCACAGCTGATGTCAAAACGAGTGCTTGGAGAAAAATTCTTCTTGTAAACATACATAACAAAAGAATTAGAATCGCCTTTAAAACTTATCAGCATGTAAAGTATCAAACATCAATAGCTCCAGTAGACAGTTTAAATTACCAAGGTAAATGGATTAAAACCTTCAAAGATACTTACAACACAATCCTTGACAATTTGTATACCACCAAGACTCAATAATCGAAATACCTTCAGAGCAATAGCAAACTATGACAAGTGAAAGTAAAATAGAATGGTAAAAGCATGCCTGTCTAACCAACTGTCCTCAAAAACACATGCGAACCTTGGATCATCAGCAATGTGAATCCACGAAATATTTTTGCCTTCAAAAGATGAGGAGACACCCAAGTAACTCACAAGTAGTAAACCAAGATATCACCTGCTTGTACCTCCCAAATGCTTATCAGTTATGCAGTGTTCTAATTTCTCATTTTGTGGATGCTTAACCATGTGATCTGCCAACGAGAATCAATACCCTTAGGACGTCTCCAGCTTTCCTGCCAAAGTCACAAAAAATAATCACGGCTAGATTTTACTGAATCCGAAAACAAAAATATGCTACATCAACAACTGACCAACTACATTGTTTATCTGAAGTACATCTATGGGTATGAAACAGTATCCATTTCAGAGCTCACACAAAGAACAAACTCCAACCTACCACAGACTTTCAACACTTGACTTTTCAATGTTAACCAAGCTAAATTCAACTAAATTGAAGTAGATAACCAGGATTTCATTATTTTCCTTACAAGATTATGAGCGAGTAATGGATGTTGTAAATTCAATCTAACAAGATTAAAGACATGTAAACAGAACAGATGTTGTAAATTCAATCTAACAAGATTAAGGACATGTAAACAGAAAAGTGGCTGTAGTAACACCTAATTTTTGAGAGTTTTCAAGGGTGTTACTCAACAACAATTTCATGTTAATTCAAACATTTAAGAAAAGTACATTATTCATGATCGGAAACCAAATTATGAGAAGAAACTATTAGTACTCACAAGGAACGTGATAAAGGGAGATTCTAGTAGCAGAATCCAGAAAGATACTCTTGATTAGAATTAGATAACTGCAAAACATCCCCAAATGCCGTAATCGTAACAATGCTTTGATCCCATTATTTCTGAGAGCATAAGTAATCCCTGGAAAAATGCAGCAACCTAATCCTTGTCTTCAGTTGCAGACTTCTTCAACTTGGATAGCTCTAGTCTGATCAAACCACCCCTCTGCAATCAACCACAAATCTCAGCAACCAGATATAATCGTGCATAACCAAAAATCTACTGAAGTAAAACCCACAGCACGCAACATAAAGCAACATGAATATACCTTGATTTTGGCAAGCATGAACTTAAACCTCTCGAAATCGTTAAGCAAAGTTCTCTTCTTCTGCAGGTTTGGAAAGGGAGTCGCATAAATCTTTGGAGACTAGGTTCCCTATAAAGTAAAATCAAACGTTTTTAACTAGACACGGTTATCTTCCATGAAAAATAGTAACAGATTGCGTGCGACTACATGTTATCTTGATAATTTAGAATGTATTGTGATTTAAAAGCTTCATTTGTAGAGAATGGAATATAAAAACAGAAATTAGAAACAGAAAAAACCTTTCGTAGATCCGCTCAGGGGACTTCGGAAGGAACCACATTAGCATAAATCGAACTACGAAATTTGGAATCCTTGCTTCTCCAATCATGCAAATACAAGTTCTTTGTTCCTGCAACAAATAAATTAGCGAATGGTATATTAAAAGTTGCGGATGAAATTAAAAATGAGAAAGGAGATGAAAATTTTAATTGGTTATCAATTCATTCATCCACACAGCATCACCATCAAATTACACCACAAACAAAGAAAAGCAAAGCCACTAACACCTGAAGACAACCTCCCTCAACAAAATCTCCACCCACTAAAGCAGCAAAACCTCAAACCTAAGAATTCATAGAACTGAAATTAAAATTTACCCATGCTTTTAAATTTCAAATAAAACAAAATCTTTACTTAAAGATATCTACTAACATCGTCTCTGCAGCTAGTATAGGAAGAGAAATAAAACACAAAATCCCAAAGTTGTAAAATGGAATCAGATCCAACAAAGTAGATTAAGAAAAAACATAATAAAAAAGAACAACAAAATCTTAAGCTTCTGGTAAAAACTATTTCCAAAAACAACAAAAATCAAAGAACAATTAAACCCAAAATTAAATGAATGAGATTAACAATTACCTCAGGAAAAATAAAATAAAAACCCGAATCAGATTATTTTCTGACATCTTTTGTTGTCCATTTGTTTCGCTTCATCTACAGAAACACGAAACTCAACTTCCACTGCTTTCATCTTTCTTCAATCTCCAAGAAACTCTAACCAATAAAGTTTATAACTTCATCAACACCCTTCTCAATTCATCGATTTCATTATTCCTCTTTGACTTGAATTCATACCCTAAACCCTAATTTTCTGCTTCTCCCCAGTCCGTCTTCTTTTGAGTGAGATGCGCCAAAATGGGATGGTTAAAAAAGAGAAGAAAAAGCTTCTCTAGAGTTCAGCGTCTTCGTTTATTTCAGTAGAACTAGGGTTCTTCACTCTTAAGAGCTGCAGATCGAAGAAAAAAGAGAGGAGATGAAAGAGAGTGAAAAATAAAAATGTGGCTGAGAAGAGAACTCGAAGGAAGGAAAGATAAAGAAGATAAGGCTAAAGGGTGGAAAACAAATGAAGAAGACTTGACCGAAGGTTGACTTGGGCGTAAAAAGTAGGTCTAGTGTTCCAGACCACACACGTGCTTCACACGCTTGAACCCACCGCAGTTGCAATTCGCAACCTTACCTGTGCGGTTGCGAATTTCGTAACAGATACATACCGTTGCGAAAAATTAGCAACGGGGATTCGCAACAAAAATTTCGCAACGGCACTAGTGCCGTTGCAAATTCCAGAAAATGGTGTAGTGTTCGTCTTCTTAACTTCTTCTTCCACCATTCTGTTGTTCCGATTCTTTCTTTATTCTTTATTCTTTGTTATTCTTTCTGTTGCTACTTATTGAAATTCGGTAGGATTTTTTACTCGGTTCACTCGCCATTTATACCCTTATTGAGTTCTTGATTTTACGGTGATGAATCATGATGGGTTTAATCTTATGCATATCATGGAATTTGAAAGTTGTCGCCATTTGCAGTGTGTTTCTAGGCCACGTTTGATTCTCTTTTTCTTCTTTTGTGTTTGAGTAATAGCTTGAGAGCTTAAATGGTTGTAGATGAAATCTAGGGTTTTCCTCACGTTCGGCTTTCTTGTTCTTGAGATTTTTTCATTTTTCGATCTTCCTTGACTCGATTTGTACTTCTATTTGCGTTTGTGTCATGAGATATGTCCGATCGTCCGCGGGTTCCTTATCAAACTCCTCCAGTCAAGTCCTCATAGATCTCCTCGGAGGGATTCCAACATTAGGGCGGCACTTCGGCTCTTCTTACGCGGGGTAATCCTCGGGATAGACGAACATCTTCATCCTGCAGTCGAGGCCTTCGCTCAAAAAGGTGATCCGCCCCGCGGGGTTCTAAGTACGCCGTGAATCGTCCTAGAGATGGGTCTCTAAGAGACAGCGGAATCCGCGCGATGAACTTCTAGATGTGCAGCCTCTTCGCGCCATGCCTCCACCGCGGACTAATCTTCCTTTGACTCCACTGTGCCTAATTCGGGCAAGTCAACTAAGAATCGGCCTCCGAAGAGGAAGGCTTGAGAGATAGGATCTTTGGGAGATGTAGTTCCTCCTAGAAGAAGGTGGCGGGTTGCGGAGGATGTTACGGGAAACGTTCTGAGGATGACTCTTCATTTACCTTTCGTCCTTTACCTTTGGGTAACAAGAAGTTCACTTTCAGACACATCGATCTTGAAGCCTTCAAATTGAAGCATGGTCTTCAGCACTTCCAAGTGCGCTTTTATGCCCCTGATAAAGATATAACCTATGAGATGGTTACCAATTATCAGTACGATGCCTTTCATTTATTGACAACCGTGGGTGCTTTCGAGGCTGGTTTGATGTTGCCTTTGTATAAGGCTGGTGACGATTTCTACTACTAGGGTTTTGTCTAGCCGCGATCTGCTAAGAAGAGTCATAACCGTGGGGTGCAACGGTTGACGAGGGAAATTATCTTCGCCATCTCCGAGAATGCTATCTTCGTAGCAAAGGGCAAACGATGATGACTGCTGCACCCCCAAATTAGAAGAGGAGAAAGGGTGGTATACTCCTGAAAATTTCAACAAGTCCTTTGGAGATTATGTTAACAGGAATACACGTAAGCCGTGGTCTGTGAGTATGCGGAATATTGTTGCTGGTAAGGGGGAAATTCGCCTTTTGAGCGAGGTAAGTGATTCCAAAATGGCGGCGTTCCTACAGTCTTTGAAGGTCTTCCTATTCCGCTGATGAGAGAATTAAGCGTGATCATGACTATGAGTGGTGCCCTTTGTTCTTGAAGTTGTTGGTCCGTGGGCCTATGGTTGGGTCCCCGGACCCCATGGTTGGCGACATACTTTGTGATCCTTATCGCGAAGCCTCTCCTTCTCGTTATGCCCATTCTTTGTCCTTGGCGGATGAGTTTTGGAGGTATGGATTTTGCTTACAATCGTGATGTTGATGATGCGGAAGATGAAGATATCTCGATGCTAACCCTCCTACGCAGAGTGCTAATATTGCTAAGTTGTGTTGTTTGTTTTCTACATTACATATGCCCCTTCGTTTTCTTAAGTAATGTTGATTATGCTAAGGAAAGGAGAAACAAATGGCTCTTTTAGCATTGTCTCTTTATCATTATGTTTCATTGTCATTATGTCTCGCATGAGGTGCTTAGAAAGAAAAAGATCAATCCAAAGCAATCGTCAAATTCTCCCACCGAAGATTCTACGCACCTCGAGGATGTGAGCAGTCCAGGGGATGGTGACGAGGATGTTTCCGATAAGGAAGAGCGGATTGGGACTTCTCCACCCTTTTAATAAGGAAACAATGTTGTTGGTGGGGGCGTCGGTGGAGGTGATGGTGATCAGACCAGGTGGTGGTAGTGGTGATCGAGGCCCCTGGTGGTGGTAGTGGTGATCGGGCCCTGGTGGTGATAATGGTGATCGGGCCCTTGGTGGTGGTAGTGGTGATCGGGCCACGGTGGTGGTAGTGGTGATCGGGCCCTGGTGGGGCATTAAGTCAAGTGGGCCGCGGGTATTGAGGTTGGTGAAAATCGATCGCGAGAGGACGGTGGCGTTGGCTGCGGCGGGCCGTTGTAGACAAGGGCAAAGGAGTTGCTCTTGGTAGTAGTGATAAGGATGGGGATACTTCACTTTGTGAGTTCTCCTTTGGTAAGGTTTTATCCAGGGGGACAATCTTTTGACATGGCCATGCAGCTATAGGGCTTGTCTCGGATTTCAATTTGCTTTAATAGGTGATGACGGGATGTTCTTCAAGATAGCCGCGGAGGTGGGTTAGTACGCGGATCGATCTTTGAGGTTCTTGTGGTTCATCCGGAGGGTTTTGTTGGCACTTCCTCCGCCGTGGCGGGGGCTTTGGTGCAAGGTAACACTGGTGCTTTACTTGGTGGGAAGTCCTCAGATTCTTCCTCATATGATTTCTCGCGGTCTTTAACCGCGGATGGCGATGATGCTATTTTGGCTTGGCTTAAAAAGAAAGATTTGCTTGTCGTGTCGCATCCTTTTTGTGATTGAAGGGGAAAAGAGTTCGGATTCTTTTACTCGCAGGGCATATGGAGCTAACCTCGAGGAGGTGGTAGATGGAGAGTGGGACAAGAATCTTGTGGAACGGGATTGATCTCGTGGTGAATCCTCCCTCTCTTGTTGCGGGCATGATGGCTATTGTCGATGGGTACCAAAGATGTTATCCCCCCGGTTATTGGAGGTTTGCCTCGCTCTCTCTATCCCCGATTTTACTTAGGTGTGTTATGTGAACTAATTTCCCTTTTGATTAATAGATGATGAGGAGTGAGTACTGCAACCATAATCTTTACCAGGATCTTTAAGGCTAAGTCTCTCAAGCTTGAAGCGAAACTCCGCCATCGTGAAGAGGTGCTTGCGAGTGTCGAAGCTACGGCCTCTGCTAAAGATAAGGAAATAGCAGAGCTGAAGGGTATGCTCAAGCGCAAGGAGCAGCAGGACGTGGAAGAGGCAAAGCTGCATTCTGAGCTAGCTTCGGTCAAGGACAGGTTAAAGGTGGCAGAGAAGAATTCTTCATCTATTTCAGTGTCCGCATCTCCTTCTCTTTGATTATTAGATGTTCCTTATATGTTCGAGTTATCTTCTTCTTCCCCCCTCATTTGTACTATCTTGAGTGGGTGGAATCCTGATTGATGTGGCTTCGGGGTGAGAGAATTCGTCAAAAAGGTCGTATTACTGAGTTAGTTGAAAAACTCAAGAGTGAATCAGCGAAATGGAATGCTCGCGCGGATGTCCATAATGCTATGGCCGAAGAATGGCGTAAGAAAAAGTTTTACTTGGTAGATCTGCAAAACCAAAATAACCATGACCGTCATTTATTCAACGGTGCTCTTTTATGGACGCGGGATAATCTTGAGAAAGCCCGTGGTCAGATTTACGCTCTAGAAGTTAAGCTCAATGTCATGGAAGAAGAATCTGCGGCAAGCGCGCTCTTCTCATCCCTCGGATGTGCGGGCTTATATGCAACGTCTTGCCAAGGAAAGAGATGACGCTAGGGCGGAATCTGGCGCTCTTAGTAATGCCTTATCCGCGTCTCGAGCCGATGTGGCCCGTCAGGTTGAGTATGAGAAAAACTTAGAGGTGACTATGTATCGTCTTAACAAGGGCTTGGAATCGAAGAATGATGAGGTTAACCGATATCATCATTCGAACTCCATGCTTCGATATGACCTAAGCGCGAGTCAACATGCTCATAATCTTAGGTAGATTATGATAGGTTATCAAATGAATATGATTATGCCGCATGAAGCACGGGACTCGCGGTTTATCATTGTGAAGGTATACGTCTTTGTCATCGAGTGTGCTTTGTGTTGTATTTGTTATAATTTTCCTTTTCTAATATCCGCAGAGCTCCAAGGACAGGCTTCGAGCTGCGGATGGCAAGTTTGCGAAGCTCGAGGCTAAGGTAGTTCAATTGGAGGGCCAAGTCAATTACCATCGTGGTCTGGCCTTGTCTCGGGGAGGAAATTTGAAACAAGCTAATCAAAAGGTGGACCATCTTTCCACTTCCCTAAATCAAGCTGATATGAAGAGTGTAGCCATAGGCTTCGTGGCTCGTAAGAAGTTGGCAGAAGAGATTAACAGGACTCTTGGTGAGATTGAGTTGGATCTCAAGAAGAACCATGAGCTAAACAAGAATTATACTCGACGTCCGTACCCGCGCTCCCTTCAGGTTCTTCTGGCCCCTCCTCCGGTGGTAGTGTTCCTTCGTATTTGAAGCACAAACCCGCGGATAATGCTCCTTCTCGGTAGATCATAGCTAATATGCTAGGGATTGATCTCAGTTGCTTATCCTTTTTGGCGTTTTTTTGCTATTTTTCTTGCTAGGCTTGTAATCAAGCTGTTTGTGTACTAGATCAAACTTTAGCTTTTAAATCTGACTTTGAATTTTGTTAAATTCGCATCTATTGGCTTTACAAATAAAGTTAATATAATGATTAATTCCATAGTGTTTGTAATCTAAGGATGTTAAACCTCGGAATTTGAGAAAGTGTATTGTTCGTGCAATTCCGTAGGTTGATATCCCCGAAATTGTCTTGTGACCTTGCACCCCGTCCAACTAATTCCTTGGCGGAGGATTTACGAACGGTGGGGGTCTGGCCGACGTTCAAGGATATACTCCATTGAGTTCGCGGCTTGTAATATTGCTCGGGTATCCAGATTCGTGGGAAGTCACCCACAGTCGTACACTTATAGACGCTTACGGGGGAGTTCCGAGAGATTGCATGTGTATGCTTTGTGCGAGAATATTCCCGATGTATTGCGGTGGGTATGATCCACGCTTTGTGCGGGACATTCCTCTTATTAAAGTATAATGCCAGTTGTTAATAATTGTAACTGCACAATGATTTACGTGGTTCGGCCCTAAGGCCTACATCCACGGGGTAACGATAGTGTCGATATTTTATTAAGATGTGACATGATTTTCAATGTACATTCATACTACGTTCCTTGGTTGATCTTCCTATGTACAGATGGGTGTGTAAGTAGTATATACATGTGTCTCATATGGTATAGGTTGTGGGTTTTGAATAAATTGAAATGCGTGTGGGTAATGAATAGAATATGACACTTGAAGACGAAAGCTTGGATTGATTGAAAATTTAAGGCGCGTTACTCCTTCATCAGAGATAGAAACATGTGGACTTGTAAGTCAATTTTCTTCTTCTGAAATGCATACGCAGGTGATAGATTACGGGTAGTATGGCTTGAGATATTTGGCATTCCACGGATGCATGAGGATTTCCCCTTTCAGATTACGCAGATAGTAAGAGCCATTTCCCGCGATGTCGTGTATTACGTAGGGTCCTCCCCAAGTTGGTGCTAATTTTACCCACTTCTTTTCTCGTTGGTATTGGGGAATGGTCCTTAACACATACTGCCCTTCTACGAAATTCCTAAGTTTCACTTTTTTGTTATATTCTCTGGCTAGCTTTCTTATTTGGTAGTTTTCCATTCTTTGCGGTGCCGCTTCTCTCGCTTTCTTCGAGATCGTCGAGCTTTTCCAACATCATGTCCGTGGTGAGGTTCTTCTCCCATGCTTCTATCTTTGTTGTTGGTAGTAGAATTTCCGTGGGGATTACTGCTTCTGCTCCGTACGTGAGTAAAAACGGAGACTCTCTTGTAGCTGATCTTCGAGTTGTTACGTATGCCCACAGAACGTTATGTAATTGTTCACACCACCGCCCCTTGTACTCGTCTAGTTGTTTTTTAAGGATAAGTGCCAAAGTTTTGTTCGTGGCTTCTGCTTTTCCATTGCTCTGTGGGAAACTATCTCTGCGGGGATGCCAAACCTGCAGATGATATTTTGAAAAATAAAAGTAAAGACGTCCGAATCACGAATTCTTGCCGGTGCCTTGGCTTCACCCACTTCTTTGAAGTAATCCGTTGCCACTATTAGGAATCTTCTTTTCGGTCCCTCGATACGAACGGGCCCACTATGTCGATACCCCATTTTGCAAAGGGCCACGGACTATCCACGAGTTTAACTTTATGGGTGGGGCGTGGATTCGTCTGCCAAATCTTTGACATTCCTCGCACCTTTGCGCCATTCTGGCCGCGTCTCGGATCATGGTTGGCCAGTAGTAGCCATGTGTCTTTGCATTATCTGCAAGGGACCTCATTCCATTTGTGGTTCCCGCGTCTCCTCTATGGATGTCTTTCAAGATGGCATGTCCCTCGGATCGGGACGAGGCGACAGAAGTGGCCCGAGGAATGATTTTCTCGTATAAGGTTCCGTCTCTTAGCTCGTACATCCCGCTCCGGATTGTACTTTCCTAGCTTTGTTTGGTGTCTTTGGGGAGTTTCCTTCCTCAAGGAAAGAATGGATTTCGATTCTCCAATCTTCTTCCTGACTGTAATCGTCGTCCTCATCTGCTTGTCGCATGATGTCATCGTTCTGGAAGTCGTCGATTATGTGCTCTACGATATCATCGTCGGAGATATCTTCCTCCCTAGGCTTGCGTTGGTTAGCCGCGCACATCTCTTGGGGTTTGACGGATGGTTCGTACACCCTTGTTATCTTGATTGCTTTGACATCCTCGTTCTTGAGCATGGCTGATCCGTATGCCAAGGCATCCGCGTGCACGAGCTCCTTCCTACGCGAGATGTCGAAACTTGATTTTTGGTATCTGGGAAACCAAAGTTTGCACTAGAGCCATGTATGCCATTAGTGTCTCGTCATACACATTGTATTCGTAGCCTATCTGTCGTATGATTAGTTGTGAGTCACTTGTCAACCGCACTTCTTGTATCCCCATTTCAATTATCAAGCGGAGAGCATGGACCACTCCTTCGTATTCTACGATGTTATTTTTATGGCCTTCAAATTCCAATCTGAATGCGTGCACGATCCTATCCCCAGTGGGTGTGGTGATGACAATGCCTATCCCCGCGCCCTCTCTATTTTTGGCAAAGTCGACAAAGACCTCCCATTGTCGTGGGTTTACCGGTTCAAGAATATTATTTGGTTCTTTTTGCTTTTCTATTTCGGGGTGCCCGTGACCCTCCATCCTTGTATGCGCACCTCTTCTTCGTTGTCCGAGGTAGGTCCTGCTAGGAAGTCTTGCTAACATTTGCGATTTCTGAGAGTGTTGAAGCTCATAGTGGATGTTGAATTGGTCGAGGTACGTGCTCCATTTTGCTATGTGTCCTACCTTTCCTGCCCCTTTGAGGATTGCTTCTAAGGGTGCTCGACATGGGATACGTATGTCATGTGTTAAGAAGTACGTCCTTAGCTTTAAGGTAGACCATACGATGGCTAAAATCAGTTGTTCGATTCTTGTGTAGTTTCTTTCCGCGGAATTCAGGGTCTTGCTGACATAGTAGATTGGATGCTCCTCCTTTGTGTGGGTCCGGACCGTCACGGCGCGCTTACCGCATCGTCTTTGCCGCAATGTATAACGCCAAGACTTCGTCGGGTCGGGTTTCGAAGGATAGGGATCTCCGCTAGATATTGTTTGATGCCTAGGAAGGCTTCTTCGCATTCTGCAGTCCACTCAAATTTCGTCCCCTTCTTTAGTATGTTGACAAAGAGTTTGCATTTATCCGAGGACCTCTAGATGAATCTTCCTAGAGCTGGTAGGGATCCATTGAGTTTTTGTACTTCTTTTAGGTTCTTTGGGGATGGCATGTCTACTATGGCTCGGATTTTTCGGGATCTACTACAATGCCCCTTTTTGTCACCAGTGATACCCAAGGAATTTTCCGGATGTTACTCTCGAATGTGCACTTTTCCGGATTTACCTTCATATTGTGTTCTCTCATAGCTTCGAAAATGTCCCTCAGGTCTTGGTGATGGTTCTTCTTCAATCTGCTTTTTACGAGCATATCATCAACGTAGACCTCCAAGGTCCTGCCAATCCATGGCTTAAAAATAGCATCGACCATCCTTTGGTATGTTGCTCCCGCGTTCCGGAGTCCGAAAGGCATCCTCACATAGCAATATAGGACGTGGGGTGTGTAAAATGCCGTATGTTGCTTTGATCTTCTTCGATAAAAATAGTTGATTGTACCGGAGTAACCGTCCATGAATGATAGCTCTTCGTATCCTTCTTCTGCATCGACTAGTTGATCAACTTTGAGTAGTGGATAAGCGTCCTTGGGGCACGCTTTGTTCAAGTTGGTGAAGTCGATGCAGATTCTGACCCCACCACTCTTCTTTGGTACTATTACCATGTTAGAGATCCAAGTAGGATATTTGACTTCTTTTATGAAACCAGCCTCCAACAGACTTTCTGACTCCGTTTCTACGGCTTTATGATATTAGTAGCCACCTTTCGTATCTTTTGTCTTAGGGGTGTGCCGGGTTTAATGCGCAGCTCATGTTGTCTGAGTTTCGGGTCTATTCGGCATGTCGGATAGTTTCCACGCGAAGATGTCCGCGTATTCTTTTAGTAGTTTCACCAGCGAGGCTTCGCGTTCTTCATCCATTAGAGTTCCTATCTTGATCTTCTTTGGATTCTCCCCCGTTCCTATGTTAACTTCCTTCACCGCTTCCAAGGATGTGAATGTGGGTTTTGGTTCCCCAAGGTGAGGAACTTTCTTTAATTGCTATTTGGTAGGCTCGGATTCTTTGTTCGCGAGAGCATCCTGGTTAGCAGTTGATGTTGATGCTTTCGTGTTTCCTATGGAGTTCCCCTTGGACAAGCTTTTCCCTGAGGTTCCTTCCAAGTATTCATTGATAGCTTTGTCTTTGGATGTTGCCTTGTTAGAGCCCTACGGGTTCCTCTTTTCTCATCTTCTTCATTGTTGAGTTGTATTTGCATTGCACGGCATTCCTTTGCGGAAACTTGATCACCCCTGATCTCCATTACCCCTAAAGGAGTAGGAAACCTAAGGTATTGATGGTAGGTGGATGCGACTCCCTTAAGCTTGTGGACCCATTTTCGTCCAATAATGGCATTGTAGGGTGAAGGCGTGTTCACCACACTGAAGCGAGCGTCAACTTTCATGGGACCTGCGTCCACATTGTAAAATAATATCCCGAGAGGCTTCGTAGCCGTACCATTGAACCCATAGATGGTATAGTGCGAGGTCAAGAGTTGCTCGTCATTAAGCTCCATACGTTTGAAGGTATCGTAAAACATGACATTTACGGAGCTCCCTCCATCAATGAGGATTTTCTTTATGTTGCATCTGCGATTGGCAAAGTGAGGATCAAAGGATCGTTGTGATCTTCCATGTCATCCTCAATGTCCTCGGCCTCGAAGGTTAGAGGTGCGTCCATCCATTCTTCGTGCTCTTCCACTTCTTTTCCGTCTAAATTGTAAAGCTCACAATAGTCTTCAAATTGCTTCCTCAATCTTTTCCCTATTTGTGCAGTTAGGGTTGGTTCTTTGCTTTACGAGCAGGATATAGTATTCAGTGTGCGATTACCCTCTGGCAATTGGACCTGTTTGCTGCGTTTGGCTCTGTCTTCCGCCTGACCTTCTCTACGTAATTTTGAGATCCCCTGCATCTATTAGCTTTTGTATCATTATCTTGAGATTTTTGCACTTCTCTGTTGGATGCCGTAGAAGCGGTGGAAATCACGGTACTCTTTGGACTCCTCCGTCTGCGGTGGTTGCTTCCCCTTAGACCCGGGCCAGTCTAAGTTTTCGCGGTCCTTGATTTCCTTTAAGATGCGTGCGTACACTGTATTGAGTTTCGTGTAGACTCGGTCTTCAAATTTTCTACCACTCCTTTTGTGGTCATCTTTCCGATCCTTTTCGTGTCTGCTTTGGATCTGTTAGCTTGTTCCGCGGAGTTTGTCCGTGGAGGTCGTTGATTTGTGCTCTTGGGTTCTCTCTTTGAATTTCTTCCAACCTCGCGTGTTTTTCGATGATTATCCTCAAATCTCCCTCTGTGGTTCTGTGGTTGGGGTGGTGCCGTGGATTTCGACAAACAATGGGCTCATCCTGTCATGTCCCCATTTGTAACAGTTAATACTCACCACGGGGTCCACGTGTCCTATGGCTTGACATATCTTGTGCCATCTATCCGTGTATTTTCGAATGGACTCCTTATATTTGATTGCAAGCGAGAAGATCTTGTCCATCCCTGTGTTCACAACCTTGTTATACATGTAGGTGGCCAAGAATTTTTCAGTGAGCTGATCATACGAATTAATGCATCCTGGCTTGAGGTTATCAAACCAAGATAACACGGATCCTTTCAGGCTTGAAGGAAAGTATCTGCAAAGTATATCTTCGTCGTGGTCCCATCTGGCCATTACCCTGTTGTAATATCGTAGGTGGGTAGCGGGATCCGTGGATCCGTCGTAACACTCAAAGGATGGGGACCAGGACACTTACGCGGTATGGTAGCCGTAGCCAACTCTTGTGCTAGTGGGGTAGTGTTGGCCTCCTTCATAACTGTTCTAGTCTTCCACCTCCTTGCCTGGTCTTGATTTGATTGATCTCTGCTAGCATCTCTGCGCGAAGACTCTCCATTGCCAAACGAGGTGCTCTTCCTGAATGGAAGACCGCGTCTTCCTTGTAGGTTGTGACGTCGTCGCCTCCTCTTCATCATAGTAGTCTGAAGTGTCCGGATGGTAGTCTGGGTAAGACCTTCTATTATTCCGCGCACCTCTTTGGGGTATTCCTCTTTGATTGACTACCGCGGGTATGTTTTCGAGGATCATCCTCCGGTCTCTATTGTCTCACCGCCGAGTTAGCCTTGTTCTGCTGATTCTCTAGCTCAGCGCTTTGGAGGATCTTCTCTCTTAATTCTTTGGTTCTCTTGGGCTAGTAAGGACACCGCGTCCGCGTAGGTCTGCTGATTCCTTTTTAGCTCTTCTAATTGTGCCAATATCTGCATCAGCTGGTTTGATTCTTGATTTGTTCCTATCTGTACCTGAGCTTGTCCCTCGGGGGCCGCGGTGTTGATTTCCTCTACTAGCCGTATACCCGGTTCGACCATTCCGTAGTAAAATGGAGAAGATATGGCCATATTGCCACCAGGAGCGTGGTAAAGCATTGTTCGTCGGCTTTGGTTACCACAGTGAATTGTCTCCTGCCTATGATTGTTGAAACAGAAGGCACATCCATCTGCGACGTCACGGAATCAACTATTGAAAGGTGGGAAAACATGGTGTCTACTTGTGAATCCCTTGAGTTTAATGTAAGTTGGCTACGACATCGCCTTGACATTGTGAAGGTTGACAGAGCCAGTATTCTTGCCAACTTCGTTCCTGCCACAAAAGCCATTTTGGAAGAGGAGAAGGCTTTGGCCGTGGAATCCCTAAAGGTGGGAAAGGCTATCCAGGACTTGAAGAGTGATAGCACATATGTGCTACATTTTATACCCATATTTATGTTAGTTAGGACTCGATATTTTGACTAATAACACTATTTTAGTGCTTTTGTAGAAAGTAAAAGTGAACCTGATCATCGGGGAAATAAATAGCTAAATCGGGAATTATATTGACGTTTGCAACTTACCGCACCAAAGAGACAGGCTGAATGAATCATGGGTTGCCTTGTTATTTAGGTGACTTGGTCGAACCACCAAAACTACTAGGTCACAGATGAGAAAACAAAAGAATTGTCTTTGTTTTGTCAAGCATCTGAAGATTCTGAACTGAAGAGTTAAACCAGTGTTGGACACGTAGTCTCACACTCACCACCACTTTTCTACGAGGAGTGTAAAGGAATCCGGTGCATATTGCTTTATCTATTGATTTCTCTATCAATACAGAGAAGTAAATCTCGTGCAGCTGCTGTCATCAAACTGACATGGAGAATACATGGATCAATCGCTGGGGTTTGTTGGCAGTGGAGATGATAGTTGTTGTTAGAACAGGAGATGGAGAATGATTGTGCTGGCCGTTTTGGTTGGAAATGGACTGTATGTTGTGGCTATTACTACCGGTGATGTTGTTCTAGCTGGTCAGGAGCAGACATAATGGATAGTGGTGATTCTCGAGTTCGTACAGCAACTACAAGAGGAATTCGAAGATTGACCGGCAGCGATTTGGTTTGAAAAACAACATCAGCAGCATCATGAATAAATGGAGAGCTTGGACGTGACTGAGATGTTTTGCAATGGGGTTGTTGATTTTAATGAAGTTAGGGCCTGTTGTTGGATATTTCGATCGGTGTGAGGAGGATAGAACTGAGATGATTACAACTGGTGGTGGTAACTGAGCTATGGCAGTCAGTGAAAGCAAAGATGGCTAAAATCTACAGCATCAGCTTCAATTGGGTTCTGGCAGTAATGTGTTTAGCTTGGCAGCGACGAGACAAGGATTTTTGGTACTGGATTTGATTGAGAAATGGAAACTGGTGCTGCACTTGCCTTGAAGATACAAATGGGTTTAGCTAAGAAATGTAAGACTGCGTGTTGGCTGGAAAGTGTGAGGAATGGCGGCATCGATTTGTTTACTCCAACTGAAGTCGATGGAGCAAAGAGGCAGTGGTGCTGGTAGTTATCGAATGGAGAGGAACTTGAAGTCTCTTGGCTTGAACTGCAGTCGATAGATGAGAGCTGCAGTTGCCAAGAAGATACAGACAATGGAGTTTGCCTGTGAGAGCCACTGACGACAATGAATTTAGAGTTGATAATTGAGTTGTGAACACGGAAATCACGTAGGCAACCCCATGTTCGCAAACAATCTTCGCATGAATTGAATACACGCATTAAGTTATGAATATCAAATACATAGATAGGTGTTGATTCATTGATTCCAAACCCCGCGGGTTTGTCATGATCTCATCAACATCTATCGATAATAGATCTAAAGAGTGAACATATAAATGAAGATATACGAGTGCTAAATGTAAAGGAGACAATGATTTACGTGGTTCAGCACTAAGGCCTACATCCACGGATCTGAGGGTATTCACTATGTAGTAAAATGGATACAAGAATAGTCGCAAGACTTTGTGTTTATCGAACCCATAGGTTGATGTTCATACTTACTTCTCTCTGATCTCTCCTATTCTCTAGTTCTTTCCTAATCTCTAGTTCTCTCCTAGTGTCCTCCCCTTTTCATGTTTGGAAGGGACATATATATACAACTAGTTTAGGTGGGTCCCTTGGAAAAGAGTTGTTGAGGTCTTATCTTCTTGTGTTCTGTGCATAGTCCGCGGACTTCCTTGTCATTCCGCGCCTTCTAATGTTTCTATGTTCATTACGCTGACCAGGCCCTGCTCTCTCCGTTGGCTATCTGACACGTGCCCCCTGAGCAGCACTAAATGCGAGTGGTTGGGGCGGTCCAGTCTGCGCCAGGCGGTGTTAGTATTCCCTTGTCACGTCCGTGTCAGTTGGACCTTCCCCAGCCGTTGATTATGCCTCACCTCGTGATGAGGTAAAGTGTAACAGAGTAGTTCTTGGGTGTTATGTGGGAGATATCTTCCTTTGATACTCCTTCATCTTCGACCGTTGAGCTTGACAGATGACACGCCGTCTAGATCCTATGGATCCCCCTATTGTGTCATCTACTTTTATGACGTGGCCTCCACGTGGGCTTTGCTAGTACACGTGGTGAGGGAGATAAATAAGTGTACTTACATGAGTCTTGTTGAAATAAGTGATGGGAGAATGTCGAGATGGGTATGTTGGCTGTGGAGTATTGGTTCTAACTTGGAAGATATTTAGACGGCCTGGGAATATAAGTTGGTGGCTTGGTCGTAGTTTGAGAAGAATGGAATTGAGCTGTGGCAGGAAGAAAAATTGTTGCTGCTGGTGGAGGCGTGCATGCTGGTGATTTGGTGGACGAGTGCAGGAAGAACTGAAGGAAGCTGGACTCCGGTGATCGGGGTTGGCCTGATTTTGTTGTCGTTCATAAAAGTGACGAGTGCATGGGATAGACGGACAGAAATTGAGAATCGGTGCAGTGGTGCTCAGAGCAATCGGGTTAGAAAGTGATTTGGTGATTGAATTTGTAAATGGGTGTGGTTATCTGACTGGGCCTGGGGCATCACAGTTGCTAGGTCTTGTGTTAGCTCGCAGTAGCAACTATATAAAGTGAAAACTACAGCCACACCCATTTTCCAGATTTCCCCCACTGTGAAACCCACCGACAAAAAAGTTCAGGCGCGCACCCAATTTTTGCGAAAAAATTTCTCCCAAACCCATAGTTTATAAAATTAGGTTTCCGTCTTTTTTTTTTTTTTTTTTTGTTCTTCTTCGATTCCTTTTCTACAGAAAAAAGAAAACAAAAATCTCTTCCTTATACTATACCACCAGCGCCATCATCACCGTCATCATCCTAGCCAGCACCACCGTAATCTCTTCTTTTCAGTTTTTTCTAGAACCACCAGTACTATTTGTATCAGGGTCCAAGTCTGTATAATATTTTGGTGATTTTGTGTGTGATCAGCATGCCTTTTTATGTTTTGAATTCCATCCAGATTTTGTTGTCATTGATATATGAAACTTTTACATTGTTGTTTGCAAACTAAATTTGATTAATACTCAATTGTCAGTAGCAAAGATCAATGTTCTTCTGAGTACAAACCTTGCGACTATTTATGTTTTAAACAATAAATTTCAGGTGAATAAAAAAAAGTTCAGATATCGCGATGATTTTATTTATACATAACCATCATCGTTATGCGTCATTAGGAGAGAAGTCTTCAGTCTTCACGTTGAGCATATACCTGAAGCGGACAAGAATAAAGACAGAAAGCAAGAACTAGAGACTGGATTTGAATGTGAGACAAAAATAAGATGTTGCTAGGTTGACGTATAGACTTAAAGGGTGTCAGCAAGCAGCTGTTGCTATACATTTAGCATTTTGTGCACTAATGGACCCAAGACGGGCGGATTTTACACCAGCTTTAGGGGAGGCAACCGAAAAAAACCCAGAAGGCAGGGCTATGTTGTTGGTTACGCGTAATACTAACGTGGGGCATGCATGGAACCTACCAGATAACACATTTGGTGCAGCTTACGCGAGACTTCTCTCCTAATGACCATCCACCTGTGCGTTTCATGGTGGTAACTGAAATAGGAATGATGGTGTTGCTGTTGGTTTGCAATGGGCGTGTGCATAATGGGTGTTTGCAGGTGGAGTAGTGGATGCATAACCAGTTATGCAGCTATGAAAATGGATGCATAACCTGATATGCATCTTGAAAAGTTGTTGCATAACTTGTTATGCAGTCCAGAAAATGTTTGCATAACATATTATGCATCAACTTTTTTGTTATTGTTGAAACCAACAAAAACAAAGAGTGCATAACTTGTCATGCACCTACAATAATATCTGCATAACATGTTATGCAATCATGAAAATGGATGCATAACCTGTTATGCATCCGAAAATATGACTGCATAATGCATTATGCATCGAGAAAATTATTGCACAATCTTTTATGCATCGAGAAAATAGATGCATAACCTGATATGCATCGTAAATATGGGATGCATCTTTGCATTATGCATCAATTTTTTATGGATGCATTAAAATCAACCAAAACAATGGTTACATAACTTGTTATAGATGCATAACTTTGTTTTCCAAATGCATAATTTGTTATGCAGTGGAGAAAATGGTTACATAATTCGTTATGCGTCTGCAGGATGTGTTATGCATCTATTTTGGTGGCTGCATAATAGTTATGTATCATGTTTTCGAAAATTTTGCCTAAAATGATAATCACCTCCGATTTTTTCGTGAAAAACAAAAATTTGATATTCTTGTTTGTACTCGTTGCGTAGCTCTCTTAAAAAGATTTCCAACGATATAAAATTTGTAAAATTCCAAGGCGCGGATTTTTAGATATGTTATATCCAAATTGCATTGCCAATTATACCCCTGATGCATAACCCATCATGCGGATGCATAATCCGTCATGCAAACATTTTTAATAATTTCATACAATTATGGGTGTCACGGTACCTAAAATTAATTGTGGGCTTGACAATGAAAATATTATTTTTTTTGGGCCTGCGCCTAATTTTCCCCTATATAAAAAGAAAACATAAACTCAAAAACGAAGAGGCCGGCTACAGAGCCGCAACGCGGAAGAAGGAGACGGAGGCGCAGCTGCATAGCTTTGTTTAGGGTTTGTAGTTTCATTTCTCCCATTTGATTTCAATTAGATAGGGATTTATTCATATTTGTTTATGGTTTTTAAGAAAGTCATGGCTAGCTAATTTCATGTTAGGGTGAAAGGATGAACTTGTAGGATTTATTTGTTTTCATGAACAAGGGTTTTCTATCCATTGAACTTAATTTTAATAATTTTGTCTCTCTATCGATGTTTATTTTCTAGCTAGATTTTTCATGTGCTATGCCATGTATAGTTCATTGTTGGATTAGTAGAAAAAACTCATTGAACCTAAGTAATAATTGTGTTATGAATATTCCTTGACTCTTCATGCCATGTATGATTAGTGCTTAGAAATTCTACTTTTAGGTGAGAACAAATAATTCATTTTTGATGATTCTTGTCAATGATTCGTAAATGCAATATCTTCCGTGTATGAGTAGTTAGGTTTTCCGCTCTACATGAGTATTTTTGAGACCCTTTGTGATTGAATACGAGTAAATTTTCTACAACGGATTACCGGATCCTTAGCTCTCTCACACCCTTGTTACCGTCTTTCTCTGCGAATATATTTTTTTATTTTGATTTCATTATTTTGTTTTCAATTTCTAAAAATCCAAAAATATTATTTCTTGCTATTTTATTTATTAGATATTGATTAAGGTATTTCCACCGCTCCATGTGGGTTCGACCCGTACTTGCCTCTGTCTCTAGCTAGACACCGTGTGATTGCGGTTATTATATATAGGGTTCTCCCAGAAACCTATCAAAGAGTAGGACTGAAAGATATCAAAACAGGTTGAAGATGATGCTTTCAAGGAATTACAATCTATTGGACGGGCTTTTCTGAGTTATGTAGTTGTGAGACGCTTTGGTTTTCTTTACGGTCTCGAACATATGTATTTTTTTTGTACTTGGTTTTTGGAGAAATAAGATAATTTTCATTAATATTCTTGACTAAATGAAATTTGATAAGCTGGGATGTGAAGGAAACAGAAAAATGCACAGCTAGCCGTCTATGAGAGGCAAGAAGTGGGGTAAGGTTTAGGCGTAATATGCCTTGAGCCATTTTCCATTAATGATTGTTTCCAGTTTGCCTCCATCTTTCTTGACAACCTTGTAGTATCCACTGTTATATGCTTTGGTGGCCACATAAGGCCCTTCCCATTTTGGGGAGAATTTTGGTCTTGACATGTCTTGTTGGATGTGTTTGGCGGTCTTGACACCGATTCCCTACTTGAAAAACTCGAGGTTTCACAGCTTTGTCGTATGCTCGGGAAATTCTATTTATGTATGCTTGCGCGTGATCCTCTGCTTTAGCTCTTCTCGGGAATCCAAAGTGTCTAGCTCCGCTACCCTGGTATTTGTTGTTTCGGCTTCATTCCATTGAACTCCGCTTACTTTGACAATCCTAGCCGATGGGATTTTAATTTCTGTAGGAGAATGGCGTATGCGTTGTAGACGAGGGAATAGGGAGGCGCCGGTGAGAGCTCCTTGGTGATGTCCGATATGCCCAAAGCGCCATTGGAAGTTGTTCGTGCCATGTCCGAGGGTTATCGTGCACTGTCCGGCTGAGGATTCGAATTATAGTCTTGTTGGTGCTTTTGGCCTACCCATTCCCTTGGGGGTAGTAAATAGTGGAGAAGACTTGTTTAATTCCATATTCTTCAAGTAACTCCCGTACCTGCTTGTTGGCAAAAGGAGTGTCGTTGTCGGTGATGATGTGTTTTGGCACGCCAAAATGACAAATGATATATTCCTTAATGAACGCTGCAATTGTGGCTCCAGTAGTCCCTCGTAAAGGGATGGCTTCGACCCATTTGGTGAAATACTCCGTTGCGGTTATTATATACTCATGCTGTTTTGATGACGGCGGGTTGATTTTCCCAATGATATCGAGTCCCCAGCTATAAAATGGCCACAGACTACTTACCGAATGCAGGGGAGTAGAGGGTGCGTGGATAAGATTTCCATGAATTTGACATTTGTGGCATCTTTGAACAAATGCAGCCGCATCGTCTTCCATGGTTGGCCAGTAGTATCGCTCGTGTATTTAGAGAAACAATTTCTTTTTTCCTTGCTGCTCGCCTTCGTGCATTTCTTTCAGCATGATTGGGATTTCTGCCTCGTCCAGGCATCGTAACAAATCTCCTCCAAAACTTTTTCGATACAAGATTCCTTCATGGAATATGAATCCCTTGGATCTTTGTTCCATCTTGGTTGCGTCTTTCTTGCTTGAAGGGAGTATGCCGTCGCGAAGATAACTGATGTACGGCTTTTGCCAGTCCCCATCATGGTCAACAGAAAAAACTTCCAATTGATGTGGCAGTGCTTGGCAATTGGAGCAAGACCCTTAAAGCAATCGAGATGGAGTCTCCATTTCTGGCCAGTAGTAGCCAAGGCGTTGCAAGCGACGATTAAGTGTTACCACCAACGTTTGTCCGCAAATTTCGTTATGAATACGGTTAAGATGTTGTTGTGCTTCTTCGTCTCCGAGGCATCTTGACAGGGAACCATCTGAGTTCCGGTGGTACAACATCCCGTGAAGCATGAAGAAGTTTTGCAAGGTCTTGAGACTAACCTTTCCTTGGGAGAGTGATCTGTTAAGCTCTTGGATAATCGGTGTTCTCCAGTCGTTGTCTTCAGTCTCCTCAGGTTGCGAGAGCCATGTCGAAGTTATGGTTCGTCTCTTTACTGTCAGGGTTTCCTCTAAACCTTCGTACTGCAGCTTCGATGCTAACGTGGCTAGGCAATTAGCATGTTTGTTGCGGCCGCGGCCAACATGTGTTATGGTCACATCGGCGAAGTAATTTAGCAGCCTTTGTGCCTCGGATCTATATGGGGCCAATGTCACTTCCTTCAGTGTGTACACTCCATTCATTTGGTTGACCAGTAATTTAGAATCACCTCTTATTTCCAGACGCGTGGCTCCGGCTTGTTTGGCTAATGACAATCCTATGAGAAAGGCCTCATATTCTGCTGAATTGTTGGTGCAATGAAAGTCTAGCTTAAAGGAATGCGAGAAGACTTCACCCGTTGGGGATACTAGAACCACGCCTGCTCCTACTGTATTATTGCTAGGGGTGGCAGAGCCATCAAAAAACAATAGTCATGCTTCTTCTTTGACAAAAGAGATTTCCAAAAAATCTCCAGGAAGGTCCTCGTGTAGCGCTGTGGTGCTCTCTCCTGGGAAAGATGCTAGCAAATACGCAACCGCTTGTCCTTTGATAGCTCTTGGGGAAGCACACGTTATATCAAACTCTGACATTTGGAGGAGCCATTTGGATGGCCTTCCTATCAGGGCCGGTTTTGAAAGCAGGATCTTCACAGGATCAAACTTAGATATCAGCACCACTTTGTTTGATAGCAGATAATGCCTAAACTTTTGGATGGAGTGAATCAGGGCTAGGCACGCTTTTTATGCTTTGGGATATCTGAGTTCGGCATCTCTCAAAGTTCGACTGAAGTAGTATATATGGTGCTCAATTCATTCGTCATCTTCTTGGGCGAGAAGAGCTCCAACAGCAGTGTCATTGAAGGCAATGTAGAGGCACAACGGTCTTCCTTGTATCGGGGATTTCATGATAGTTGGGGATGACAATATTTGTTGAATCTTCCAAAACACCTCTTGTTGTAGTGTGGTCCAGACGAAGCTTTCTACCTTTTTCAGCAAGGGGGTAAATGAAACGACAAGCTGAGTTAAACCCGGTATAAAACGCCGAATGTAGTTTACCTTACCCATGAAGCTCTGGATCTCTTTCACGGTCCGCGGGGACGGCATCGTGAGGATGGCTTGGGTTTTGACTTGATCGACTTTGATTCCCTCGGAGGTCACCTGGAAACCTAGGAATTTGCCCGAAGAAACACCAAAGGCATACTTCAACGGGTTCATCTTCAGTTTGTATTCGCGACACCTTTCAAACACTTATCGCGGCACCTCTTTATGAGCCGCCCAAGTTTTTGATTTAACCACTATGTCATCTACATAATCTTCAACTTGCTTGTGTATCATGTCATGGAAAATAGTCGTCATGGCGCGTTGGTAGGTGGCGCCGGCATTTTTCAAGCCGAAAGGCATCACAGTATAGTAAAAGTTTCCGAGAGGAGTTCGAGAAGTTGTTTTACTTGCGTCGTGCTTGTACATCTTTATTTGATTGTAGCCGTTGTATCCGTCCATAAAAGAGAACATACCGTGTCCACTGGTGGCGTCTACCATCATGTCAATGTTAGGAAGAGGAAAATTGTCCTTGGGGCAGCATTTGTTTAGGTCCCTAAAATCAACACAGCACCTGATTTGGCCGCTCTTCTTCTTCACTGGAACCACGTTGGCCAACCAGGTGGGATGGTGGATGGGTTTGATGAAACCGGTGGCTAGCAGTTTTTGAATCTCTATCTTGATATGTTCCTCCACATCGTGTCTAAACTGTCTCGGAGATTGTTTGACTGGTTTGGATCCGGGTATTATATGTAGATGATGAGTGACCATATTCTCATCCAAACCAGGCATTTCCTCGTATGTCCATGCGAACACATCTTGATATTCCCTAAGAAGGTCCACAAGTTTTGCGCGCTTGTCAGCACATAGAGCCGATCTGATTGAGACAGGCCGCGGAGATTCCTCACTTCCGATGTTGACAACTTCAATTCATCCGTGGTGGAGTTGGTTCCGTTTTTTAGTTGTCGAGGTGCATCTGGCACCTCCTCTTGTGGCTTGCTGTTGTGATAGCATTCTACTGGACGGAGAGACTGGGCGGTAGTCTCCCCTGTTAATTGCTAACAGCGGCGCCGATATACGGCTTTCCCCTTTTCATCACGACTTGCGATAAAAGCCCACTCCTGCTCGACATGAGAATGAGCTAGATTTCCGCTTGACGAGGGAAAACTGGCGTGCTTTTCCTTTGGAGGGATTGCGTGAGATCGAGCTTCTTTGTGAAATGATGTGAGCCTGTCCTCTTCTTCGATTGACGCCCATGTCGGTAGTAGAGTGTAGCGAACCTTGCCTACTGGACCCCGCGAATTTTTCTTTGGTTCGAACATCTCCATACCACAGAATGGTGCATAAGGAGATAATGATGCGGGGATGCGGAAGACTTCTCCATTCAACATGGTCTTCAGGCACTGGTGATATGTCGAAGGAATGATCCTGTTATCGTGGATCCACGGTCTTCCTAGTATCATCCGGTAGTCTGGCTTTTTTTCGATTACTTCGAACTTCACCTTTGACTGGATTGGTCCTACTGACAAATTTAGGTTGATGTATCCATACGTGCTGGTTTGGTTGCCTTCGAAATCTGTCATCATGGTAGGCTGCCGTACGACTTCGCTCGGCCGCACCTTGGTTGTCCTGAGCGTTCTAAGGGTAATGACATTGGAGGATGCTCCTGTGTCTATGAGGGCACTTTTGAACTCTACATCCTTTATACGGTGAGTGACTTGTAGAGCCCGATTATGTCCTTCTTCTGCCATCATGTCGTCTTCAGTAAATGTTACATTGTTGACGGAAACCTCTGGCATCCTTGAAGTTTTTGGGCGTAAAGGAACCAAACACGCGTCTAGGGCTATTTGATTGATAACAAAAAATGTTTCTGTTTGCTGGTCTTTTGAAAGGTGTAGAAGTTCACACAAGTTTTCCACCAACGCGCTTCCTCCCGGTCTACTAGGTTTCGATTGGTGGTGAAGTTGTTGACTTGAGAGCGTTCATCCGAGACGTCAGTCCCCAGTCTTGGAGTTTCCGGGATGGGCGAATCACTCAGATTCGATGTCAGGCTGATAAGAAAGTTGAGTATGATGTTGATCGCTTCCTTCATCAGGTCCATGTTCCTTGCGTGGATCTCCTGAACCCGTGCCAATTCGGCCAACCTTGGAATTTCCCCATCGGTTGCGCCATTAGGTGGCGTGTTGGGAGAGGGGACATCGCCATTCTCCAGAGTCCGAGCGGAGTTTGGGATCATAGATTCAGTTCTAAGACCGACCATCTTCTGAGAATTTGGGTCGAAAAGTGAAATTGGGGATTGAAAATTGATATTCCAACCGAGAGATTAATCTCCCACTGTGGTCGCCAATTGTTTGTGGGTGAAAACGGTTTCTGCCGATTTTGGTAATTTTGGGTGTGTGGGTGAGAAACAAATTTAAACCCTAAACAATGTACTGCACGGGGCGCGAAACCCTAATTTTGCAAATTAGTCGGGTTCATGAGTTTTTGTGAGTTATCACAATAATTGGCTGGATTTTGTATCTTTGCCACAAAATCCTTATCTACCGAATGCGGTGTGCTTTCCGTCCCGAGCATTTCGTGTGATTGCCTTAATATTTGGTACTTGGAGGTTCATGTTACTCATTGCGAGTGAACATAAATCCGTCATGCCATACCGATATTAAGGGTTCTTCTGAGGAACATAGCACGGGAAAGTACTCGGTGAGTCTTGTATTGGCGAGGTGCCGAAATTTACAGAGTGTTTGGGATGGCTGCTACATTCGCCAGTCTGGATAAATTTCATGTAAATATATTGAATGGCTCAAAATATGTCGGTGGAGAGGTTAGCACTCACGGCACCGTTTCCTTGCAGAGTGACGTCACATCAGATGCAAGGTTTTACGATTTTAAACCTAAGATAAAACCCACCATCAACAACCTTCTAGAATACCTTTCCAAATCCAAGAGTCTCCATCTTTTGGTTTAGTGTCCATATTGAGGACATTTCTACCAATGAGATACTTAGCATCCATAATTTGAAACCATAGAGAGTCCTTGAGGTCTACTTATCTTTGCGTTGAAAAACTCCATATTCTTGAAGTTGCAAAAACAGGATTTTGGATTGTAACCTTTTGGGCTATCTAAACTTTTACCCCAGAAAAAGTCTCTTTGTAGCTTGTTGAGATGTTGGTGAGTTTTCTTTCCAGTTCATCGGTAAATTAAGGGCTTATGAGGACATGTCTGCCAGCAGGATTCAAGGGACTATTTTTCCAGCTGATTAATCTTTGAAAGTGGAATTCATTTCCTTAAGCATGTGACTAGAGCAAAAGAAATGTTGGACCATCTTAACAATGTCAGTACCCAAAATGTCCCAATTGGATTGGAAGAAGTTTGCAGAGAAACCATCAGGTCCTAGAGCTTTGTCACCTGCCATGCTGAAAACAATGTTATTTATTTCAAGCATATCTGGGGTTCTATTAATGAAGATGTTGTCATGATGGTTGATGGTAGTTGGTGAGAGGTTTATGATTTTAAGGTTTATGTTAATGGGTTCAGCAGTAGACGTTTTGAAAAATGGTCGGTGAAACAAGCAACAACTTCCGGATATTCAGATATCCATTCCCCAACTTCATTTTGAATAATATCTATTTTATTCCTCCTAGTTCTGCATTTAGTAGTTATGTGGAAGTAGTCAGTGTTCATGTCCCCTAACTGGATAATTTGGTCTCCGCTCTTAGTCTTCCAAAAGCATTCTTCAATATCAAGCCAGTGTTTGAGATTTTTTTTGGCAATTTTGAGGGAATCTCCTCTATCTCTTCTGAAGTAATTTTTGTGGAGTCAATCCATATGATTTTTGCAGTCTTCCACATTGGTTTTGATATTGCTATAAACCTCTTTGTTCCATATTCTCATTTGAAGTTTGATATCCTTAAGTTTTCTAGAGAGATCTTTATTCCAGAATTCAGATATTATTTTCTTACAATCTTCATGATTCAACCAAGGGCCAAAGAACTTGAAAGGGATTCTACCACTCTTCCAATATGGATTAGAATTTAATAAGATAGGATGGTGGTCTGACCCTATGTCCAACATATTTGATATGGTGGTATTGAGAAATAAGAGAAGCCAGCTATCAGTTGCAAGGCCCCTATCTAGTCTCTGTTCCGTGAGAGCAAGACCAGATCTTTTTTTAGACCAAGTAAATGGGCAACCTGTTAAACCAATATCCACCAAATCCAAATCCAATTCTAGAATTTTGTTTTGAAAACAAGTTGCTTCCATAGTGTCAACTGGATTAACACTATATTTCACAGATTCATGGAGAAGAAAGTTGAAATCCCCAATAATCATCCAAGGTAGGTGATTAGTTAGAACAGTATTTTCCAACCTACTTCATGATTCCACCTTTTTCTCCAACTCATAAGGGCTACCATAGTAGAATCCCTTATCCTCTCTCATGCGGTGAAATCTTCGGAAGTTTTTTCAGGTGTGTTAATCATTTTCTTTTATTTAATAAGATCATTTTAGGTTGGATTATATTAGATTATTTTTATTTATTTAATATGAAAATGTAAAACAAAATTCTATATGGCTATTTGAATTTTGGAGTTCATTTTTAGTCACATGTTATATCATCTGAAATAACTATCGGTTAATTTCAGAAGATCGTCTTTAGTTTCCAAAATATTATCATTGGTTATATTGGTTTAACAATCAAGGAAAATGATTGTTTAAATGATGTGTCTTAAATCTGGATTCGATGTATAAGTGACCATCGTCAAGGGGATATGACGGTTAGAAACTTAAATGGATAACAAACATGTTAGCTAATACCTCACAACTAAGGAACACAATTGATAAATCTTCCAACTTTACTTGATTGAACAGATTTTTGTTAAATCTATCTAAGGGAACATAAATACCATGCATATGGAGTTAATAAACCTTAGATAATTCTCAAAATTTTGTAGTTTTCCGATTTTAAAAAGAGTCAAGGCCAAATGCATATGCTTATACATAGATATTTTCATCAATTGCGAAATTTATCCTTTTTAATCAAATATTCGGTAAACCTAAAAGGTTGATAATCTTATCTTATAAAAAGAAAGAAAGAGAGTTACACTCACATATAATAGCCAAAGAAGTCAATGAGATCAATTGAAGTTCATAAAATTATTAGTAGTTGTAATTTAAGCATACTTTGAGAAGTTATACACTCGACATGAATACTTGTCACTGTGAAAATCCGGATATTGTCACTACCAATAGGTCCCAACACAAAATTAGCTTCTACAAACAAAGTTGTGAAATGAGAAGCAAAGGATTTCTTTTGATCTTCTGAATTTTAGAGAGTGCATCGAATGGTGTCTTGTAAACTCAAGATAACTTCTTCTTTTGTGCTTTTCCTGTTAAAATGTAGAATAAAAAATGATTCTTAATATTTGACCTTGACTACCTCTCCCATGTCATATAATAATTTTTTTTACGTGCGGGGCCCTAGGGGTGGTGGATAGACAAAATCTAGTTATGCAGAAGTGGGGTGTGGTGTAGGCCGTGTGGGGGCAAGAAACATAATAGTTGTAGTTGCGAGAAATCTCACAACCACACCCTTAGTAAAATCTATCAAAAAATCTAAGAAACCATATTGAAATACTCAAGAATTCTTATTAAAACCTTAGAACAAGTACAAAGATATGAAGAAACCATAACTTGGGGAACAAATAACTTTCTCTCTCCTAAGTTTCTTCTCTAAGCTCACTAAAAAGATCTCTCCCTTCTACAAAGGCACTCGGATCCTTATATAGGAGTTTACATAGTGGAGGACAGCTAATAAAGCCCCTAATTTTGGATCTGACGCGCGTCAATGTCGCATAGACTTTATCATTGATGCACGGTTTCTTTACTGCCGCATGGTTCTTCACACTTTACTCGTGATTAGGTGACGTCATCTGGTTCGTCATCCTGGATATGTCGCACGCGCTCGTGTTCGCTTAGCATCAAGGGAGTTACTTCGCATACAAAATGAGTGTGCGGTATTTTGTACCCACATTTTGCCTCTTCTCATATCGTTCTTTTGGTAGAGAGAGCGGTATGAGAAACTCTAATTTGTTTTTGCTGTACCCGTTCATCTCTTCGTGTTCTTATCGACCGACATTTTCCTATGATTTCAGCTTAACTGTCTACACGTGTTGGTTCTTCCACTCGTTGTTTGACACATCCCTGATAACCGCCTCTTCATATCCGTCCGTTCACAATTAATGCACTGATGGAAAGAAATATCTCGGGAGTTGGGATAAAATCTCTTATTTACTGTGATACGCTTTCTCTCCTCTCTTTTTACCTTTTCTCTTCATCTGTTTTCTTCCTTTGCAACTTTCATCTGCTGCTGCTACTCATCTTTTTCTTGCTAAATGCTCGATCACTCTTTACCATCTTCTTCGCATTCCCCACTTATAGTTCTACTCTATTCTTTATTATCATCTTGATCACCTTGATCTTGATTATCTTATTCTAATATTCCATTCCCATTCTAACAATAGTTCTGAAACCCGGCTGGAAAAACGTTAAGGAATTCGAAAGATCCTCTCTTTTATGAGCTTATGTCTGACACGAGGTTCTCGAGCGGAGTGTTTCAATTGAGCGGTGATTGCATCAGGATAATGGTTGAGTACTCTCGTCGCGCAGCCGGATTGGAATCCTCCTACCCCAAGTATGTGAAACCTTTCAATAAGGAAGAATTTACAATGGAGAACTTCTTCACCCATTATGACGTTGTCATTGTGAAAAATGAACAATACCGCTGGGGAATCCGTTTAATGAGAGCGGATGGTATCACAGAGAAAAAAAGGATCATGCGGGATGTTTACTTTCACAATTCTTCTAATGACTCTGCGTGTCATTCAAAGGATACTCATTGGGTTGATTATCCTCTCGTTCTAGAAGGTCCTTACATCACTGGTAAGGGTTCTGACGGGTCAATTCTTCCTCTCCCTGAAAAGCTTGCTGCTTATAAACCTTGGGAATTCAGATGGCCTGAGAAGGATGATGTGGTATGCTTCCTTTAACTCTATTTGCATGTTTACCTTTAACTTTAATCTTTTGTTTCTCTCATTGTTTCCTTTGGTTTTAGATTGCGAAGCAGAAAAAGAAGGCCAATAAAAATGTGTCTCAGGCGTCACGTTCGCGCGATGATGAAGTAAGAATACTCTTTACTCGATTTTAACAATATTATTGCCTTTGTTTCTTATCCCTCATTATGTGCGTAGGTGGGGACTGGAGACGCTGAAGGTTCCAATGATGATGCTTCTCTTTCTCTGGGTGGTGATGTGCATCTGAAGGGTAAAGGCAAGGATAAGAAGACCATCTCCAAGAATCCCTAAAAGAGAAAGATGTCTTCTCGTGCTCTTATTAACACTTCTTCCTATGATGACGCGCTGCTTCCCCCTGAGAACTCCGCGTCCACATCTGCTATGGGGCAATTGTCAAGCATCTTTTCTGATTCTTTCTCCGCTATCAATGATGACGCATTGACTCGTACTTGTGACGCGGTATCTAAAATTTGTGATGCTCCTTCTTTGAGTCACGAGTCTTTACGATGAGTTGCCTCTGCGTTAAGTCCAAGTTTTCAGTTTGCGCTTGGATCTTTGGTAATTCCCATACTGCCGCACCTCCTTTAATGAAGTCTTTGTGTTTTTGTATTTTAATCATTCATTTCACGTTGACGCAGAGTGCCCGCATGTCTAATGTCGTCACTTCAAATCTTCAAAGAAAGATTCGTACTCTAGAAGCAAAAAATACTAAGCTCAAAGGCAATTATTCTTCTAGCTCTAGCCGCATGACAGAACTCCGCGATAGGAATGAGCAACTCGTTGGTATGTATTTTACTCTCTTCGTCACTCTAACATCTCTGCGTTATTTTCGCTCTCCTTTTAATTGCTTGTATCTGCAGAGATCTACAACTTAACTGACGAGGCAATTAATTATCCCGTTGATGATGAAATTCTTCTAGAGAATCTTAATGCTTCCTTCAATAACGCCTCAGATGACAGATTAAGAACTTTTAACGTGGATGAACTCAGGTCGAAATACAAAATTCTTAATCGTGAACATATGAGCATGTTATTCGTTAGTAATAGCTTTAGACGTCGCTTTTATGAAGCCAAGGAAAAGATTAAAGTCTTGGAAGCGAGAAGTAATGCTCTTATAGATGATAAGGATAAGGTTTCTCTCAAGGGTGCGAAAGCTTTAAAGGAATTTCATGAGGTTAATCTCCAAGTTCAATTGGAAAGAGATCAGGCTATAAGCGAAAAGAATGCACTGATTGAGCGATAGAAAATGATCCTCTCTCGACTTCTTATAGAGAATGATGATGAATTTGAGTGGGCTGTTGGGTTATTGATAACGCTATAAATGGTTTAGCTACTAATGTTAGTCTTGAGACTGATCATGCTGAATTGGTTAAATCTATTATTTCAGAAAAAGAAGGTTGCTTATGACTTTTCTTTTAATTGTCTTCCCTTTATGTCATGCTTCGAATTGTTCTCTTGTACGTTACTAATACTCTTATCCTTCTTTACAGAGTCTGAGGAGAAACATCTCAAGGAAATTGAGGAATTGAGAACAAAACTTTCTGCTAGAGATTCTAAATACCGCAGGCTCAAGAAGAAGTTGTTAGTTACTGTCTCCAACTTGAGTAATGACGCGCATCGTCTGCGAAATTCAGAAGTCGAAAAGTACGCAGGACGGATCTGTACTAATCATAATATCCCTCTTCCAGACTTTGGTTTCACTAAAGCTCCTGCCAATGAAGCAGATTCTGAAATTTCTGACAGTGAAGCGGAATATAAAGATTATGAAGATGAAGATGGTAGTAATTCTGAGGTTGAGGAAGAAAAAGGTGAAGATGATATGGGTGGGAAATAGCCGTTCTTTCTAGGAATCCTGGTCATTTCCTTTATTTGTAAAAATCCTTATCCACTCCTTATACTATATTATCCTTCCTGTTTTGTATACTGGTTGTTCTTGAGCCTTTTAGACTTGGATGTATATTCTTTTTCTTCAATGTATCATCTTTTTCTTCCTTTATTCTTGCGTATTTTAATCCTGCAATTTGTCATTAATCAAAAGCAAAGTGTTTATCTAGTAACAATAATATATAACACATGCGTTAATAATAACATATAACATAAGCTTTGATGATAATGTATAACATATGCGTGAGTTTAGCATATGGTGGCGGGTAACACTTCTTTATATGTTTACATTCCCATTCTTGCCTTTGTTAGCTGCCACAAGATGATAGGGCCGTGCATATGTTATTTAGTACCATATACGCGTAAGTATATTGAATTTGCATATATCTTTCATGCAGCAAAATTATTTAGTATGGAAAAAGCGGGGGTACAACAATCGCACCCAATATTTCGCTTAGCAATCTGTATGGACTAACTCCAATATACTTTTAAAAGAATCAACTAGACAGTCAGACTCAATCTTAATAAAAGTATATCAAAAAGTTATATCTCACTTTATCGATTCAATACTTACTCAAGAAAATAGAATCGGCGAGTCTAATTGAATACAAGAGAAAACACTTGAACGGTACCAAAGACCAATGTTCAAGGATCGATCAATTTCAATCAACAACCAAAGGTTGGATTTCTCAATTGATCGATTCAAACGCACAACCTGTGATATTTCAATTATATAATAAAATATAATGCGGAAAAGAAATAACACAGATACCAAAAGTTTTGTTAACGAGGAAACCTCAAATGCATAAAAACCCCGGGACCTAGTCCAGATTGAACACACACTGTATTAAGCCGCTACAGACACTAGCCTACTACAAACTAACTTCGGTTTGGACTGTAGTTGAACCCCAATCAATCTCACACTGATCCAAGGTATAGTTGCGCTCCTTACATCTCTGATCCCAGCAGGATACTACGCACTTGATTCCCTTAGCTGATCTCACCCACAACTAAGAGTTGCTACGACCCAAAGTCGAAGACTTTAATAAACAAATTTGTATTACACAGAAAAGTCTACAGTAATAGATAAAATCTGTCTCCCACAGAAATACCTACGAGTTTTTTTTCCGTCTTTTGATAAATCAAGGTGAACAAGAATCAATTCATAACCCGGACTTATATTCCCGAAGAACATCCTAGAATTATCAATCACCTCACAATAATCTTAATCGACTAGCAAAAGAAGATATTGCGGAATCACAAACGATGAGACCAAGATGTTTGTGACTTCTTTTAATCTTGCCAATCGGAGAAATTAATCTCAAGCCAATCTTAAGATTGTACTTAGTACGATATAAACAGCAAGATCAGATCACGCAACTACAAAGAAAATAGTTGTGTCTGGCTTCACAATCCCAATGAAGTCTTCAAGTCGTTAACCTACAGGGTCTCGGTAGAAACCTAAGGTTAAAGGAGAATTGACTCTAGCTTATACAACTAGTATCACACAGTAGGTGTGGGGATTAGGTTTCCCAGTTTCTAAAGTTCTCCTTTATATAGTCTTTCAAATCAGGGTTTGCAATCTAAGTTACCTTGGTAACAAAGCATTCAATATTCACCGTTAGATGAAAACCTGATTAGATTCAAGCTAATATCTTTCAACCGTTAGCTCGAAACTTAGCTTGTTACACACAAATGAAATGCACGTTTTAGGTTTGTGTAACCGTACCCAAACATGTACATTTAGTTGGTTCAACAATAGTTAACCAAATGGTTAGCCATATGAGCACTTTCATACCAACCATATTCTTCTTTACCATAACTAGTTCAAATGACTCAAATGAACTAGTTAGATAGTTGTTCAATTGCTTAGATCTTATAGAAGTATACAAGACATAATCGAAGCAAAAACGATTTGTTTCACTCGAATCGATTCATGAACTTTATAGCCACGGTTTGCAAATATGCATTCCTTAGTTTATATAAGTTTAAGTTCACGAATAACCGTTTTTAGAAAATAACCAACCTAAGTATGCGGACATAAGTACCCGGAATAAGTTTGTTTTCAATTCACAAACTCCAGCAGATTTTCACGGGACATGAACTTTCGATGGTACGCGTACTCGTACGCGGACTTTAGTTCCGGTTTTCCTGATCAGCAAAGTACGCATACTTTGGTTCAAGGAATAAGGACTTACACATGTATGAGTTATCACACAATGTTTATATCCATCAATGGTTATATATTCTAAACTCTCATTTCAATCATTGAAACATTCTTAGAGGACGTTATATAGTTGTTATTCACAAACCATTTTTCATCAAAGCAATTTTCAAGTAATTGAAACTTAATATGACTTTCGTCACTAGTAAAGATGAACTTGGCCAAAGCGAAAGCTTAGCAACACATATTTCGAGAAATTGATAAGCGAGATAAACTCGGCTAGAAATAGCAAATGTGTATAATCATAGTCTATATAGCAATACGACTTTTGTCTCAAGATATGAGATAGAGTAGATAGACTTTTGAGTGATAGATAAGTTCAAGTCTCCACATACCTTTTAGTCGATGAAGTTCCACAAGTTCCTTGAGTATTTCTTCGTCTTTGTATGATGATCGCCATGGAGTCTAGAGCTCAACTACACTTTCTATCCTAGTCCGAGACTTAGCTATAAGTAGACTAGAAATCAAGGCTTATAGTTTTGATTACTAACATTGACAAACATGCTTGAGATAGCAACGCATGCGAGTTCGACCGAGCAGTGCTCTAACAATCTCCCCCTTTGTCAATTTTAGTGACAAAACTATCAATACATATGGAATACAAAAATAAATATAAACTTTTGTATCTTCTCTTCCACATGCCTGATCTTCTTGGTTCTTCAACATTACTCGAAATCTTCGTCACTTCCAAGTACTCCAATGATCCCTAAGGTTGTAAGTTTAGTATCATCGTTGTTGAAATTCCATAGCCATAACAATGAGAAAACATAATTCTCAATCATTGTTACACAGTGTCATAGTATTATTATACAACATCAAAGTTCAATTATATTACAACTTCGACAACAATACTATGGTGATATGTATCACTCCCCCTTAGTCAATACTCCATCTCACATGGAAACCACTCCCCCTTACATAATCATCCGAAAACCATATGTATTTGTAGTGTGAACTACACATTAATTCTCCCCTTTTTTGTCAATAAAATTGGCGAAGGTACGAAAACTAGTGGGATCCTAATGAAATTTCCATAGAGACATTTCATGACCAAAAGCAAGCACATATCAACTTTTTAGATGCAATCATATAGCCGAATCTAAATGATTTCATCAAGGAGTTTATAAAGATACAAGATAACCCCTATAATATTCCACAGCCGCACTCCTCACAAAGATTTGGCAATTAAGCACAAGTTCAATTAAGAACTCTCCCCCATAAAATGTCATTCCCGAAAGAACAACAAGAGCGACCTTACTTTCACAAGAAAAGAAGGATTTTTTTGGACATAAGAAATTACATACGAATATGAATTTGAATCCAACAATACTAAATCAAATTAACCACAAGAAAACCCATGATTAATTTAATCGGAAATGCTCAACATAAGAGAATTTACGAAGCCGCACAGTATATACATAAAAATATGGATCAGGGAAGATCAATACTGCGGAATAGACAAGGATTCATTCTATTTTGCATCACTACTTGTAAAATTACATATAATAGACATAATCCTTGTAAACAAAAGTTCATCCTATCTTCCATCAATATTTGCATAATGACATACAATAGGCTTAAAACTTTTGTAATGTCAAAAGTTCATTCATTCTTTTATCAATACATGCATATCGACATATGAAAGACTTAACTTTTGACAAGGTATGGGACAATCATAGTTCACGGACGCAAACACACATATCCCATAACAAATTGCAATATATAAAATCATAAAGATTAATACTGCTAAAATCATCTTCCAAACAATTTTAGAATTTAAACAAATAAACCTAAAACAATGAAGATGAATACGTTGGACATAGGTATGTGTAATCACAATAATGGCTATTCCAAACTCTAGTTATTCTTCTAAACAAAACAAGAAAATAAAATTCTCATCAGAAGATTTACTAGATGTTAAGACCTTTGAAGAATTCTTTATCGTCCCCGAACTCCTTGTCGTCAACAGCAATTTGGACATAAGGTTCATGAAGATAGGAGTTAATATCAATAAACCTTCTTGACTGATGTTGAATCAGAGCCTTCTGAATCTCATGAGTCTTAAACACAAAAGCCTTTATTTGTTGAATCTCCTTTCGTGTCTCCTTCAACACTTCAAGAACATCAGAAAACTTCTGAGAATTTGAAGGAACAGCTCTTGGCTTCCTCACATTCCTTCTTTTTCTTTTCAAGGTTGGAGGAAACGGAGATTTCTCTTTTTCCTTCATGATTGATGGCTTAACAATCATATTGACATCTTTTCCATCAGAAGACATAATGCTTGGAGTATCCATAAGAGTATGGGTTTGCGAGAGGAACTCACAATTTAAACTCAAAAAGTAGTCTTGGAAAGAGTTTCAGAGAAGGAAAAAATAATGTAGGGTTACGCAACCTTTAACAGGTTCGTGCACGCACAACTCTAAACCCTAGAAAGAGTAGAATTGTCGAGAATAACCCTCCTTTTTGATAGACAGGGAATTCCAATTTTGCATCAAACAACAAAACTAAGAAAAGAAGGAACCAAACTTTTCCTAAAGCCTGAAAGGTGCACAACCTTGTCTCTTTTGATCGGGCACATGAGACAAGATACATAACTCAACACAATCAAGTTGTGTTGCGGTGAACAACAATCCTTCCACCATGTTCCTTTTGAGAGGAATCCATAGACCTTTGTCTATCAAAACGATTGGAACATACATTCTTCTCTAATGGTCTTGTTTTATCCTTGAAAACTAACTTCTTAGACGAAGATAAAATCTTACATACCTCAGCGGTCTTTTGAGCAAGTTTAAGTTTGCTTGCTAATCGATTTGCTCTTCGTTGAAGTTTGTTGACATGTCTCAATTTGTGTTTGTACTTGTAACACTTTGATAGTTCATGACCTTTGAGTGAACAATATGAGCACGTCAACCTTGGATATAATTAAGGTATCTGAGATGTGCAAGCTGCTAGACACATAGTTGAACCTGAAACATTATTCACATAGTTTCCAATAGAAAGGTCAGTTTCATCTTCCAGATTGGTTGAGTTTTCTTCTGAAAGAATATCAAGATTGATGTATGTATTGCTATAATTATCAAAATCAATATTTTCACAAAGAAGTGCAACACTTGATTTTTCGTCTTCATTAGAATCATAGTTGTCAGACATTTCATCAAGAGTGTATTTCTTTCGATTTGGACACTCATTTGCAAAATGACCAAAACCTTTACACTTAAAGCAAGAGGCATAGGCATATCGGTTTCATCATTATCCTTATTTTTAGGATAATGATTATCCTTATTTTTAGGAGGAACACGATTATGTGGTTTGTCGATGACTTGGATTTTATCCGATGACTTGGGAGAACGGAGAACTTAGTTTACTTCTCTTCAAAAGAAGATCCCTAAACTGTCTTGTGATCAACGAGACTGACTTGTCAAGATCTTCATCTGATGAATCAGCCTCAGAAAGATCATCTTCAGAGATGTAAACACATTTAATTTTATCAAGTAATTTAGTGTTCTTTAGTGCTTTGAAAGCAACATCCTTGCTAGACTTGGACGTATGCTCATGATCAAAGATCTTTAGCTTCCCAACCAGAGTATTTCTGGACAGCGTTGCGAGATTATTTCCTTCAACGATGGCATGCTTCTTAGAATCGTATATAGATGGCAGCGATCTGAGAATTTTCATCAAAATGTCCTTTTCGGGAATGGTCTTACCCAATGCAAAAGAAGCATTAACAATTTCAGACACTTTGTGATTAAACTCATCAAATGTTTCTTCATCTGCCATACGAAGGTTTTCCCAATCAGAATTTAGGTTCTGAAGCCTAGCTTCTTTCTCACTGGTATTTCCTTTAAATACGGTTTCTAAGATATCCCAGGATTTTTTAGACTTAGTGCACGTAGTCACATGATGGTGAAGATCTGGGGTAATGGCATGTATGATAGCATTCAAGCCGTCGGACTTTTGCTTTGCAGCAAGAATTTTTTCTGGACTATATCTACCAATATCCTTCGGTGTAGATACAACGCCTTCTATATTAACCGGAGGATCATAGCCATTAACAACACGTACCCATGTTTGAAAATCCCGAGATTGAAGAAAAGCACGCATAATAATTTTTCACCATAAGTAGTTTGAGCCATCGAAGACTGGTGGTACGTTTATGGAGATAGAATTCCTGTCCATATAGTCAGACCGCCAAAAACACAGACTTGTAAGGTCTTTAAATGTGTTTGCCTGCTCTGATACCAATTGAAAAAGCGGGGGTACAACAACCACACCCAATATTTCGCTTAGCAATCTGTATGGACTAACTCTAATATACTTTTAAGAGAATCAACTAGACAGTCAGACTCAATCTTATAAAAAGTATATCAAAGAGTTATATCTCACTTTCTCGATTCAATATTTTCTCAAGCAAATAGAAATCTGCGAGTCTAATTGAATACAAGAGAAAACACTTGAACGGTACCAAAGACCAATGTTCAAGGATCAATAAATTTCAATCAACAACCAAAGGTTGGATTTCCCAATTGATCGATTCAAACGCACAACCTGTGATATTTCAATTATATAACAAAATATAATGCGGAAAAGAAATAACACAGACACCAGAAGTTTTGTTTACAAGGAAACCACAAATGCAGAAAAACCACGGGACCTAGTCATTAAGCCGCTACAGACACTAGCCTACTACAAACTATCTTCGGTCTAGATCGTAGTTGAAACCCAACCAATCTCACACTGATCCAAGGTACAATTGCGCTCCTTACGTCTCTGATCCCAGCAGGATACTACGCACTTGATTCCCTTAGCTGATCTCACCCACAACTAAGAGTTGTTACGACCAAAAGTCGAAGAATTTAATAAATAAATCTGTATCACACAAAAAAGTCTACAATAATAGATAAATCTGTCTCCCAAAGAAATACCTACGAGTTTTTGTTCCGTATTTTGATAAATCAAGGTGAACAGGAACCAATTGATAACCCGGACTTATATTCCCGAAGAACAGCCTAGAATTATCAATCACCTCACAATAATCTTAATCGACTAGTGAAAGAAGATATTGCGGAATCACAAACGATGAGACGAAGATGTTTGTGACTTCTTTTAATCTTGCCTATCGGAGAAATCAATCTCAAGCCAATCTTATGATTGTAATTAGTAAGATAGAAATAGCAAGATCAGATCACGCACTACAAAGAAAATAGTTGGGTCTGGCTTCACAATCCCAATGAAGTCTTCAAGTCGTTAACCTATAGGGTCTCGGTAGAAACCTAAGGTGAAAGGAGAAACGACTCTAGCTTATACAACTAGTATCACACAGGAGGTGTGGGGATTAGGTTTCCCAGTTGCTAAAGTTCTCCTTTATATAGTCTTTAAAATCAGGGTTTGCAATCTAAATTACCTTGGTAACAAAGCATTCATTATTCACCGTTAGATGAAAACCTGATTAGATTCAAGCTAATATCTTTCAACCGTTAGATCGAAACTTAGCTTGTTACACACAAATGAAATGCACGTTTTAGGTTTGTGTAACCGTACCCAAACATGTATATTTAGTTGGTTCAATAATAGTTAACCAAATGGTTAGCCATATGAGCACTTTCATATCAACCATATTCTTCTTTACCATAACAAGTTCAAATGACTCAAATGAACTAGTTAGAGAGTTGTTCAATTGCTTAGATCTTATAGAAGTATACAAGACACAATCAAAGCAAAAACGATTTGATTCACTTGAATCGATTCATGAACTTTATAGCCACGGTTTGCAAATATGCATTCCTTAGTTTATATAAGTTTAAGTTCACGAATAACCGTTTTTAGAAAATAACCAACCTAAGTACGCGGACTTAAGTACCCGGAATAAGTTTGTTTTCAATTCACAAACTCCAGTAGATTTTCACGGGACATGAACTTGCGATGGTACGCGGACTTTAGTTCCGGTTTTCCTGATCAGCAAAGTACGCATACTTTGGTTCAAGGAATAAGGACTTACACATGTATGAGTTATCACACAATGTTTATATCCATCAATGGTTATATATTCTAAACTCTCATTTCAATCATTGAACCATTCTTAGAGGACGTTATATAGTTGTTATTCACAAATCATTTTTCGTCAAAGAAAGTTTCAAGTAATTGAAACTTAATATGACTTTCGTCACTAGTAAAGATGAACTTGGCCAAAGCGAAAGCTTACCAACACATATTTCAAGAAATACATAAGCGAGATAAACTCGGCTCGAAATAGAAAATGTGTACAATCATAGTCTATATAGCAATTCGACTTTTGTCTCAAGATAGGAGATAGAGTAGATAGACTTTTGAGTGATAGATAAGTTCAAGTCTCCACATACCTTTTAGTCGATGAAGTTCCACCAGTTCCTTGAGTAGTTCTTCGTCTTTGTATGATGATCACGATGGAGTCTAGATCTCAACTACACTTTCTATCCTAGTCCGAGACTTAGCTATAAGTAGACTAGAGATCAAGGCTTATAGTTTTGATCACTAACATTGACAAACATGCTTGAGATAGAAACGCATGCGAGTTCGACCGAGCAGTGCTCTAACAAGTATCATACCTGAATGACTTCTGTTTTATTTTACCTCAGGATTGTGTTTTTGTTTTTTTGCCTCAGCTATGTCTTGTATTGTTATTGTCGAGTCATTGTACCTTTTAACTTTATTTTATATGTGTGCGTTAATATTTGAGCTCCTTCTTTTCTGCAAAACAATATTAACTTTAATTTTATTTTTCTCATGAGGTCTTATTGCGCCTCCCTAATTAGAGGTCTTATTTTGCCTAAATGTGTTATTTATTTTTGTGCGGCGAAATCGCGTGAAGTCTTTATATTTTCATGTAATGACCCAATGATTTCGCCTTATCATCTCTTGTATTATTGCCTCTGCAGGATATATTGACGCGCAAATACGACATGCCTATGATCTCCTTTGAGTCATAGCCCCATGATATTTACGTCTTTTGACACAATTCAGCTCCCTAATGGTATGTGGCGTCCTTATATTCCCCCTGACTGTCCCTTCTAGGAAGCTTACCCCTACCGGGTTAGGGTGGGCTCTTCCCATCCAGTGATGCAACAATCAGTTGTGTTCGCGGCCTCTTATCCCACCGCCGATATGGCTTATGGTTATGAGACCGCACCCTAAGTGGGGTCTCTTGAGGACCGAGTGCATCATAGTCAAGACTTGCCAAGAGCGGCCAGGTACGCTCCAGACGCCCCAGGAACTCTTGACTCAACCGTGTACCTCGGCGACCTGATCGAGTTTCTGCAGTCCTTAGGAGAGATCTTCTTACCTTAGTTTTTCAACTAAGGCGTTCTGCTGGATGGGTTTTTATTTCACCCCAAATCTCCATGACTCAGGCTCCAGGGTCGGTGTAGCTTTCACCTGAGTCATGCTAACTAGGCTTTCCCCAATTATGACGCGCGTTAGGTCTTATTATTGCCTCTTGTTGTTATGCGAACTAGGGTGCACGCCACAGTTGGATGCCTAGCCTCCAATTAGAGGTTTTGCTTCTGATGCCTTCTATTAAGGTCTTATTTTTGCCTTGTTCTTATATGTAATATTTGACATATATAAAGAACAAGAATTTTTTATTTTCATTCATACGCTTGATTAGTACAACTCTGATGTCTTATTTCTTCATTTATTTGCTTACATAATAACTACCTCTTAAAAAACTCTATATCTGAGATTACTTGGTTGCTTTTTTCGCCTTTAGTGCTTCATTAAGTTCGCGTATTTTTTCTAATATACTTGTTCGCATGCGAACTATTTCTTCTGGTGTGTTACGATTGCCGCATGGACCATACTTCTTCAAATATACTTGGTTCCAAATTTGGCAAAATTGTGCTTCTTCATTATTTTCCATCAACTCATACATTCCATTTCCAATAGCTTTCTTAATGATGTATGGTCCCTCGCATGCGTCCTTCAATTTTTCTTTCCCATTTTTCTGGAAGGGCGGTTCTTGTCTCAACACCATCTCTCCTACCTGGAATTCATTCTTTTTGACACACTTGTTGTATTTATTTTCTTGTGCGGAGGTTGTCGCCTCTGCAGAACCTTTGTTTATTTCTCTTCCCTTGTCCACAACATCAACCATTAATCTTTCACTTCGTTTTCCTTCTTGTATCTCCCTTTCCAGTCTCTTCGCTTACTCGCGCGTTCTTCACATTTGTCAACATCAATCTCATGACAAGTTTTTCCCTCATTTGGATCTCCTCTTATTACTCCGACGCCTTGAGGCAAGGGAAATTTGATGCACTGATGAAATGTTGAAGCCACTACCAGGATGTTGTGTAACCATGGTCTGCCTATCAAGGCATTGTATGGAGACTCTACATCAACTACGCAGAAGACTATGTCTGTGGTTTTGCTCTTAAGGGGAATCCGCATCGTTATTTCTCCTTTTGGCTTATTGGCTGATCCATTGAAACCATAAATCTTGTAGTTTGACGGGATGAGGTCATCATATCTTCATCCCATAGTCTTGTAAGTATGGTAAAATAGTATATCAACCGAGCTGCCTGGATCTATCAATATCCTGTTTATTGCCCATGTGTCTGCGTCACTTTCATCCTATTTTTCAGCCCTTACTTTTGGGTTGATCTCCAGTTTGACCAATAATGGACTCTCATGCAGTTCTCCATCTCCTGGTACTTCTTATGCATTGAACGAAATTGGTTTCCTCTGCCAATCATTCAGTGGTGATATCTTTGCCAGGTTGAGTATCTCCTTTCCGTCATTGTCTCTTGCGTAAACTCGACTTAAGACATTATCGTGAAAGTCTTTTATGCTTCTTGATGAGTGTATTATTGAGTTACAGTATAAATTTTTTGCTTTCGCTCCCACTTCAATCAAGTATGTTGTCTTTCCAGCCTCCATTCCTGGCGCCTACCCTTCTGGTGGTGGTGGTAAATTCTGATGTTGCGGTACTAGGAAATGGTTTAACTTCCCCTGATCAATCATTCTTAGTATTATTTTTTGCATATTCCGACAGTTACTTGTGGTGTGACCATGGAAACGATGATAAGAACAAAATTCTCTTCTTCTTCTTCCTGGTGGTGGTTCATGACCCATATTTGGTGATTCTGGTATGTCCTCCATTAAAATCACGCCTCCCAGATCTTGTCTATTGTAGTATTTAGATGCGGCATTTTTATCTCTTCCCATAGTGTTTCTATTTCCTCCTGGGCCTTGTTATAGTATCTTTTTTGCCCCCCATAACCTCCTGCTTGGTTATCAAGCCTTTGAATTTTGTTATTGCCTGCGTTGTTATTGTATTGCCGTTCTCTGTACTCTCTTTCATACATTTCTTGATCTCTACTGCCTATGGCCACTAACTTTTGCTGATCTTCCATCACCATCTTTTCTTGACTTCCTTGGGATGTGCTTGCAACTGTGTTTGCTATCTTTGGAAGTAGGCTTGCGTTCCCATCTTTTGTGTTTGTATTCGCAATATGGTAAGATTCCATTTCTTTCTGTTTTTCTTCAAGAGCGATGTACTCTTCTTGGTACTCGCGCAACTCTGTCATTAATATGGTATCTTTGATCCTGAATATCAGCGTATACAACAAGTCTGTTGCAAAAAGTGCGTTAATAAAAGCTAGTATGAGATTCCTCTCATCTACTCTTCCAGCCATTTCACTACACATGGTCTTCCAACGCGTGGTTAAGTTTCGCAAGCCCTCATTGGTTCTTCTTCGCAAGTTGAACACCTTCTCTATCCCTGGTTTTAAAACGTTGTTACTGATGTATGCTTCTAAGAATATGGTATGTAGATGATTAAATGATCTGATTGTTCCCATGCATGGGTAGGCCCTCAAACCACTGCAAAGCTTCTCCCGTTAGAATGGCGGGAAAATACTTGCATAAGACTGCATCATTATCTTCCCACTGCAATAAAGATCTGTTGTATGCCTTTATGTGATGCACCGCACATGTGGTTCCATCAAAAATATTAGTGAATACGGGTACAGAGCATTTAGTTGGTACTCCTGCCATTTGTATCTGCCTTGCAAATGGTGTTTTTCCCGCTTCTTCAATTGCTTTATCCAATTGTTGCCTACCTCCATCTCTCCGCGTTGTCATCATTGCTCTTACTTCTGCTAACTTTCTTAAGATTGTCTCATTCATGATTTGATCTGCATCTTGTTGCATTGGTCTTTTCAGCCTTGCTTGTCTCACTATGTTGTCGTGCCTATTTTGACGCATTGCATCTTGTACTTCTCGTTCCTCCGCCTCTTCTCTCCTTCTCCTTCGTCTATCCCTTTCATTTCTTTCATTTCTCACATTGTTCAGTGCGTTATTATTTCTTTCATCTTCTCATACATGGTTGCGTTGGTTTCTCAGCATTTCTCTTCCTTGTAATATCATTCTTCCTTGCTCTTTGTCAGTTTCACTATCCTGATCATAATGTGTGCGATTACCTTCGCCTTGTTGCTCATGTCTATCACCTCTGCGGTTTCCTTGCATGCGATAGTTTTCGCCTTGTTGTACATACCGATCATCATTTGGTTGTTGCCCTATGCGATTATCATTGCACTGACCTTGTATGTTTTCGCCTACCGGAATATTTTCAACAATGTTGTTATTTAAGAGCTGCTCTTGTCTGGTATCCCTGTGGCTAGATCTGCTACGTCATGACGTGCTCCTTCTTGTTCTTAATCTTGAGCTTGCACGTGTTGCACTTCGTGACCTCTGCTCTTGTAATCTATTATTCTCTTCTCTTAGCTCATCATTCTGACGCGTCAAATTCGCGCGGTCTTCTTCTTCTATTCTTCTTTCTGCGACTAATCTTTGTCGGAGCTCCTCTATGGTCATATTCTCTTCATTCGTTGTTATGAGTCCTCCCTCTCATGTTCTTTGCTCGTTTTCTTCTGTCGAATCTGTATCTGTAGTATGAACACTTACCGCACCATAGTTGATGGTGTTGTTCTCCACCGGTTCGCGTTGGATCTGAGTTTGGACTTGGTTTCCTCGATTGTTCCTTTCTCCCATCCTTTCATCAATCTCGCTTCTTCTTCTTCCTGCGATTCTTCTGCTCCTCCTAGTTGCTATCGCTTGTTCTGTTTGTAGATGCTTGTCTCACCATCTGTTTTACCTTGAACAATATCTTCTTTTGACAAAGAAAAGGTTATTTCTCAAAGATCAAAGAAATTTTAACAACAAAGCTATCTTCCTTAGATGAAGATATTCATTTTTGTTTAACGAATTTGAAGACTAGAAACTCTCAAATCTATAAGAAAACTTGAATAAAACTCTTTTTTATGACCAAATCAAATATATTTTAGAAATCACTCTAGAAAAACTTCACAGGTAGGGATGATCCCAATTACTCATCCTAGCTGCTTTCTAGCCCCAAAATATAGTTGCGAGAAATCTCACAACCACACCCTTAGTAAAATCTATCAAACAATCTAAGAAACCATATTGAAATACTCAAGAATTCTTATTAAAACCTTAGAACAAGTACAAAGATATGAAGAAACCCTAACTTGGGGAACAAATAACTTTCTCTCTCCTAAGTTTCTTCTCTAAGCTCACTAAAAAGATCTCTCCCTTCTACAAAGGCACTCGGATCCTTATATAGGGAGTTTACATAGTGGAGGACAGCTAATAAAGCCCCTAATTTCGGATCTGACGCGCGTCAATGTCGCATAGACTTTATCATTGACGCACAGTTTCTTTACTGTGGCATGGTTCTTCACACTTTACTCGTGATTAGGTGACGTCATCTGGTTCGTCATCCTGGATATGTCGCACGCGCTCATGTTCGCTTACCATCAAGGGAGTTATTTCGCATACAAAATGAGTGTGCGGTATTTTGTACCCACAATAGCGTTATTAATTTTATTTTGAATTGATGAACAATCACATGATCAATAATGTCAGTCTAAGTTACTGAGTAACGGGACCAAGATTTGTGACAAGAATAAGTCATTAGCTCACTGGTATTGAACGAGATGAAAGATATATTTATTTCTCCGGCTGGTGATTTGCATTGGCCTTAGGATGTCCACCAAAAGCATGTACAAGAGTGCACTGCTCAAGAAAAAAGTTTGCACCATAAGACTTTAATCTTAAACATCCTTTAAACTTTACTTCAAGCAGCTGTGCTTTCGGTAATATCGGTGTGCTCCGTAGGGTCTGTATATGTTCTACTAAAATGTACTCCCTCCGTCGGTAAGGTTTTACAAATTTTCAAGGATTAAAGTGGAGTATATTTTTGTATTTTTTACAATTATACCCTTAGGGTAAAATCTGATTTATCTTTAAATATACCACGGTTTTTTATAAACTTTTACCGTTGAAAAGCATTTTAAAACACCTGAATATAAACATGACTATCAAATTATCATATTTAAATTATGAAAAAATAATCAGGGGTAGTTTTAGAAATATCCCGTCCAGTTTGAAATTTAGACAAAATCCCATGTATCATATTCTATGTCCAGGTTGTTGTTTAGAAATCCCAAAGACATCAAATGATAACCAATTTCCGTGGAATCACGACCTCCGACGGACTTTATATTTTCCACCGGAAATGATTAGTTGACCGATAAAAAAATCCCGATTTTGGTCCCGCGTGTAATAGAAAATGGGACCCACACAAACACTTTATCTATCCAAATGTTGAGATCTTAAATCTCGTCCGTTGATTTCCCCTATCGGGACGTTTTGCGGGAGCAGGCGTGGGTAAGTCTATCATCTCCCATTTTCCACTCAGCTGATATGTGTATAAAGTTGAGATTCAGACTTCAGAGCTAGTGAAAAATGAAAAGTTCGTTAGACTGCTGATTGTAATTCATTAGCTTAACAATCTGTACATTGGATTGAGCTCACTGAAAATTTGATGGCGTTGCCAGATGGCCAGGAATAAGCTCACTGAACTTCAGGTATATCTGAACCAAATGTTCAATTTAACATTCAGAATGTCTTGAACTATTTTTCTTAATTAACAATCAAAGAAGGTCAGGGATTTGATTTCTGCTGATCTAAAAGATGGGAAGTAGATATAATCGTTCTACAATGGAAATCTACACTACCCAATAACCAGGCTGATGGAAAAAGATCAATGTTGGCGCTGCCTTCACTCATAACAAAGGTATGGCAGCTGCCAAACTCTTTCTCTTAAACACATGCCATGAACCCACGTTAACCATTTTAGAACAAGGAAGCCTGACAAAATCTGGGTGAACTCTTTCACAGTAAACAAAAAAAAAAAGGTAAACTCTTTTACTCTAAAACACTTCAATCCTTGCACATTAATCAATTTTCAGAAATTAAAAAAAAAAAAACGGTTGCATCATGAAATAAGCGCTCCATAAAATAAGAATCCCACTAATGGATCCATCCAGAGAAGTAAAATCTGTAAAACTAAAGAAATTGCAACATAAAGCAGTTTATTGTTGAACTATTGTTGGTGTGAACTGTTGGGAGGAGGGAGATCTCGAAGAGACTGACGAGATAGATTAACCATGTTGCTCATAGAAGTTGTCTGGTAAGCCCGACTGAAGCTTGAACTCTCAGTAGAATCTCCTCGAGCTGTAGCCAGTTGCCTCGAATGTGAAATCATTCCGGAAAGTAGAAATCCCCTTCCTGTTGACTCATAAATTTTCCTGTTCTCCATCCTTGATCGCACCTCTTGGAGCTCTAAATATAATTCATGAGAAAATCTGTCACCGGAAAGCATAGAGGCAGTGTCTGACATCTGCATCCTACAACTATCAATTATAGACCATGCGGTTTGTAGATCACCTCTCTCAGCAGCAGCACGAGAATTACTCAATGCCTCAGCGACCTGCAACCGATTTTTCTGCCTATCAACCTCAATAGAAACAACCATATCTTCTTCATTAACCATTTCGGGTCTCTGAAGTTTCACTTCTATAGCTTCAGTAGTAACAGATTCTTTAGTAAAAGGATCTTTGTAATCACACCACACACTAACCAACTTCATCTGATTGTTGGAATTTCCATCTGCTACAGCTGGAATGTTAACCAAAACGAGAAAATCTCTCTCTTCATCTGCATACAAATCCCCGATGTCGACAGATCCTGTTTGGTTATCACCTGTCAAATGCGTGGAGTAACTCCCTGCTTTCAGTTGACTAAGACAAAGATAGGGGTCAAGCGAGTGGACATGTACTTGCATATCTTGCACAACTACACTGAGGAGACCACCGATACATTGTGCAAATGCATCTTGTATTAATCCTTCAGCTTCAATAAAAGAAAAAGTTCCCTTAGAACCCTCTGCAATCGAGTGCAACATGACGGGGTCATGGTCTGCACCAAATCCAAATGTATGAACTGGAATTTGCAAACTTGAAATTTCTTTAAGGTTGATTCTCTTCGAGAATGAGTCTTGCCCATCGGATAATAGCATGATACTACAAACAGGATTTTTGTGTTTGCGATCTTCAATTACCTTTGCACCGTTCTTTAGTCCTCCTACAATGTTTGTCTCACCATCAGCAACCAAAGAATTCACAGCTTGTAGTGCATGTCGCTTACCAGAACCAGTCATGAGGAGAAGGGGGAAGAGGCGACGTGCATTAGATGAGAAGATAATTACAGATAATCTGTCAGAAGGGCCAAGGTTATCTATCACAAACCCCATGGCTCGCTTTAACAACTGAATTTTTGTACCTTTCATGCTACCACTTATATCGAGAACCGTGACGAGGTCAATTGGTGCACGAGAAGTTTGGGACATGTGACTATGAACTTGATTTATATCAGTAACATGAGCTTTGATATTGATCAGTATATGGAAGTTTTCTTGCGAAATGGATCGCTGAACAGCTGGGAATTCAGTGTGTGTATTGATATCAATGGACCTGACAATAGAAATGTCATAAGAGGAAAAACGAGATTGGATGTCTAAGGGATCATCGTCATTGAAGACAGATGGCTCAGAAGATGGGAATTTTGATGTAATGAATCTTACGATCCGATTAGAATTTGTCCGCGAAAGAGTACTTGGCCGTGGTGTTGCAGCTGGTGTGGAATTCAGTTGAGATGGCTGTTGTGGAGGGCCAGTGAAAGGAATATCCTTCCATTTAGCATCACAAGTTGGGCAAATGCGGTTTCCATACTTCACATAAGAAGCAATGCAATTGAAATGAAAGGAATGTGAGCATTCTGCAGAGAAAATGGCATTACCAGCTCCAACTTTCAAAGCACCATCACATAAAGTACAAACCATCTGTCAAAAAAAGAAAATGAATTCAGATCAACCATAAAAAACTTAAAATGAAGAACAATCAATAAGTTAGCAAAAGACTAACAAACTCAGAAACACAATTAGTAAATCTTTCGATTTTACGTAATTGAACGATTTTGTTAGATTTTTCATGGCACAATGACAACCCTCAAGACCAAATTTCATACTCACGAGTCAAGGACCAACAGGCTTACATAATGATTTTTCATCAATGGCAAAATTAGCAGTTTTTAAGCAAATTTTTTTTACAAAATTTAATGAACAAAATGATAACAGGATATTTACAGAGACTAGTCAAAAACAGAAAACACTGAGATGAGTACAATCCATAATTTCATAGCACTGATAACAGCATATTAGAGAGAAAATTCAGAGAAAATTAAGAAAAATGATCATATATCATTCACAACCCATAATTTAGACCTTGATCAAGTTCATAAAAGTAATAACAGCATGTAATTGAAAAGAGATCACTTTGAGAAGTTACATATACTCACCACCATGATTATGTGTAGTCTGAAACAAACCCCAAGAACACTGAAAAGAAGAAGTTAATTAACACCAATATCTTGTATTTGGTCTGTAATGGGATCAACACCTCTGCAAACAAAGTTGTGGAATGAAAAAACTACTAAGGATTTCTTTTGATCTTCTGAATTTTGGAGAGTCCAATGAAGTGGTCTTACTCTTATATAAGTAAGGTTTCAAGTGACGAAATCTCTCTAATGTAAGATAACTTCTTGAGTTGTATTTTCTCATTAAAATGTAAATATAAAAAAGACCCTTAATGTTTGACAACCTCATAGTCTCCCTTGTAACAACCAACCAATTGTGTTAAATAGTGTTTTTTTCCTCCTAAAGAAGATGATCGACCATGTACATTGATCTAAGTTACCGAGTGAATAGACCAAAAATATTAGAAAATATATCACTTGCTAATTAATAAAAACGCGTGGAGATATATTTTTGAATTTCTATTTTTCGAATCAGTAATTTACATTCAGCTCAACAAAATACTGAATTAATTTACTTGTCCATGTTAATGAGCAAACACGTTTACCTGTTAACACTGTGATTAGAGGTATCCTCGAGAGTCTAGATAGTGTTTTTATTTCAAGGATTTGCAGCATTTGCTTGGACATGGTCATGGTCCGGTAATTCTATGGGTCTAGGTTGTTGTTGTTTAGAAAACTGAAGGTCATCAAATAATAACTAATTTTTTGTGGAAACATGAGTTTTTCGTTCCAACTGCCACGTCGCCTCGGAATACTGTGGGATACTGGGATGGGTAATAAGTCTCACAGTGGTTTAGTGGTTTCTTTCGGTCATTCTCTTTTGTCCTTTGGTTTTCCTTTTAAAAAAATTAAATTGAATTTCCTAAAGAGGGAAATTAGAAATATGTCTATTCTCATTGCAGTTTTGGAGTATGCCCATTGCCACCCACTACACTATTGCAATTTTGGAAATATGCCCTGATGGTTAGCATTTCCATTTTAGTGTTGTTAATTGGTCCAGCACGCAAACGTGTGGACTTACCTGCGCAGAAAAAATAAATATCAGATTCCCTTATGGTGGGTTGGATGTAGAATTTTAAAGTTAGGATTTATGGGTCCATGGGATTTGGTGGAATTACATTTCCTTCGGTACATTTGGTTGCGCAAATCTCTGGAGTCACGTTTCCCATCGGATTCAGTTTTCCAGCAAATCCTCCATATGGAGTCCGATCCCTCCCCACTAAGATTTGTTGGGAAACTTATCAAGGGATTTATTGACCCACTTTTTTTAACTTTAAACCTCATATATATATACAATTTTAAGATTGTGAGGGTAATATCAAATACTATTTGGACTTTAAAACAGGATAACTCTATGAATTCTAAGAATTTTAAATGAGTTACCAAACACACGAAGGATTTACATGAATCCAAGAATTTGTAATCCCATGAGATTATAAATCCCCCAAATCAAACCCACCATTAGTAAAAAGAAGAAAGAATTTACTTTACATTTTAATCGTTCTGTAATATCTTAAATTTATTTAAGAAAGTAAAAATTTTCTTATTTCGGTCCAAGTTACCGAGTAATTGGACAGAAATTATTGCAAAAAATAAATGACGAGATAACTATCCTGGGGTCTTTAGGGGCGACACAAAACGACAAAAAATGTCATAATCGGGAGGTTAATCCATAATCGGTAGATAACTTCCGGGGCGTTTTTTTTAATGGACAAACTACCCTTTACAATCGGTAGTTAATCAACAATCGGGAGTAAATTTAGTTTGTATAACTTCTGAATATAAAGTATCCCCAAAATAAAATTCTTTATCTTTTGAATTTTGACTATCCTATAATCGGTAGTAAATAAAGTTATCTTGACTCCCGATTAAAGTAGACTTTTGGCAAAAATGCTACCATAATCGGTAGGGAATTTAGGTTATGTAACTCCCGAATATAGAGTAGCCCCAAAATGAGATTTTGGAAAAATCCTTTTTTTTTGGAATTTTGGTTGAGCCTATAATCGGTAAGAAAGGAAGAGTTATCATGACTTCCGATTATACACTGGCTCTCTTTGCAAATATCCTACCATAATCGGTAGTCAAGATAGTTCATATAACTACCGAATATAGAGTAGTCCCAAAATGAGATTTTGCAAAAATCCTCTTTTTTTGAATTTTGGTTGAGCCTATAATCGGTAAAAAAGGAAGAGTTATCATGACTTCCGATTATACAGTGGCTCTTTTTGCTGAATTCCTACCATAATCGGTAGTCAAAATAGTTCATATAACTACCGAATGTAGAGTAGCCCTAAAATGAAATTTTGCCAAAATCCTATTTTTTCTGAATTTTGATTATCCTATAATCGGTAATAAATAAAGTTATCTTGACTCCCGATTCAATTATTCTTCAGAATTAAATGACTGTGCCGGCAGTGGACTGAAAAACAAGAAAAAAATCCAAAACGGACTGAAATTCAATTTTCATACCGGCATTGTATTCATACCACGTCCATGCCCGCACCGAGCTTTTTCAACTGCATTGGTTGAGCCTATAATCAGTAGCAAATGAAGGGATCCTGACTTCCGATTATACAGTGGGCCTCTTTACCGAAATCCTAGCATAATCGGTAGTCAAAGATAGTTCATATAACTACCGAATATATAGTTGCCCCAAAATGAGATTTTGCAAAAATCCTCTATTTTTCTAATTTGGTTAAGCCTTTAATCGGTAGTCAAAATAGTTCATATAACTACCGAATATAGAGTTGTCCCAAAAATGAGATTTTGCAATCGGTAGCTAAAAAAAAAACCTAAACTACCGATTACGAAGGGGCATATAAGTATTTTCAACCTACCGATTATGAAGGGATAAATATGCGTTTTCGAGTTTTATCTTATTTGCATTTGTGTTATGATGTCCACATAAAAGCGTATACAAAAATGCACAACGAAAATGTTTTTAACCTGGAAATATCCTTACACTTTAGCCTCGGAATTGATTATAGGGTATTTGGATGTACACTCTGAAGTTGCTTTTCGATTTATGGAAGGCGAAATATCGAAATCAGTTTGGTAGTAATTTTTCATAATAACTTCTAGAATTAGAAGTCAAAACCAAATTTGTATCCAAACACATTATTATCAGAGTTTGGTAGTAATAACTTATAGAAATAGAAGTCACGAGCAAATTTGTATCCAAAAACACATTATTAGAACTGTGCTTTGGGTTATACCAGTTTGCTCCTTGAGCAACAACCAACCGTATAGGAAGATCTTTTTTTTGTTGTTTACATAACTCTTTTCTTAAAATTTACCTTGAGGAGAACTTTTACTTTGATTTGACATGAAAGGAAATAAGGAAAGAAACACATTTTAACATTTACAGACCCCATATGGTGAAACTCCAACAATCAAATTTTCAGCTTGAGTTTAAATAGTATAATTAACCTTTGTTAGCTGCTTAAGGCTTAACTATAGAGAATCATGCATTCGGATGGTACGAGAGATGAGTGTCAGACATTTGCACTACTTAAACACATGCTTTTAACATCGACAATCATTCCAAAACCTGACTTATAATGTATTCCTAAAGACATTGTAGAGTCTGCATTGTGATATTATGATAGGCATATCAGGATTGGAGTGCAAAACACCGTGCCAAGCATTAAAATTTCCGACTCTCGTAGAGTATTTTGTCTACAAGCAAGGCACCCACAAGCTACAAGCTGAGTTTAAAATAACCATTGATTGATACCCTCAAAGTACATACTTGTGTACTTTTCTCATGTGGTTTTACAAGGACCGTTTGATTGCCATGAAACCTAGGAAAAAAAAAATTGCGTGAGAGTGACGTTTATAGGTAGTTTTTTTGGAGGGTTCATTTAGACTTTTTGTTCCCACGGCAAAAAATCCTGGTTTGATTGGGGGCCAGACCTTTTAATTGGCGGCCAAGCACTAGATGACAAAAAAGGTCACCCAATCCTAATTTGGGTCACCCCTTATAATTTTTTTTTTTAAATGGCTAAAATGCCCCTAAGTGATTAGTATTAAGAATTAATTAACTTGATTAGTGTGGTAATTGTGTTTAGATAAAAATCGATTTTAGGATAAAAATTTGTGGAGATTTTATTTTGGGTTTTATGTGTTGAGAAGAAGAGGAGAAGTTTTTGAGTGGAAAAATTAGGGTTTTGAAATGAGTGATTCAAGTGGAGGGAATGAGGGTGGTGAAGCTTCAAATAACAACCATGATTGTGTTGATGGTTATATTGTCTCAACTAATCATATGGATTGGATGTTTGATGAGGAGATGTTAATGGAGGAAGCCATGAATAATGGTGGAAATGAAGATCCTACTCCTCAAAATGAAGGAACCGATACTCCAAATGAAGAACCCGCACCTCAAAACAATCAGGTAAACCTCATATACTCTTGAAATTGTCTGAATGGTGCTCCAAGGGGGTCGATTCATGCTCCTTTGTATAAGTCGTCAGTGTGAGAGTCGTTATAGTCGGGGGTTGGATTAATTAACGACTCTTAAAGGTCGTCAGTGAATTGGAATTACCGATGACGACTCAAACCTGCAACTTTTCCAGGTTATGAAAAATCGTTAGGGCGTGTGATAAACACTGACGACTCTTTATGCTAGGTCAATAAGGGTCGTTAATTTTGTTTGTTTAGAGACAAACGACTCTAAACCCAGAACTCTCAGTAAATAAAAAAACTTAGAGTCGTCATATATGTATTCCTAGAAGATGACGACCCTATCCAACCATTTCAACTTTTATGTAGAGTCGTTCGGTGTGTTATTTAAAATACTAACGACCCTTGAGCTGGATTATCATAACTTTTGATTTCATAGAATCATTTCATTGAATCATAAAAGGCATACATCTTTAATAGCGATACATTGAAGGAAATGAAATACAATAGATAACAACGGTGCACTTATACACCTAATCATAAATGGCGTAATTATACATGGTGCCTTCCAAGATAAAGTAGCAATCGTCGAACTCAAACTTTTTCCCACGAAGATCCTCGTAATAGCCATACGCCTTCCTCAATCGAAACGCAAACATACTCGGTTAGTATTGTTGAAAGCTTTGGATAAGTTTTACCTCTTGTTTAAATACTTACTCTCATAGCACCCGACATATTGGGCATGGCTTCCCTTACGGCCTTGATTTCTCTTTTAAAAACTTCACACTCGAAGAATATCTCCTCGAACCGTTCCTTGACGAGTTTCAAAGACCTTGAGTTGCAATTTCCGTCTAACGCCACAAAACGATGAATACGCGGTTCCACCAAGCATCCGATGTTTGATCAATGTCTTTTCCTAGATCTTCAAAGTGGTTTGTGACTGTTTTCAAGCTCTCACAATAGCACAATTCTCTTCCGAAGTGTAAGTACTAGTCATGGTGTTTCCTTTTCTTTTTCCTCTTGGATAATAAATGTATGAGAATGAATGTGAAGGTTTAGAATTATGGTTTGGGTGAAGAATGTGTGAGGTATGGGTCTCTATTTATAGAGATTAAGGACCCAACAGGTCACTTTTTGAATTTTTAACCGTTGCCCGACTCAACCACATTTGGTGAATTCAAAATTCACATTAACCGCTGAAGGATCGTCATTATATATATTTACCAAGTGACGACTCTTGATGATCAAAAGAGTCGTCCATGTGTTTTGTTTCTTGTTGACGACTCTGCCGTCAAAGAGTCTCTCGTGTTATGTGACCTTTAGAGTCGTTAATATGTTGTTCTCCAAAAATGACGACTCATGCCAAAAATTTCTAACAATCTTTAGAGTCGTTACGTGTGTTTTTACAAAGCATGACGACCCTTTATGAAATATAGTTATTGAACCAATATTTGAAGTCACTCATTTTATTGAATCCGAAAAAACATACATGTAGTTGAAATAAAATAGAAGTAAAACACATAAAATTGTTCAATACATCGCCCTAGGGATTCTCTACGAGTTTAATTATATAGGGGAATTGCCATTCAACTTCCTCCAAGAGAGTGTAGCGGTCCTCGTGCGAAACTCATGACCGTACCTTAATTCGTATTGGCTCGACCCAAAGTATCTTGGGAAAACAATTTTTTAAATAAGTTAGCGTTGTTGAATAATCATAACCAAATAATTAATTTTTGATGAGAGGCCTATTGATTCACAAACTTACTCTACTCATTCGGTCTTCGTTGGGCATAGCGTCCTTACGAGCTTTCAATTCGTTTCTTAGCGATGACGCATTCATTGTATAAATATGCGTACCTTTCCCTTATTTGTGGGAGCGTCCTCCTGTAACGATTTCCGCTTAGTGCTTTGAATACCTTAAACACCCGTTTCCACCAAGCATTGGTGTTTTGATCATGCCCAAAGTAAGGCCCTCTTGTTGGGTCTTCGTTATCTAGCCACCCATTGCGCTTCCTCAACGGAGTGCTTTGTGAGAGTGGTGTGTGCTCGACAATAGCAACATCTTCTAGATTATTGAACGGAGTTGGAGCCATTTTTAGTGTTTGAAAGTGATGGGTGACTGATTTAGGAAGATTGAAAGTGATGGGTGAATAAGTTTGGAAGAGATAGGTCTCTATTTATAGCAAAAATGTACCCAACGGCTAGTTTTTTATTAAAAAAAAAACTAAGTTATTTACGCAATAACTGCTCCTACTAGTCAAAGTTACCGTTGATTTTCAAATTCTCTCCACTTAGTTCGTCTAGAGTCGTCTAAGGGATATATATAAACATTAACGACCCAAGGTGAAAACCAGGCGAGCATGGTTTATATTTGGGAATGTAGAGTCGTCTGTGTATAAAGAGGGTCGTCATTTGTCGAGGAATGTGTCGTCGTTCTGCAAAAATAATGTTGACGACTGTTAGTGTCGTCAACTTTGTAAATAAAGATGACGATTTGTTAGGGTCGTCATTTTTACATCTCGAAATTAACGACTGCTTGAATGATATGTTTTTCTTTTCTATGTAGTTGGTTGTACGGGGGCGAGCTCTCAACCCGAACCGTCTCTATTATCGGTCAGGATACCTCCCAACACTATATGACCGATTTGGTACGTTTTTAATGTTTGAATCGATGTATATCTTTATGAAATTTGTTTAATTAGTGTTGCATCATGAACGTGACATTGGTTTTGATGTAGACGTGGGAGACAAAGGTTAATGTCAAGGAATGGATTATTTCCAAGGCAAAAGAGAAGATGTGCGTAGTTGTTCAAAGCAAACACGTTGATTATAAGCAAATGGAGATAGTATGCGAGAGAGCGGGGATAAGGAAGAAAGTCACAAAGGGAAGAACTACAAGTATGAGAAGAGAAGACGACGAGGGTCTATAAAACGAATTCGAAGAAGATACAATGCCCCTTCGGGATTGTTTTCAAAAGGCATCCCGAAACTAATCTATGGAGGTTGTATAGTATTAGGATGGTCGTCACAACCATCCTCCACCTAGCACTCTTTTAGGGCACCCAGCATATGCCCGATTGAAACCACATCAAATGGAAAAGGTACGACAGATGAAGCGATGTAGGCCCCTTCAGATCCTAAATGCAATAAGAGCGGAAGATAAGACAAACTTGTCTATTATTTCCACCATCTACGCTGCCAAAGCAACGATCAGGAGAAGCGAATGGGATGGTAGATTAATTATGCAACAATCAGAGTGGTTGGCAGAAAAACTTAACTACGCCATGCAAACAAGGGTGGGTCCGGGCGACAAAGTGACACATATTTTTCTTGCCCATCCTAGGATGGTGGATTTGGCTTAGTGTTTTTACCAGGTCTTGTTCATAGATTGCACCTATAAGACCAACAAGTATAACATGCCGTTGTTGAACGTGGTTAGTCATACTTCGGATAAGCAATCATTCACCGTGGCATGGTGCTTTATGGAAAAGGAAGAAATAGAGGACTATGTTTGGGCTTTGGAACAAGTTCGGTTGATTTACCGAGGCGAAGGCACACCGCGGGTTATAATTACGGATAGGGATTTTGCAGTCATGAGTGCCGTTCGTCAAGTTTTTCCACATGCTCAACATTTTCTTTGTACGTGGCACATCCAAATGAATATTTTTTCTAATTGCAAGAATCGATTCAAAAGATCAAGCTGCAAAGGGTAATCAACGTTCCAAGGAGGAAGACGAGCGTCTAAGTAAACTTTCAAAAAAAAGAGAAAGCCAAGAGAAAATGAAAGAAAAGGAAAAATATGCTTTGAAGATGGTGATCTATGGGAGCATTTCTGCAAAGATTGGGACCATTTGGCTCATTCGAAGACCGAAGTAAAGTACTATGCAAATCTTCAAAAGTTTATTGATGATTGGAGTACGGATCATAAGAAGGTTGTCGATTATTGCCTAGATACATGGTTGAATCCTTGGAAGGAAAAGTTTGTTTATGCATGGACCAATAAGTTCAAGCACTACAAAAATGAGTCCACGAGTATTGCAGAACAGTCCCATGGACGTTTGAAAAAAATTCTTCAAGAGAACACTGGTGGGGTAGTTACGGTACAGGAAGCTATTCACGAGCACGCCGAGGATGACCTAAGCAAGATAGTGACTCAGATGGAGTATAGTAAGGACCGTTTTTTTGAAGCAATACATGGAAGACAAAGAATTGCTACGTGGGGTTTCGCACCAAGTATCATGGTGGGCAATAAAGCATATGATGACTGAACTTAACAAATTTCGAGCGAAATCTTCCGATGGAAAAGTCATTAAATGTAATTGTACAACCGAGACGTGGCTTGGCCTCCGTGTAAACATAAGCTCGGTGGGTACAAGGGGCTCATTCCCATTGAAGATATCGATCCTTTTGGAAGCAACTTGGGTTCATCCCAAATCCCACAGGAGCCGCGATGAACAATTTGGAGACCTTGAGATTGGCAAGTATATCAATGAGAAATATCGAAAAACGAATTGTGCGGGGAAGACAGAATCTTGGTTTTCTAATTTGTGGCCGGCTGCCGTGAAGAGCTTGGGAGTAGAAGAAGAGCCAAACAAACAAAAACCAACGGGTAGACCCACAACTAAAAAGTCTTTTAGAGAAACCGTGAAAGCGACAAAGAGTTGCAAAAGCGACTGTCACGTCATCGTATGTCCAGCGGAATATACGGAGTATGAGAACTCTTTCGTACCCAAGGCAAGGGGGCGCCAAAGGAAGACATGGATGTTGTAGACCATGTGGTCGGTACCCAGCAAAGCCAAACGAGCGGAATGGTGACGATACGAGGAATAAAAGGTAATCCGCGCACCCCTAAAGATTCCCAAGGAAGACCACATCGTGTTGCTTACACTTTGTATAAAGAGTATACTGACCAACTTCCTCACGTTATCTTGGATCACCTTCTATCCACCGACGACGTCGACGGCGATGGAAATTGTGGTTACCATGTTGCAACGGAATAATTAGGGCATTTCGACGAGGTCGACGAACTTAAGCTCACCCAAATCGAATATGCAAGAAAAAAAATGGCAGAAAAACTAGTTCAGGACAAACAACTATATTTGAAAATGCTCATGGAAGGAGGCCAAAAAGAGAGGGAATTGAAGTTTAGGGAGTTGGTTTCAAACGTGAAATGGAGGAAGGGGTCCAAGAAGGCCGGTTATAAGTTTTGGATGCAAATGCCTTTTGGTGGCCAACTTTTGGCGGACACATTCACTTGTGTAGTAATTGTATTCAGCAAAGGCTTCCCCGGAGCCTCTTGTATGTACGTACCTTCCAAAACTAGGTGCGAGACGGAGATAAAGAAAAGAAGAATTGTAATGGCACATGTCAATGATAACCATTACATAGGCTTGAAGATTTCCGAAGAATGTCCTCTACCACGGGTGTATGGTGATTGGGAGAGTACACCAAGGAGTGGACAAACCAAGTATGAGTATGGAATGAACATTTGGAATGCTATGGACCCAACCCGGTTTACTTAGACTTGGGAAATGAATCGTGAGAGAAGATGTTTATTCTAAACAATGTATTGCATTTTGAAGCATACTTTTTCATAATGCTTGTATCTTCTACCCAGATATTTGTTTTATCCTTTTATCCTAGTTGGATTATGTTAATTTGAATTATGTTACAGAGTCGTCAGCAATATATACACACACCTTAACGACCTTAACGTGATAGTATATTTTGGAGCCAAGTTGGTTCGGGTCCTTTCGTTAATAACAACAACAAACTACGATATCCTTACTTGCCGTCCCACATTAGTCATAGGACGATTCTTGTTATGAAATGGTGCACCAAGTACAACGAGTTTCTCGCGAGGCACAAAGGGGATAGGTGTCTTTGCTCGGCCGCATATACCAAATGGAGAGGAGAGCCTTTTATCACATTGAAGCCGCCATGCTAGTTGAATCTCGCACCAGAAACATGAACAACAAGTAATGTGTTCAAAGGAATATCCACCTTCTAATTAATATTTAATATGCTACAATTCCAAGTTTCCTTTCAATCGAGATTCAATTTATTTTAATGAACAAATCGTTATCTCGGTTTGTTAATGCAAATGTGACTATACCTAAGTCGTCATATGACTTATTTTGCAACAACTTTGCTCTTGAGTCGTCAACACCTTTGATAACTTAGTTAACGACTCACGTTGTGATTTTCAAAAAACGACCGTTGGGATTTTCTTCTATATAATACCACCCCATCCTCTAGAGAAAATAGCCCAAAACCATTCGTTTTCCACCAAACTACGTAATCTTTCAATTGCAATGGCTGAATGGGAACCGTATGAAGATTTGTGTCTCGTTAAATCGTTTGCTAGTACCTTTCGTGAACGTCCAAATGAAATCTATTCAATGTTTTGGAAGAGAGTTAAGGAGTTCTTCTACGGGCGCATCGCGAATCCTAATAACCGAAAATGGAGAGACTTGGCATTTCGATTCAACTACATTAAAAGTGCAATGAGAGAGTATGTAAAAGTTAGAAATATGGTGTACGACCATCATCCACGAGCTCCTCTTAATGAAAAAGTGAGTAATTCGTTAATATTTATACTTTCCTCATCCTTCAAGGGTTATGGACAATACGTAATGGGGATACTAAGTTCATTCACCACAAAGAATATACAACGTTGTATCGTCGAGCGCGAAGGTTCATTGACGAACATTTGATGTGTCAAATTCAAGAATACCCATATTAACTTTCTCCTGGTTGTAACAGACGTCAATATATCCCATATAAAAGCAACGACTCTGTATACCGTAAGATGTATTTTCCGGATTTAATACACATGTAACAGTCGTTAACTGCCATTTGATACCGCTAACGACTCTAGGCATAGAAAATATGGTTCATCTCCTGGATGTTTTCTGACCTAGAGTCGTCATTAGTTTCCATATACTAAATAACGACTCTAGGCATAGAAAATATGGTTCATCTCTCGGATGTTTTCGACCTAGAGTCGTCATTAGTTTCCATATACTAAATAACGACTCTAGAATAGAAAATATGGTTCATCTCCTGGGTGTTTTCTGACCTAGAGTCGTCATTAGTTTCCATATACTAAATAACGACTCTAGGCATAGAAAATATGGTTCATCTCCTGGATGTTTTCTGACCTAGAGTCGTCATTAGTTTCCATATACTAAATAACGACTCTAGGCATAGGAAAAAAAACATCAGTCTTCATTTCCCTCTGAGTCGTTAGACTTTTAATTGAAACACATAACGACTATGTGTATCACAAATAGAGTCGTTACACCGCTCTGAGACCATAGATAACGACCTAACTCTATCAAAGTATATAATCTTGTCCGCATTAGAGTACTACATTATTCTAACAAACATACTAGTAAACATCCTTCTTAAAACAAAGTAGTTTCAACAAACTAACCAAACCAAACACATAAGTAGTTTCAACAAACACATAAGTTCAAGTTATAAAGTAACATCTCAAGGAGAGGAGACGATAACATCTCCTTGAGTAAAGACCACCATCTCGACCTCGACCTCCTCCTTACTTCCCCGACTGGGAAACTTTCCGGCTTTTCTAGGAGGAGGACCACTGAGTTTCACCGCCCCGGGAACCACCATCTTCTCCGGTACCTTGTTCATCATGATGTTGGCTACTTTGCCCCCTGTTCACCACCTTGTTGTGCTCGGCTACGTGTTTTCCGGGTCCTCTTACCTTCCTTGGCCAGCTCAAGCAAACATCTTCTTTGCATTGGGATTTTCAATGTGCGTGCAACAATGTCGTCAGACGACGTTGCTTTCAGGATCAATCACTTCCCCTTTGTCAGCCGAGCAACAAAAAGCCTTGACAAAAGCTTCATTCGTTCCCTCTATATATATACATTAAAAAAACAATTCTAATGAACTGACGTATATTTGTATGTAAATGAATAACACAATTACACAAATAAATACTCACCACTAGTTTAAGAATGGTAGTATCATCTCTACCGTCGACTTGAGAAGAAGATGTGGATGCTCTGTTGGTCCTCCTACCCGTAACCTGATCGATCCGTATTACCCTACCATGGGAGAAGCCTTCGTACCATTGATAGTAATCCGTTGTTGCCTCGTAACCTTTATCCACATGCACCCAAAATGTGATGTCTACGAGGCTAGAATGTCTATTATTCCAATGCTTGACATCGATTGCGAGGTTCGTAAACCACTTTTATTTCAGCCTTTGCCGGCCTCACATTTGTTCAAATTGTGCTTGAACGGAGGTACATCGTCTTCATCGGGTGAATCTTGAACAAACCCAAGTTGACGCATGATTCTCAAAGGATTGTACATTGAAAAACCGTTGGGGTGAAACAAAGGGCCATGGTAATACACGACATCTTCCATGCGCCAACTCTAGCATCCTTGTAAGGACTAAAGATTACCTCTTCCGCCGTGATGTTGTCAAGTTTTTACGCATTTCTATCAAGGCATCAGTTTGTTCCCTATCCTGAGAACCGGAGTACACCCAACGGGTTCCTGTTGGACTACCTGGGCTCCAATTTGAGTTGATTTTCACATCTTCATTGTCTTTGAACAATGAGGGGAAATGATCATAAATCCACACCTATTTTAAACAATCAAATAAACATAAAAATATATCGAAGGAAAAAAACATACTAAAAGAAGACAACTTTCATCAATCCAAATACCCGGATTAGAGCCAAATTCCCATTAATTTGAGAAGTTCGTTCGCGAGATCCCCAGGGAAAGCCGACCATTCGGATGTGCAACTATGGCAGTCCCCAAGAGTACTTGTTCACATCTTCTAAGGGGTCCAAAAGTGAAGAAGGTTGGCGCTCACCCTGTTACCTTTCTTTGTCGGGAAATACAACAGATGCAAGGACGTACAACAAATAAGCTGCCGCCGCATAACGACATTCCATATCGAGAGAGACCTCTTTTTTTTTCCTTCTCTGCATGTACCAAGAAACATCGCCTAATGTCCACAAGTTTGAACTCTTTCTTTGGTACTTAGCTCCCGCACAAAAAGCCGATCAGTCTTCTCTTTATCCCGACCCAAACAAGTTCTTGGTCCATGTATAAATTTCATCCCAACTAGGCCTTCTCTTGAAATTCTCACTTGGTTGATTTACCTTCGACTGCACCCCTAATATCTGTTACGCATCATCGAGTCAATGCCATCTCGCCAAAACGAAGTTGGAATGTGTCGACTTGACGTAATACCTTTCACAGAAACTAGATACTGCGACCTTGTCATACGCAATCACAGAGTTCACAACGGCATTGTACAAACCAGAGTTTTCAACATATTCTTTAACTCTTGCACATTCACCTTCTAGCGGCCACAACTCCATTTTCTTAAAAGAAGATTGGTGCCTGAAGAGACGTGCGGCATTCTTATGATCCTGCAAAAAATAAACAAATAAGTATTAAAAAACATATTAGAAAAGTAATATCAACAAACTAATCATATAGCAAGCAAAGTTGGGATTCTTACGATTGTCTCATATATGGTATGAGCCCACGATCCAGCATATCCAAATAGAACTTTGCCCCCATCTCTAGGTTCTCCTCTTGGTTTACCATTTCGAAGAGGCTCCAACATCAAACGATTAGCGGGAACGTGTCTCGCGCTGGGTGCAATATCGTTCCATCCTTCTTAACCCTCTTTAACGGCTTCGTCTTTGCATCCTGTTCTTGACTTCTACATCTTGTTTACCATCATCCTCTTCATCATCCTTACCACCACCATCATCCCCTTCATCCTCTTCCTCCTCATGACCACCATTATTACCTCCATCCCCTTCCTGCTCATCATCATCACCATTACCATTACCATCATCATCACCACTAACATTACCTTCATCATCATTGTCACTCTCTACATCCTCTTCACCTCGTACGGGAGGATCTTCTTGTATCTCCTCTTGTTGGATTTCTTCTTCTTCACCACTACTGCTAGCGGAAATAACGGTGAGTCCGATTTCGATGAATCCGACAACTCATCACCTTTGTCTCTTGGTTCGGTAATAGAAAATGATACCTCACTCGGCTTCTTACCGCGTAATGGACCAAAGCAAGTAAGAATTTATCATGGCGTGGAGGTTTGGAAGGTGGAGTTATCAAATCATTGGAACCTTGCCTTTGGTTCTGCATTTGGTTTCGAAACAAAAAAACAAAAAAATAACCCAACAAGATATCAACTTTATGGTTATCAGATCAAGAGTCGTCAATACGATAATCTAAAACACAACCGACCCTCGAAGCATTATTGTGACGACTCAAAGTAATATGTTGACGACCCTGTCAAATAACAAAGGGTCGTCAAAAAGACAATAACGATCCTACGATTTGGGTTGACGACTCTAGGGCACATACCTAAGTGACGACTCAAGGGAAATGAGATGACGACCCTATCAATTTTTGTAACAGAGGGCTGTTCGAGTTCCATCTAGAGTCGTTAGTTAATAAATAAGGGTCGGAAAACAAGCGTCGTCATCTGCAACATAAAAGATTAACGACTCTATTCTAGGGCAAAATTCACCGAAGTAGCAGAATAAGGGTCGTCACCTTCAACCTAATAGGCTAACGATTTTTCATAAAATAAACATGCAAATGAAAAGTCGTTAGGGGTATCCACTACGATACTAACGACCCTTTAACTGAAACCGCAAAATTTTGATTTACTGGACTCAAATTCGCAATCAAAACACAACAAAAAACGCATAGAAGGTGGGTTTAACTTCACATACCTTCTAATTGGACCCATATCTTCTTTGGGTTTCGATTTTTTTGGGTTTTGGGGTTCTTCCCACGATTACCTTTCCTTTGACTGGCGTCGAGGAGATTGGGGATTTGACGTTCTTTATGAGCGGTCTGTTTTGTACGAGCCATGTTTGAAGAAGAAGGTAATCGTCGATTATCTTCTAACATCGACGATGAATCGGTCAAGAAAAAAAAATCGTTTGGGGTCGTTAATGGTGGTTGTGGAGAGGAAGAGGAGAGGAAAAGGAGAAGAAGAAGAGAAGAAGAAAAAAAAGAAACTGATTTTTTTTTGTTTAGTTTAGGGTATATGAATTGGGGGCCTAATTATGATTTCAAATTAGTGTTAACTGGTGTTAACTGGTTTTTAAGATTTGTGTTTAGTAAAGGGCAAAACAGTCTTTTCAATATCGGATTAATACGCCCCTCAAAAAATTTGGGGTGGAAATAAAATATCATGGCCCCCAATTAAAATGTCTGGCCCCCAATCAATCGAGGCAAAAAATACTTTCTTTTCTTCTTTTCATTTTTTTTTTTTAGAATTGGAAATTTAGATTTCTTATTTACTCTTTGATCAAGTAAAATAAAGGTATTGCCAAAACAAAAAAAGGTGAAAGTGCGAATATTATCACCACAACCAGCTAATTGTACGATACGAAGGTTACATTGTCTATGATGTCAATTTGTTACAACAGTTCAATGCCTCTGGACTTCTACAGTTCTACTACTTACTTTTTGCTTTGTAAGATGCAATGCATTGCCATTAGTCCTTGGTCAGTCATTCATCCATATCTAGAGTCCTATAAATAAACAAGAGTACTTCAGCTCATTAATCTGTAATTGGGAGGCAGTGATTCACTGATCCTCTTTAGTTGTTTGTCACTGTTTTAGTGACTTCAGCTCATTTTAATCAATTTTGCCCTTTTCAGTCAAAAAAAAAAAAAAAAAAACAAGAGTACTAAAGTAGTAAAGTTTGCTTGCCGTCCAAAAAGAAATTATGCACTTTCTTTCCGCACGGACGTCTACCCCACCCCATCTTATCCTTATTTATGAATGTTGTTTCAACTAATCCAAAGTCACTATGTGGACAAGTAAAATTCTGACGATGTTCTTTGTTAAGATTAAGATATGTTTAATCTGTCATCCTGCACCACTATTCCTTATCCTGGACCTGCACTGCATTTTAGCATCTGCACCATTAACTGGTGTAGGTTATTAGTGGTGGTTGTGTTGTTCAGTACATTGGGATTCATAACATCTTTGAACAAAATTGCTGATGCTTTTGGCATACATTTTGCCATGATTGTCGACGTAGTTGACATAATAGAGCGCACCTACACGGAATGAGTATCCACTTTTCCACTCAAAAATTATCAATATATGACCATAACAGAAGGCCCAGAACATCAATCAGCTCCGTGGCTTAATCAAAACAAGAAGAAGTGAGACAAAATTTAGATTCCTTTATAAATCATTATCATTTCATAAGATTTAAAAGTAAATATGTCCATCATGTTAGGGTCCTGCTAGGGTCCGTGACCAAAACACTATTTAGAACACAAATAAAAGGTAAAGAACTCTCCTGGATAAAGCCCTTTGAGTTGGGGGTTAGCCACCTCTGCTTGGAAGATAAAGAAAAGAAAGTAATACTGAGTTGTATTGATTAAAGTTGTGTGATGATACAAACTCAAACAAAGCATTTATAGCTAACGGAATTGCTTGTTACGCAATCAATGCTAATAATAAGAAGTTCACTTAAACTAGGAAACCATGCAAACTAAACAAGGTAAATATATTTAAGGAATTAAGAGGTATTGGGTTGGTGTCGCAACATTCCACGCTGCTTGAAAAACGCCTTGTCCTCAAGCCTCAATATCTGGAAAACGGAAGAGAATATCATCTGTATCTTCCCATGTTGCTTCTTCCGGCGAATGATCCTTTCATTGTACAAGCCATTTAGTTCCAGCTTGATTGCCCTTCTTGAACATTTTTCGTTCTAGTATAGCTTCAGGTTCCCACTTCTCATAGTCAACCACATTAGGCAGAACTGTTTCAGTAACAACGGAAGAGCCAAGTTTTAACTTCAGTTGAGAGACATGAAAAACTGGATGAATACGGCTCTCAGCAGGTAATTCCAATTTATATGCAACTTATCCTATCCTTTCAATTACTCTAAAAGGCCCATAAAATCGAGAAGAAAGTTTAGAATATGGTTGATTTGCCACCGTTGATTGTCTATAGGGTTGCAGACGAAGAAATACCCGATCATTCACTGCAAAACTTCTCTCAGTACGATGTTTGTCAGCAAAAGACTTCATTCTAGATTGAACAACTTGAAGATGGAATTTAAGGATCTTGAATGTTTGATCCCTAGCTCTCAAATTAAGATCAACAACATTAACAGCCGTGGTTCCAGGTAAATAACTCGAGATTGTTGGAGGAGCTCTACTGTACAAGGCTTCATAAGGTGACATATTGATAGCTGAGTGATGGCTGGTGTTATACCAGCATTCTGCCGAAGGCAACCATTTGCTGCATTTAGAAGGCTTAACGCTAGCAAAACAGCGTAAATAACATTCAAGAGTTCGATTTGTCACCTCTGTTTGTCCATCTGTTTGTGGATGATAAGCTGAGCTGCGACATAATTGTGTATTTGTAAAGCAAAATATGCTTCCCAAAAATTGCTCATGAAGATTGGATCACGATCACTGATAATAGTTCTTGGCATTTCACGTATGCGTACTTGTAGTTGTGAAATTCCGTGTACCAAGTACACATACCGGTAAGCGTACTTGCGTGAGGTATAGGTCCAAGAATTTCTGCCGGGTTTTGGAAGTGTACTTAAGTATGCGTACATGTTCGCATACTGGCGAACCCATACTCAGACCGGCTACTTAATTATGCGTACCCATTTGCATACTTGAGTGGTTAAAGTTCTAAAATCGGTTGGTACATGAACTAATATATTTATATATTAATTAATGCATTCTTTGCAATCCGTGGCTATAATGTTCATGAATTGATTCGAGTGAATTAAACAGATTTTGCTTCGATTGTGTTCTTGTATATGAAAATGCGGGGGTCTAACAACCACACCCAATAATTCGTTTGGCAATCTGAGAGGACTTACTCCAATACACTTTCTAGAGAATCAACTAGACGGTCAGACTCAATCTAGAATAAAGTGTGTCAAAGAGTTTAATATCTCTGTTTCACAATGTAATCAGCAAATCAAACAGAAATCCGCGAGCCTGATTATTATGTGAAACAACTTGAACGGTACCAAAGACCAGTGTTCAAGTGTCAATCAATGTAAATCAATAACCAAAGGTTGGATATTCTAATTGATTGATCTTAACGCACAACCTGTGATATTTCAATTATATAACAAAATATAATGCGGAATAGAAATAACACATACACTGTAATTTTGTTAACGAGAAAACCGCAAATGCAGAAAAACCCCGGGACCTAGTCCAGATTGAACACCACACTGTATTAAGCCGCTATAGACACTAGCTACTACCAATTAACTTCGGACTGGACTGTAGTTGAACCATAATCAATCTCACACTGATTCAAGGTGCAGTTGCGCTTCTTACGTCTCTGATCCAGCAGGATACTACGCACTTGATTCCCTTAGTTGAGTTGCTACGACCCAAAGTCGAAGACTTGATAGAAAAATCTGTCTCACACTAAAAATTCTATAGGATTGAATAAATCTGTCTCCCACAGAAATACCCAAGATTTTTTGTTCCGTCTTTTGATAAATCAAGGTGAACAGGAACTAATCGATAACCCAGACTTATATTCCCGAAGAACAGCCTAGAATTATCAATCACCTTACAATAATATTAATCAACTATCGAAAGAAGATATTGTGGAATCACAAACGATGAGACGAAGCGTTTGTGATTACTTTTCTATCTTTCCTATCGGAGATATAAAATCTCGAGCCAATTATTCCAATTGTACTCAACACGATAGAAAAACAAAATCAGATCACGCAACTACAAAGATAATATTTGGGTCTGGCTTCACAATCCCAATGAAGTCTTCAAGTCGTTAACCTACAAGGTCTCGAGAAGAAACCTAAGGTTAAAGGAGAATCGACTCTACTTATGCAACTAGTAACACATAGGAGGTGTGGGGATTAGGTTTCCCAGTTGCTAGAGTTCTCCTTTATATAGTTTTCAAATTAGGGTTTGCAATCTAAGTTACCTTGGTAACAAAGCATTCAATATCACCGTTAGATGAAAAATCTGATTCTCCCAAGCTAATATCTTCCAACCGTTAGATCGAACTTAGCTTGTTAAACACAAATGAAATGTACCCTCATTTAGGTTTATGTAACCGTACCTAAACGTGAACACCATGTTGGTTCACAAATAGTTAACCGAGGTTAGCCATATGATTACTCTCATATCAACCTTATTCATCTTAACCATAACTAGTTCAAATGACTCAAATGAAACTAGTTAAAGAGTTGTTCAATTGCACGGAAAACACAATTGAAACCAAATCGGTTTGATTCATTTGAATCAATCATGAACATTATAGCCACGGTTTGTAAAGATTGCATCCCTTATGATTTAAATGTTTAAGTCCATGAACTGACCGATTTGACAAAGTAACCAGCTTAAGTATGCGTACTTAAGCAACCGGATTTGAGTTTGTTTAGTTTCCAAACTCAGCAGAAATTTTCGGTTCGAAAACTTCCGCTAGTATGCGTACATGTACGCATACTTAAAGTGACTAGTTTAAGAGTTTGTCAAAACCAAACTTAGCAGAAATTTTCGGTTCGAAAACTTCCGCAGGTATGCGTATGGGTACGCATACTTAACCTGTATCCTTCACCAATTTCATATACACACGTATGCATACTTTTGGCTCCCGGTTTATGGATTTATACACTAATGCGCGAACACACTATATATGCTTATATCCAAAGATGGTTACATTCTCAACTCTTTATTTCAATCATTGAAACATTCTTCTATAATGATAATAGCCGTTTTCACACACTATTAGCATCAAAGCAATTTTCAAGATATTGAAATAATCATTATCGAAACATTCCAAGCCTACATCATATGATTGTATCACACAAACCATGTAAGATGTTACTCGGCAATTTTCTCATGATATAAGATGAACTTGGTAAGCTTTAAAGTTTACCAACACATATTTCGAGAAATATGTAAGCGAGATATACTCATTTCGAAATCTCAAATGTGTATAGGGAAAACTATATCTTAACACGACTTATGTCTCAATATAGGAGATAGTAGAAATAGACTTTCCAAGTGATAGATGAGTTCAAGTCTCCACATACCTTTTGTCGAAGAAGTTCCACAAGCTCCCCTTAGTAGTTCTTCGTCTTCAAATGATGAACTCTGTGAAATCTAAGCTCAACTACACTCTCTATGTCATAGTCCGAGACATCGATAAATAGGCTAGAAATCAAGACTTATAGTTTTGATCACTAACATTGACAAACATGCTTGAGATATAAACGCATGCGAGTTCGACCGAGCAGTGCTCTAACAATCTCCCCATTTGTCAATTTTAGTGACAAAACTATCAATACATATGGATTACAAAATAGATAGAAATTGTAGCTTCTCATCCAAATGCTTGATCTCCTTGGCATCTTCAATGCGAATCGAAATCTTCGTCACTTCCAAGTACTCCATGATCCTAAAGGTTGTAATTTCAGCATCATAGTTGTTGAATATCCGTAGCGATAACAATGAGAGAAGAAAATGCTCTCAATCATTGTTATACGGTGTCATGGTATTATTACACATCATCAAAGTTCAATTATATCACAACTTTGACAACAATACTATGGTGATATGTATCACTCCCCCTTAGTCAATACTACATCTCAACATGAAAACCACTCCCCCTTACATAATGATTCGTCAACCATATGTATTTGTAGTATCACACTACACATTAATTCTCCCCCTTTTTGTCAATATAAATTGGCAAAGGTACGAAAACTAGTGGGATCCTCATGAAATTTTCACAGACTTCATGACCAAAATAGAATACCATATCAACTTATTTAGATGCCATCATAAAGCCGAAGCTAAATGCATTCATCAAGGAGTTTATAAAGATACAAGATAACCCCTAATAATTCCACAACCGCACTCCCCACAAAGATTTGGCAATTAAGCACAAGTTCAAAATGAACTCTCCCCCATAAAATGTCATTCCCGAAAGAACAACAAGGCAACCTTGCTTTTACAATAAAACAAGGATTTCTTTTGGGTAAACTCAAATCACATGAAAACATGAATTTTTATCCAAAATATTTAATTGAATTAACCACAAGAGAACCCGTGATTAATACAATCGAAAAATACAACCAAATTAATCACAAGAAAACCCACGATTAATTTAATTGATAGACACAACCAAATTAACCACGACGTGATCAATTCAATTTGTCATGCTCGACATAAGTGAACTTACGGAGCAACAACTAAAATAACCACAAGAGAATGATCAATTTAGTTGGTCATGCTCAAACATAAGAAATCTTATGGAGCAACACAGTATATGCACAAAAATGTGGATCGGAGATCGACTAATACTGCAGAATAAACAAGGATTCATTCTATTTTCAATCACTATTTGCACAATGACATATAATAGACTTAATCCCTGTAAACAAAAGCTTTATCCTTTCTTCCATCAAAACATTGACATAAAAGGCTTCAACTTTTATAATGTCAAAGGTTCATTATATCTTCTATCAATACTTTCATACCGACATAATAGAGATAACTTTTGAACAAGTATGGGATAGTCACAGGTTCACGGACGTAAACAACATATTCCATAACAATTTACAATATATAAAATCATAAAGATTAAAATTGCAAAAATCATCTTCCAAAAAACTTAGAATTTAATAAAGAGAGGATCCATGGACACTCTTAGATGGACAAGGTCAGACAAGATTTGCGTCATTTTCTTCGGCAAACTCAAACGACAATGAATTTAAGTCTAATATTTTAATAATATGTTCCTATTATAAGACTTTATATTCCTACCAAAAATGAATGCAATTCGAGATAACAAACCTGACCATCTACTGATCTTAATTTCAACCGTTAATTTTGAACGGCTGATATTCAAAGGGGTAGATGGTGGTTTTATACATCTCGAATTGCATTCATTTTTTGTAGGAATGTAGAGTCTTATAAGAAGAATATACCATTAAAATATTAGACTTAAATTCATTGTAGTTTGGGTTTGCCAGAGAAAATGGCGCAAATCTTGTCCGACCTTGTCCATCTAAGAGTGTCCATGGATCCTCCCTCTTTAATAAATAAATCTAAAAACATTGAAGATGAAAATCGTTGGACATATCTATGTGTACTCACAATAATAGCTATTCCAAACCCTAGTTATTCTTCTAAAAACAAGAAATAAATACTCTAAAAGAAGATTCACTAGACATTGTAGAGCTTTCTCAAGGGCATCTACAAAGAATTCCTTCTCATTATTGAAAAAACCATTGATAATGGGATCATTCAATTCCTCCAAATCTTCAGAAATATCAGTTAACTCACTAAGTTCTCTTTTCAGTTCACACAGAGTGTTCTTTGTTAGAGAGAACATTTGTTCATAGTGAGAGATATCTTTTATAGAAGAAATGATTCGAGATTTTAGATCATTTCTTTTCCCGATGAACTCCTTCATCATAGCCCTAAAGTTATTATCAGAATGACAAACATACAATAAGCAGTCAGAGGAAAAAACTGGATCATCAGTCATGTTCTTCGCCTTTCTTTTCCTTGAGGAAGAAACTCCTTCACACAGATACACGTTAACCGCTTCTATAGCATCTCTTTTCGTGGTACATCTAGTTATAAGGGCCATGAGAATGTATCTTTAGAGAAGAATGTAAAGAACAGTAATGTTCACAAATGAACATAAATAGACTTCAGGATAGTAAAACCCTAAAGGACCTTCAAAAGGTTTCCACGGTTCATGATCCATTATAAATATTTTCAAACAGATATTTACTTACTAAATATGGAACAGAAAAATCAACAAAAGATTTACAAGACTTGAATCAACCTTGAAGTAATCCTTATTTTCAAGTCCAAAATAAGGATAAGATTTATTACTATGGTTTAGATAGTAATAGAGTGAACAAAGTGTTCACATCTTGTGTCACAGGGTGACATTTCAAGGTTTGTTGAGTTCGTGGACTTACCTTGTCTAACTCTGAATCTTTTGGATTTATTCTTGTACCTAGGCGTATCTGACTGCTTCTCTATAGTCAGATTCATCTTTTGCATGTCATTTTGAAGTTTGGAAATTCTTTTACAGTTCTTCTTGAATCTCCAACACTTACTTTGAACATGGCTTGTAATTCCACAAAAAGAGCAGAGCAAAGAGGATTTGCTTTGAATAGTTGATACATGTTTATCACAACTCTCAGGTTTGATTGATCTAAAGCTGGTTGGAATAACCGAGTTTGTTGTGCTTACAGTATTCCCTTTGAACCCTAAACCTTGTGTGTTTCCAAAAGCCTTTTAACCAAATAACATTGCTCAAATTTTGTCTGAGCTTCCTGACAACCTTTGCAGGTCACACTTGAAAGAATTGATCTCTTTTTCTTTCAGTAATAGGGTTCTGGTGAATTCATCATTAAGACAGTCATTCTCAAGAGATTTTTTTTTTCGTGATGACTCAAGTTTATTCAACGATTCTTTCATTTGAATATTTTCCTGGTGAATTTCTTCAAACTTAATCAGAAATTCTAGGATCTCAGTCTCATAATCGCATTTCAAACAGGAGTTTGAATTACAAGAAACTTATGCCGAAAAGGCTAAACTTTACGTACACACTATAGTAGTATGTGAGCCGTCATGGCACTGAGATTTTACTTGTCTTGAATCATCAGAAGCAATAGAGAGAGAAGACAATCTCTCGCGTCTTTTGCTATTCATTACCATATCCTTGATCTTTTGTGTTATCAATGATTTATTAAAATCAACATGATCAGAACAATATTCATCAGCCCATGACAAATTAGAGGCTTCGCTTGGAATGATTACATCATTGAATGCAGAAGTTCTGACTGTATTTTGGTCAAGATCAAGTAATTTAATCTTTCCTACAAGGACGCTTCTGGAAAGAGTATCAAGGTTATTTCCTTCAACGATGGCATGCTTCTTAGAATCGTATCTAGATGGCAGCGATCTGAGAATTGTCATCACAATATCCTTTTCAGGAATAATCTTACCCAATGCAAACGATGCGTTAGCAATTTCAGACACTTTGTGATTAAACTCTTCAAACGAATCTTCATCTGCCATACGAAGGTTTTCCCAATTGGAATTAAGGTTTTGAAGCCTAGCTTCCTTTCACTGGTATTACCTTCGAATACGGTTTCTAAGATATCTCAAGCATCTTTAGACCTAGTGCACGTAGTCACATGGTGCTGAAGATCTTGGGTAATGTCATGTATGATGGCATTCAAACTGTCGGATTTTTACTTTGCAGCAAGTATCTCGGCAGCATTGTATTCACCAATGTTCTTTGGAACGGTTGCATTCCCTACTGCCACAACGGGAGCATCATAGCCATTAACCACATAAACCCATGATTGAAAAATCACGCGCTTGAAGAAAGGCACGCATAATAATTTTCCACCACAAGTAATTTGAGCCATCGAAGACTGGTGGTACGTTTATAGATATAACACCTTTGTCCATATCAGATCGCTACAAACACAGACTTATGAGGTCTTTAATGTGTTTTCCACCTCTGATACCAATTTAAAATGCGTGGGTCTAACAACCACACCCAATAATTCGTTTGGAAATCTGAGAGGACTGACTCCAATACACTTTCTAGAGAATCAACTAGACAGTCAGACTCAATCTAGAATAAAGTGTGTCAAAGAGTTTAATATCTCTGTTTAACAATATAATCAGCAAATGAAACATATAGAAATCCGCGAGGCTGATTATTATGTGAAACAACTTGAACGGTACTATAGACCAATGTTCAAGTGTCAATTAATGTAAATCAACAACCAAAGGTTGGATATTCTAATTGATTGATCTTAACGCACAACCTGTGATATTTCAATTATATAACAAAATATAATGCGGAATAGAAATAACACAGATACCAGAATTTTGTTTACGAGGAAACCGAAAATGATAAAAAAAAAAACCCAGGACCTAGTCCATATTGAACACCACACTGTATTTAGCCGCTACAGACACTAGCCTACTACCAATTAACTTCGGACTGGACTGTAGTTGAACCCTAATCAATCTCACACTGATTCAAGGTACAGTTTCACTCCTTACGTCTCTGATTCCAGTAGGATACTATGCACTTGATTCCCTTAGTTGATCTCACCCACAACCAAGAGTTGCTACGACCCCAAGTCGAAGACTTGATAAACAAATCTGTCTCATACAGAAAAGTCTATAGGATTGAATAAATATGTCTCCCCCAGAAATACCCAAGAGTTTTTGTTCCATCTTTTGATAAATCAAGGTGAACAGGAACCAATCGATAACCCAGACTTATATTACCGAAGAACAGCCTAGAATTATCAATCATCTCAGAATAATCTTAATCGACTAGCGAAAAAAGATATTGTGGAATCACAAACGATGAGACGAAGGGTTTGTGATTACTTTTCTATCTTGCCTATCGGAGATATAAAATCTCGAGCCAATTATTCCAATTGTACTCAACATGATAGAAACAACAAGATCAGATCACGCAACTACAAAGATAATAGTTGGGTCTGGCTTCACAATCCCAATGAAGTCTTCAAGTCGTTAACCTACAGGGTCTCGAGAAGAAACCTAAATGTTAGAGCACTGCTCGATCGAACTCGCATGCGTTGCTATATCAAGCATGTTTGTCAATATTAGTGATCAAAACTATATGTCTTGATTTCTAGTTTACTTATGGCTAAGTCTCGATCTAGGATAGTTAAGTGTGCACTTGAGCTCCACACTCCATCGCGATCATCTTAAGAAGACGAAGAACTACTCGAGGAATAAGTGGAACTTCATCCGACAAAAAGGTATGTGGAGACTTGAACTTATGTGTCACTCAAAAGTCTATTCTATCTCCTACTCTTGAGACAAAGTCGTATAAGTATGATAGTTTTCATACATACACATTTGCTATTTCGAGTCGAGCTTACTCGCGCATCTTTTTCTCGAAATATGTGTTGGTGAGCTTTTTCTTTAACAATTTTCATCTTTACCCGTGACGAAAGTCATGATGACGTTTCAATCTTGAAAATAGCTTTGATGACGATAGTCGTGAATAACGATTGTTATAACATTATAGAAGAATGTTTCAATGATTGAAATGTATAGTTGAGATTACCAACTATGGATAGAAGCATATATAGTTTGTTCGCACGTTAGTGTATAAATCCATGTGCCGAAAACCAAGTGCATGCATATGTGTGCATACGGTATTGGTGAAGGAGACAGGTTGAGTACGTGTACCCGTACGCGTACCCACGGAAGTTTTCATATCGAAAATTTCTGCTGGATTTTGTAAGTTTGCAAACTAGTAAACCAGTCACCTTAGGTACGTGTACCCACGAAAGTTTTCGAACCGAAAATTTCTGATGAGTTTGTAAACTCAAATCTGGTAGCTAAGGTACGCATACCCAAGCTGGTTAATTTTCAAATAGGTAGTTCATGAGCTTAAAACAATAAATTATAAGGAATGCAATCTTTGCAAACCGTGGCTATATTGTTCATGAATTGATTCAAGTGAATCAAACCGATTTTATTTCAATTGTGTCTATGAATAAAGACCTAAGCAATTGAACAACTCTTGAACTAGTTTTTATGAGTCATTTGAACTAGTTATGAGAAAGATGAATACGGTTAATATGAAAGTGCGCATATGGCTAACCATTGGTTAACTATTTGTGAACCAACTAAGTGTACACGTTTAGGCACGGTTACTCAAAACCAAATGAATACATTTCATTTGTGTGTGACAAGCTAAGTTTCGATCTAACGGTTGAAAGATATTAGCTTGGTTGAATCAGGTTTTTCATATAACGATAATTATTGAATGCTTTGTTACCAAGGTAACTTAGATTGCAAACCCTGATTTGAAAACTATATAAAGGAGACATCTAGCAACTGGAAAAACTAATCTCCACACCTTATGTGTGATACTAGTTGGTTTTGCTAGAGTCGATTCTCCTTTAACCTTAGGTTTGTTCTCGAGACCCTGTAGGTTAACGACTGAAAGACTTCATTGGGATTGTGAAGCCAGACGAAACTACTTTCTTGTAGTTGAGCGATCTGATCTTGCCATTTACTATCGTACGAGTTCAATTGAATAATTGACTTGAGATTATATCTCCGATAGTGCAAGATAAAAAGAAATCACAAACATCTTCGTCTCATCGTTTGTGATTCCAAAATATCTAGTTTCGCTACCATACGATTTAGATTATTGTGAGGTGATTGATAATACTAGGCTGTTCTTCGGGAATATAAGTCCGGGTTATCAATTAGTTCCTGTTCACCTTGCTTTATCAAATGACGGAACAAAACTCATAGGTTTATCTGTGGGAGACAGATTTATTTGTCATCATAGACTTTTCAGTGTGATACAAATTTGTTTATTGAAGTCTTCGACTTTGGGTCGTAGCAACTCTTAGTTGTGGGTGAGATCAGCTAAGGGAATCAAGTGCGTAGTATCCCGCTGGGATCGAGACGAAGGAGCGCAACCTGTACCTTGAATCGGTGTGAGATTGATTAGGTTCAACCACAGTCCAGTAGCCGGAGTTAGTTTGTAGTAGGCTAGTGTCTGTAGCGGCTTAATACAAAGTGTGGTGTTCAACTGGACTAGGTCCGGGGTTTTTTCGCATTTCCGGTTTCCTCGTTAACAAAACTTCTAGTGTCGTGTTATTTCTATTCCGCATTATATTTCGTTATATAATTGAAATATCACAGGTTGTGCGTTAAGATCAATCAATTAGAATATCCAACCTTTGGTTGTTGATTTACATTGATTGACACTTGGATATTGGTCTTTGGTACCATCCAAGTTTATCTCTCTAGTGTTTGATAAATACTCGCAGATTTGCATTTGCTTGAGTAAAGATCAAATCGAGAGATATAGATATTAACTTCTTGATATACCTTTTATTAAGATTGAGTCTGACTGTCGAGTTGATTTTCTTAAAAGTATATTAGAGTTAGTCCATACAAATTGCTAATCGAAATATTGGGTGAGGTTGTTGTACCCCCGATTTTTCACTAAGGTTAAAGGAGAATCGACTCTAGTTATGCAACTAGTAACACACAGGAGGTGTGGGGATTAGGTTTCCCAGTTGCTAGAGTTCTCCTTTATATAGTTTTCAAATCAGGGTTTGCAATCTAAGTTACCTTGGTAACAAAGCATTCAATATTCACCGTTAGATGAAAAACTCCGATTCTCCCAAGCTAATATCTTTCAACCGTTAGATCGAACTTAGCTTGTTAAACACAAATGAAATGTACCCTCATTTAGGTTTATGTAACCGTACCTAAACGTGTACACCATGTTGGTTCACAAATAGTTAATTGAGGTTAGCCATATGATTACTCTCATATCAACCTTATTCATCTTAACCATAACTAGTTCAAATGACTCAAATGAAACTAGTTAAAGAGTTGTTCAATTGCATAGAAAACACAATTGAAACTAAATCGGTTTGATTCACTTGAATCAATCATGAACATTATATCCATGGTTTGCAAAGATTGCATTCCTTATGATTTAAATGTTTAAGTCCATGAACTGACCGATTTGACAAAGTAACAGCTTAAGTATGCGTACTTAAGCAAGCATATTTGAGTTTGTTTAGTTTCCAAACTCAGCAGAAATTTTCGGTTCAAAAACTTCCGCCAGGTACGCATACTTAACCTGTATCCTTCACCAATTTCATATACACACGTATGCATACTTTTGGCTCCCGGTTTATGGATTTATACACTAATGCGCGAACACACTATATATGTTTATATCCAAAGATGGTTACATTCTCAACTCTTTATTTCAATAATTGAAACATTCTTCTATAATGATAATAGCTGTTTTCACACATTATTAGTATCAAAACAATTTTCAAGATATTGAAATAATCATTATCGAAACATTCCAAGCATACATCAAATGATTGTATCACACAAACCATGTAAGATGTTACTCGGTAATTTTCTCATGATATAAGATGAACTTGGTCGAAGCGAAAGCTTATCAACACATATTTAGAGAAATATGTAAGCAACATATACTCAGCTCGAAATCTCAAATGTGTATAGAGAAAACTATATCTTAACAGGACTTATGTCTCAATATATGAGATAATAAAAATAGACTTTCCAAGTGATATATGAGTTCAAGTCTCCACATACCTTTTGTCGGAGAAGTTCCACAAATGATGAACTCTGTGAAATCTAAGGTCAACTACACTATCTATGTCTTCGTTCGAGACATCTATAAAATCAAGACTTATAGTTTTGATCACTAACATTTACAAACATGGTTGAGATAGCAACGCATGCGAGTTCGATCGAGCAGTGCTCTAACAATCTCCCCATTGTCAATTTTTGTGACAAAACTATCAATACATATGGATTACAAAATAGATAGAAATTGTAGCTTCTCATCCAAATTCTTGATCTCCTTGGCATCTTCAACGCGGCTCGAAATCTTCATCACTTCCAAGTACTCCATGATCCTAAAGGTTGTAAGTTCAGCATCATAGTTGTTGAAGTTCCGCAGCGATAACAATGAGAGAAGAAATCTAGCAACTGGGAAACCTAATCCCCACACCTCCTGTGTGATACTAGTTGTATAAGCTAGAGTCGATTCTCCTTTAACCTTAGGTTTTTCACGAGACCCTGTAGGTTAACGACTTAAAGACTTCATTGGGATTGTGAAGCCAGACCCAACTATTATCTTTGTAGTTGCGTGATCTGATCTTGTTGTTTCTATCGTGTTGAGTGCAATTGAAATAATTGACTCGAGATTTTATATCTCCTATAGGCAAGATAGAAAAGTAATCACAAACAAACCTCGTCTCATCATTTGTGATTCCACAATTACTTGTTTCGCTAGTCGATTAAGTTTATTGTGAGGTGATTGATAATACTAGGATGTTCTTCGGGAATATAAGTCCGGTTTATCAATTGGTTCATGTTCACCTTGATTTATCAAAAGACAGAACAAAACTCGTAGGTATTTCTCTGGGAGACAGATTTATCTACTCCAATAGACTTTTCTGTGTGGGACAGATTTGTTTATCAAGTCTTCGACTTCGGGTCGTAGCAACTCTTGGTTGTGGGTGAGATCAGCTAAGGGAATCAAGTGCGTAGTATCCTGCTTGGATCAGAGACGTAAGGAACGCAACCGTACCTTGAATTAGTGTGAGATTTATTAGGGTTCAACTATAGTCCAGTTCGAATTTCATTGGTAGTAGGGTAGTGTCTGTAGCGGCTTAATACAGTGCGGTGTTCAAAGCTGGACTAGGTCCCGGGGTTTTTCTGCATTTGCGGTTTCCTCGTTAACAAAATTTCGTGTCTATGTTATTTCTTTTCCGCATTATATTTTGTTGTATAATTGAAATATCACAGGTTGTGCGTTGAATCGATCAATTGGTAAATCCAACCTTTGGTTGTTGATTTAATTTGATTGATCCTTGAACATTGGTCTTTGGTACCGTTCAAGTTACTTCTCTTATATTCAATCGGGATCGCAAATTCTTATTTGCTGATTGCAGATTGAATTGAGAGATAGAGATATAAAACTCTTTGATATACTTTTCTCTAGATTGAGTCTGACTGTCTAGTTGATTCTCTTGAAAGTATATTGGAGTTTTTCTATTCATATTTCCAAATGAAATACTGGTGTGGTTGCTGTACCCCCGCTTTTTCAATTGGTATCAGAGCGGGCAAACACGTTAAAAACCTTATAAGTCTGTGTTTGTAGCGATCTGAATATGGACATAAGTGATATCTCTATAAACGTACCACCAGTCTTATGGTGGAAAATTGTTATGCGTGCCTTTCTTCAAGCGCGTGATTTTCAATCATGGGTTTATGTTATTAATGGCTATAATCCCCGGTTGTTTGTATAGGCGATGCAACTGTTCCTAAGGATATTGGTGCATATGAACCTGCCCAGATTCTCGTTGCAAAGCAAAATTCTGACGGGTTAAATGTTATCATCCATGCCATTACCCCAGATGTTCAGCACCATGTGACTACGTGCACTCGGTCTAAAGATGCTTGGGATATCTTAGAAACCGTATTTGATGGGAATACCTGTGAAAAGGAAGCCAGGTTGCAAAACCTAAATTCAGATTGGGAAAACCTTCGTATGGCATATGACGATTCATTTGATGAGTTTAATCACAAAGTGTCTGAAAATGTTAATGCATCTTTTGCGTTGGGTAAGACTATTCCTGAAAAGGACATTGTGATGAAAATTCTCAGATCGCTGCCATATAGATACGATTCTAAGAAGCATGCCATCGTTGAAGGTAATAACCTTGCAACTATTTCCAGAAATACTCTATTTGGGGAGTTAAAGATCTTTGATCATGAGAATACATCCAAATCCGGAAAGGATGTTGCTTTTAAAGCACATAAGAACACTAAATTACTTGACAAAAGTAAAAGTGTTTGCATCTCTGAATATGATCTTTCCGAGGCTGATTCATCAGATGAAGATCTTGACAAGTCAGTCTCCTTGATCACAACACAGTTAAGGGATCTTCTTTTGAAGAGAAGTAAACGAGTCTCCAGAGATAAACCTAGGTCATCAGCTAAACCTCATAATCGTGTTCCTCCTAAAAACATGGATATTGATAAAACTGATGACGAGGATATGCCTCGGTGCTTTAAGTGTAAAGGTTTTTGTTATAGCATAGCTCGGTTGAACCCACCAAGCGTTGGTATGTCAAGTTTGGTTGTCATATCTTAGTGAATCAAAACTCAATTAAAGAGTCGCTTGATTATATACTAGAGACAAATTCGTATAGGTTAGGCTAGAAAGATTAGGATTATGAGACATACAAGTATTACTCGAAGACTTGAAGAATGTGAAGAAGTAGCAAGCTACATCGACGACATCATCCTTCCTCTTGAGGTTAGTAATATTGTGACTTGAACTGTTTCATTCCTAACGTATCTTTTAAGTCGTGCTATATTAAAAACGTAACTGCGAAGCTGTGAATGATTATACTCTAGTAGACACAGTGTTACAGAATTAGAATACAAAGTATAACGCTTATCTTTTGAACTTCGTATATAAGTGTTTGTGGGTGAAAACTGTTTCTGCTGATTTTGGTAATTTGGTGTGTGGGTGAGAAACGAATCTAAACCCTAAACAATGCACTCGCACTGGGAGTACTTTTGATTCGAGAGATCAACTGCATAAATCTGTCCCTAAACCAAGAAATGGCCGTTTCTAGGCTTGCTTCTGGCCGAAAGTGAAGGAGAAGGGTTGGTCTTAGGGAGGGAAGCAGAGAGAGTGTTGAGACCAGAATCGTTGATTCTGAAGGTATGGTTTGTTTTATGACTTGTATCGGAAGTAGAACTGGTTAGAAGAATGGAAAACTACCATGTGATTTCTAGATATTGTATTGTTGTCGACCAAAACCTTGTTGTTTGGTGAAAATAGGTGAAGCCTATTTATACAAGTCATATTGAAACGTACCCTGGTCTCGTAGGAAGTGGAAACGATTAAGTGGTGGAAGAATAGAGTAACGTGTAACCGTCGACGTTATGCTTCTATGATGAGGGAAGTGAATTTGTGTAACCGTCGGGTCATTACGCTTCCATGATAAAGGAAATGAATTGTTTACACCGTTACTTTTCACCACCACTAATTGTCCTACTTCATGACACTTTCTTATAATGGGCGCATTGTACGCCGCACGCTGTAAACCGCCAGACCAATACCCTAATGAGTATCCCCCAGTTTGTGACATGTTTGATGTCTCGAGTGTATTCGTGGAAAACGTGTAGCAGGTTGCTATGTGTGGCAAGTCAGATTAAAGAGACTTTGCCATAGGAAAATAACATGTGATGCTATTAGGCTTTCCTTGGTCGGCCGCCTAAAACTTGCCACAAGTCCGTCAGTTTGGTGGCGAACTTGAATGGCTGAGATTACATCTCATGAGGAAGGGTAGCCATTGATTATGGCCACATCTTTGTTGTGTAACAAAGTGGTGCCATTAGCATAGTGGCGCCTTGCGTATCCGTATCATAGCGGTTGCCTGGGACTTGCCGCAAGTCCGTCAGTTCAGTGGCGAACTTGGATGGCTGAGATTGCATCTCATGAGGAAGAGTGGCCATTGATTATGGCCGCATCTTGTTGTATAGCGAAGTGGCGCCATTGGCATAGTAGCGCCTGGTGGAGCCATGGTATAAAGGCATGCTAATGGCGTAGCCGTGGCATAGCGGCATGCTAGTAGCCGTGGCATATCAGAATGCCAGTGGCTTGGCATAGCGGCATGCCAGTGGTGTGGCATAGCGGCATGCCAGTAGCCGTGGCATGGAGGCATGCCAGTGGCGTTGTGGCATGGCCACGCCTGTGGCATTGTAGCATGGCCAAAGCTAAGGTTTGGCTCCGTGGCCAAAATTAGGGCTTGGCGGCGTGGCCAAGGCTAGGATTTGGCACCGTGGTAAGAATTAGGGCTTGGCGGCGTGGCCAAGGCTAGGATTTGGCGCCGTGGTAAGAAATAGGGCTTGGCGGCGTGGCCAATGCTAGGTTTTGGCGTCGTGGTAAGAATTAGGGCTTGGCGACGTGTCCAAGGATAAAGTGGCATGCTACCGCGGTAGAGTGGCATGTTGGCATGCCGATCAATATGTTATTGTGGTAAGGCGCGTTTGGCTTGCCAGTTAGTATGGTGGCGCGGCAGGGTGCGTTTGGCCTTTAATGTATGGTGGCAAGTTTAGAGCGACTTGATTGGCCGAGGAAAGGGGCCGGCCAAGCATGGGCGTGGCTACACTTCTGGTGAGAGTGTGGCGGCTTTAGAGCGACCTCATTGGTCGATCGGAAGTGGGGCCGGCGAGTATGGGCCCAGCCACAACTTATGTGCGCGTGGATAATTTAAGGCGGCATGATTGGTCGAGAGAAATTGGGCCGGTTTAGGAAGGGGTATGGCCAATGGCAGGTAGCCCCAGTTGGCCTAAGGCATGGACACGCCTCCCTTTGCTACTGCGGCTCCCTGTTTTCTGATTCTGGGCAAGTTTTTGCACCTGCTAATCCATGGCGGATTGATTACCTAGTTCGCCTAGGCTTAATTTCGACAAGCAAGGTCTGATATATTGCGCGAGGCGCAAAACCCTAACTTCTGCAAGTTAGTCAGGGCAATTGATTGAACTCTATGTGTTGACACATAGTTCTTTTAAGTTCATTGCCAGAGAGCAGCATGCTTTTCTGATTGAATACCTTAAGCAAAGACCTTATCCTTGATATTTGGAAATTCGTGCTACTCTGCTGCGAGCGAACACAAATTGTCATGCCATATCAACATTAAGGGTTCAGCCGGAGAACATAGCATAGAAGGCATTCAAAGGAACTTATATTAAGTGAATATAGGCGAGGCACCGAAATTTACGGAACATCTGGGATGGTTGCTACATTCGCCAGTATGGATAAATTTCATGTAAGTATATAGAACGGCTCAATAAATATGTCGGTGGAGAGGTTAGCACTCACGGCACCGTTTTCTTATAGAGTGACGTCACATCAGATGTAAGGTTTTACGATTTCAACCCTAAGCTAAAAACCACCATCAACATTAAGTCCCATGCTTAGCACGCGTAACGGCGGCGTTGTTTGGGGTAAGCATGAGATGGTGACAGACAATAGTAAAATCGAAAGGACAAAACCTGAAGAGATTGCCGAGGAAATTCAACTAACCTTTAGCGGAAGGCATAAGGAATCCGTGATCCCTGTATTGGTGGTTTTGCATAAATTCGGTTTGGCCATGGGGTATTGGCATGTTGCTGCAGCTTTGGCTATTGATCAGCAGAGGTGACATTGCAACTTGGCACACTAACAGGCGCTAGTTGTCTAGGAATGGTAGATGGCGTGGCTACCTTGGAATGGTGGATGGCGCAGCTACCTTGGAATGGTGGATGACGCGGCTACCCTGGAATGGCAGATGGGCGCGGCTAGCTTGGAATGGCGGATGGGCACGGCTACCTTGGGATGGCGGATGGGCGCGGCTAGCTTGGCGTGGCGGATGGCGCTGATGGCTTTGGCGTGGAGATTATCGTCGTGGAACGTCAACACCGCGGGATCAACTGCTTTCTTTTGTGCGTGTCCCAAAAGGGAAACCCTTCCCTAGTTGAACTCCAAAACACCATGCCTATAAAATGTGTTACCCATCTTCCTTACTTTTGTATCGTTGGCTTTGTTTCCACACCTTAGTGATAGCGGCAAAGACTTGGACCAGCGGAGAGAACAACAGTAAAAGTAGGCGAGCGTATTTTAGGTATGTTTCTTAACATTTCTTCTTTTGTTTGCTCTTCTGTGTTGGTGTAAACCCTAGCCATAGGCATGACCTCCATGAATTTGTAACAGCACTTCAATATGAATAATTCTTCTTTGCTAATATTATTGTAGTAGCATTAATCACAACGAAAACAATCATCATGTTAGGCAAGCATGTACGTGTGGACAACGCCGTCTGTTCCTTTTTCCATGAAAACTAGTTGTAGGGTTTCCTTTTGTTCGTGAGCATAACTCCCGCGGCAAAACGTGATATGACTGAGAGCATACTTCCCGCGGCCTTGTACGATTTCGGCCAAAAACATATTCCTCACGATGTTGTCGGGTTTTGGCTAAGAGCATATTTTCCCGCGACATCACATATATATCTCGTTGAGCAAGCATTAGTCCCTATTTTTTTTTTTTTTGACGTGAGTGCTATAAAATGCGGCCAAAGGGGAAATTTCCGTAGAAAATGTGTCGTTGACTTTATGCTTTCCTTCAAAGTAGTAATTTTTCTGTTTTGCTTCGTTGTAGTTACTTCAAAAGCATAAGGAATTTTGTTAAGATGTCACGTGAAAGCAGTTCTGCCGCCGCATCCAGAAATGTTAACAACTCCAAGCAAAACACATATGATGAGTTCTTTACGAAATCCGCTACAATTATAAGGACCCATCCCAAATTCGTGGCAACTCTTCTGACTGATTCAGAAAATGATGGAGAAGTCCAATCAGTCTGCCTAGGGCGTATAATGAGGTTTTGTCTTCAGAAGAAAGGGTACTTAGTTTCTCCAATTGACTTCAAAATCTGTCATATTCCATTGCGCTCTTATGATAAGTGGATAAAATTTATGATGAGCTGCGACCACGTAAAGGCCAACTTAATCGAGGCGCAAATCATGCATGCTGTCATGGCGTCTGCGGCACTTCAAATCATAAAAGTCATTGCAGGCTTGATTACTTTCATCTCCAGATGGTGTCCGGAAACTCACACGGCTATATGTAGATGGGGCGAGATGACTATTTCTTTGGAAAGCGTAGCCATTCTGTTGAATCTTCCAATAATTGGGAAACTTGATGTTGTCTTGTCTGAGGAAGAAGAAGAAATACATGCCACTCTGGTCACAAAAGCACACTAGTGGAAAAGAGGCTCTTTGAGACGTAATGTAACGACACAAATACATAGCGTCTCAAAATCACCACATATCGAATGTGTCGTTGACTAAAGTCAACTTGTCGTTGTAGTTGGACTTTAGTTGACTTCGTAACGACACAAATGATTTTGTTGCTGACTATAGTCAAGTCGTCGTAGTGGCTGGACTTTCGTTGACTTCCACAACGACATAGTAGTAGTTTCGTTTCACTCGCATATATTTATTTTGGCGCGAATGTTCCCGCGTCTTTGTGTGGTTAGGAATAGCTTATTTGTTGGACGGTCGAGATGAAACAATCGGAACGGTCGAGATGAAACAATCGAAACGACTGAGATGAAACAAGTGTGCCTCGTAGTTATCGAGTTATATATTTTTATATTTTCTTATCTCTCTGTATTATCAACGAAATCCCAGAGAGATAAGCTATTCCTTAAACCAGAGAAAAGAAGTGTGCCTCGTACTTTCAGTAGTCTCTCACCCAAAACCCTCACTCTCTCGCCTAAATCCCTCTCACCCAATCTCCAGATCAGAGAAAAGAATCACACCATTGAACCATTTTTTTTAAACCCGCCATCATCAAAACCAGTTTCAATCTTGATTTGATTCAAGGAACTTTCAAAGTTAGGGTTTGTTAATAAAAAATCCCCTTTTCTGTTTTTTCTTCTTCTTGTTCATCTTGTTTATTTGTTGGTTTTAATCATCGTTTGTTTTTGTTTCTTGACAGGGTTTTACTTGATTTCTACAAGATCTTGAGGTATAACCTTCACTTTACTATGAAAATCAAATATTTTTTAGTTTCTAATTGTTTTGTGTGATTGGGTCTGAAAATCATGTTAAGTAACTCTCGAATTCGTATGATTTTGTTATTGTTATTGTTTTGTATGATAAGTATGATGGAGGGTTTTTTATGATTCAATTTATATCATGGTTCGTATGTACTTTATTCCGAGTTTCAATTTCTGAATTAAATTCTGAGTTTCAATTTATTAGGGTAATAAACAATTTTTTTCTATTTATTTTTAGGGATTTTGTTTAATTAGGTCAAAATAAGTAATCTAGTGATTTTCTCTCCATGTAACTTCATTTGAAAATGGTTGCCGATAATGTCACATGGTCATGATAAAACTTCAGTAACTTCATCTTTTTCTACAAATGTCAATGTCGATTGGCAGCCATTGCACCACAATGTTTCAAAAAACGTTTTGAAGCGCGTATTGATGCGCGCTTTTTGGCGCTTCAATAAAAAATCTCTTCAATACGGGCGCTTTAGTACTAGGTCAATATATTTTAGAAAAAAAAAAGGGTTTAAAGCCTAAAAAATAGGTCTAGATAAGTCTCCCTTTTATGTTTTAGTAGAAAAAGTCCCCTAAAAACTAGCATAAAATCTTAACAAGCCGACTATTTAGAGACTTCAAACGTTTCATATTTTATTCTATAACTTCTTCTTCCTTTTCTTTCTCTTCCTTTTCTTCTACTGCTATTCTACACATCTATTCTTCTGATCTGCAACGGGTAGCCAGCCTACCAAAGCTAACAAATCCACAAAGAAATACCCAGCTTGGAAATATGGTACTGAAATTGAAGGTTCAATTAGTTGAGGAAGACGTGTGTTTCCTATGTGCAGTAAGTATATATATAAATTTTTTTGAAGCTACGCTTCAACAACATTTTGAAGCTGCGCTTTACGCTTTACTAGGATAGCATATCGCTTCACTAAAACGTTTTTGAAACACTCGGTTGAATGTGCAGATGAGCTTTAGGGTCTTCCTTATTTTTCCCCCACCATTCAGGGAGAGTGTTCAGTATTATGCTATCTTTACTGTCTTACAAAAGTTGTTTTGGTTATTTTGACATGGTTGTGTTGTGATAATAGATTAATAGATTGAAAGAAAATTAATATCAACTTCTATCTTCTCAATTAAAATTTTAGTGAAGTCATTATACTAATAGCCACCACTATTGGCATCCAATAGAGTAAAATTGCGTAGATTTTTAAGATTTTGATTATGTAAAGGACTAAGGAAAGAATCACAATCGTAACTCGGGATCAATATCGTTAGGTTCTAGTTCCATCCTTTTCATTTTTTATATCTATTTCTGAGATGATTTTTCTATACCAGTGAAATATAGGAAGTTGAGGGATTCCCACTAACCTAAAGGGGTGTAGGTTAGTGCCAATTTCAAGGTATTTAGTTATGTTGATAGATTCATCCTGGATTGATTGATTTGGATAATACACATTTCATAGTTGGTCACACACATTATTTCTTAAATGAAGAACATTTTTCTTGGGTAGTCCTTATAGGAAGGTGATGAATGGAATATAGTCGTTAGGTTGAGTGGTCAAATACATATAATTTGTTGATTGGTATATGATTGACAATGCATCTAATTATAGTTAAAATAAAGTAAGTTAATTAGCACGTGTTTATACATTTGATGTGGGTATATTGTTTGGGACATGGGCCCAAGGCAAAGATTGCTTCCGACTTTTGTCGTTCTAACTCTTGGATTGAATTTCTTTGTAATTTCCATTTTGGGGTCTAATTCCAAAGATTTCCTTAAGAAGAAGGTTGGAAGAAGAGTTTCAATTTAAAATCAGAACCTACGTTCTACAGGGTAAAATATTAATGTATTAGATAGTAGCCTCTGCTTTCTCAACAAATATCTTATTCATTTTATCTTTTGTATACATGTACTTGAATTCATTCATCTATTAATTTGAGGCTTTTATATGTCACTGAAGGTCTTCTTATGATTTCAAATTATTACTTATATACTAAATTCAAGGATTCTTACTAATCTTAATGCTCGATCATATTAGTCATTTGTATGAACCGTAGATATACGCATGGATTGGCCGTAACTCGCCTAAATTTGGTCATTTATATGCAAATGCCCCTACTAGACCTGTGAGTTGGGAATTTCTGTAGTCTTTGCATGTTTCTGGCTTACCGGTTTTTGCCTTTGTTATTCTTTATTTTTAGTTTAATGATATGTTGTTTGATTAAAACACAGAGTAATACAGTGAGTGTGATTTCTATTCTGGGAGGTGCTTCAGATAACACCGACTCAAGCATTGCTCGCCGCTTAGGTATTTCTTACATTTTTGAAGTCAATAAGCTTTGATCATAGGGTCGTAGTCTCACCCCCCAATGATGATCCTAAAACTCATCTCTACTGTAGCTCTGAAGTGCGGTCTGAGCATAATTTTGGCTTGCAATATCCCTAAGAACTTATTTTGACTAAAATATTCATTGGGGGGTTCTATCATATATAGATCACTAATAATTTGACTAAAAAGCAGAAATTGGTGGGTTCTTGGCAAAATATCAATAATAATTTGACTAAAAATAGTGAAGTGTTGTATGAATCCTGGCAAATGAAAATTGTGCGACTTCTTGGCAGGTTAATTTTCTTATAGGCAAAGCTGGGGAAACCATTCGGTTATTGCAGAATAATTCTGGAGCTAATTCAAATCACAAGAGGTTCTGAAGCTGATAGATATGCAACAACCATACCTGTTGAATTAAATTCAGATACAAGTCCCAAATGAGAAGGTTTGGTCCTTGTTGCTGTTTTTTTTTTTAGTAAATTAGAATGCGAGCAGTGTGGACCACAATTCATGGGTATATTTATCGTGTCTAACAAGCACAATTTATATGCAGGTTGGTTTGGTCGTTGGTAAGGGAGGTGAAACAATTAAATCCTTACAGACAAGAACTGGGACAAAAATCGAGGTAATTGATACCGTAGGCTTTGTTTGTAGTGTACCTTGTGATGCAATGCAAGGACTTCGATCAACCAACATCATTTAATCATTTCACTGAAAGCTAATTAGTTTAGTTACATGCCTGAAGTGAACGATACTTATTATGTGGGTCCACTGAAAGCCAAGTTTTTTACTGTAGAGATTTGACAAGAAAGCATTGGAATTGGAATCTCCTATAAGATCTGACCCCATATGAATGCTTTTGAAGATCCATGACTTCATTACAACCTCTAGTGATGCTCCATTGATTTGAAACGGTTGGAGATGATGAGTACTGGAGTGGAATTGCTCAGGTAATAACTCATTGTTTCAAGACTTGTTTATTTTTTAATCTTCTTTATGTAATAAGAGGTTTGAACATTCATTCACCTCTTGATGCTGTCAGGGATATGGTGAGTATTCGGATGTGGATGCTCAGGTAATAATGCTCGTTTTAATAAAATGTTTGTCTCTTTCAACAAAAACTTCTTTTCTTCTTACTGTAACATGCTTGTTAAATTTATTATACTCTAAACTTATGGCAATGGATGTTTATTGGTATTAGAGTATGCAGTGGTTGTGGGCAAACACAATTGACCTTATCTAGAAAGAATGTGAAAAATTAAAGATTGTCCGGTGATTATCTTTTCAAACCTGGTGACATTTTTGAACTCTTTTCAAGGATTAAGTTTTAGTAACTATGTGATTTCATTTTAATGGTACAGTTTTCCCCTTTGGTTGTCTGAATTCCGTTTGTGTCGCATGACTGAATGTACACTTAATTTCCCTTTTTATTAGCTTGAGGAAGTGGTTTTAAATTATTTTTATTTTCTTTATATGTACACGATGATTCATTCAATTCTTGATACTTTCAGGAACTAGATGAATGTCCAGATGTGCTTAGGTAATAATGGTCGTTTCAATACTTGTTTATTTTTTTTATCTTCTTTATGTACATGGAGATTCATTCACTTCTTGATACTCGCCAGAACTAGCCTGAATGTGGATTGTAGAAATTCAATCACAATGATTTGTCGAGGTATGTGTCTTCGCATACTTATCATGATGTGTCTTCTCGTACTTATCATGCCTACGGTTTTCACTGCCTATATATGGTTTATTTGTTCGTCTCAATGAAGTCATTATGTAAATGTTGTTGCTGTTGTTGTCTCGATGATGGGTCTATTAGACCACCTCCGTGTATATTATTATCGACTAGTCATATAAACCTAGCATATAAGGCCTGACTCTTTACTCTTCTCCTGTATGTAGTTCGATACCTTCATGGATGCCGTCACTCTCTTTCCGATTGTCTCATGAGGGTTTCTGATGTCATGGTTGATGGTGAGACCGTTGTTGCTGCTAGATAATTTTGGAAAAGGTTGTGCTTCTATAGGATATTCTCTCAAGCAAGCTGGTGCCAAGGTCCTAATGATTGAAATTGTGGTTGAATTTTTTTAGGACTTATTGTATCACTTCTCTTTAAGAAACCTTAATAATAGGGGTTGAATCCTTTTTTTTTTAAATGATTTTGGACTAAATTTATTCAATGTAATAGAGTTGTCATTTGGTATTAGATGATTTAGGTTTTATTTGGAATTTGAATTTTAGAATTTTAATATTAATTGTCATTTGTATTTCACTTGAATTTTAGAATTTTAGTAATTTCATTTGAATTTGAATTTGAAGTGCAATTTGAGTTTCATTTTTGTATAATTTGAATTTGAATCAGGACTATTTCAGCCCAGTTAGAATAACCGGAGTCAGCTAACAAATCTGACTTATTTTTTATTATTAAAATAAATCAAATCAACGACGTAATCCAGGCGTCGTGCATAGCGGCGCTCTGAAACTATCGTAATTAAAGGGCAACCAGATAGTGTCGTTCAGAAAAAGACACTAAATCTACTAAGACTTTCAAATGTTAATCGGAAAGTGTCGTTTAACTCGTTAGAACGACACTATCTGACTATCTTAAATCGGCTGTTTTCCACTAGTGCAGCGAGATATGTTCGAAAGAATTACGAGGAAAAGTGCTTCTATAACTGGTGGGTGTCTGAGTGGTTCCCTGATGAGCCGGAGTCGGATCAAGTGCTGGATGATACACTCTGTGTTGCTGCATTTTAATTCTGTGGCTATCCAAAGATGTTTTTGATGATGGCTCTGGCAAGAAGGAGATAAGACAGAAACTCATCAAATTTGCTATCAAACTAGCGAAAGGCGTTGCTCTTCCCATCGGCAGTCTGTTTCTTGGCTCTTTGTACACTCATCTGGATCACTTAGTAGCAGACATGTACGTCTCTAATGGGTATATGAAAGTAGACTCGTATATCCACGTCTCCTTTCTTCAAGCATGGTTGTGGGAGCATTTCAAGAATTACGCTCCTAACCCAAGAACCTCATTTACTGATGCATATGGCGGTTCTAGGATACTTCGTTGGTTGGAGAGGCGTCCAAGACCTGGTTCAAAGCTCGTTGATTTTCTTGACAATGCACATGTGGTTAACTTTCGTCCTTGGGCTCCAGTCCACGTCTCCATAGTTCAACCAGACACTTTTGCATCCGTACCGAAGGTGATATTGCGTTTTGCTGACGGGAATATGAGCATTGGAGAAACTGTGTTCTTGCGAAGCTGTATACCTGGGTACGTGCCACCTCTTTTCAGAGGATCTTGTGGAGTAGTCACTTACAACATTGACAGGGCTGCTCGACATATGGGCTTTGATCAGGGAGTCCCATTCCGTCGCCTGCTGACAGCTCCAGATGAATCGTTACCCGCTATTCTTGATTACAGCGTCTTTGCACTGGATAAAAGTCTTACCTTCTTACCCTCATAACGAAAGCATGTGACAACTCCTAAATATAACATCTTCTGGCAAGATGAGTTCCTCGCCATTCATCAGTTCGTGCAGGATGTTGTGACAAATCCACGTGGAAAACCTTCTTCTGCGGTTCTGGCAAAGCATAAATTGTTGAAACAGCTTCCTTCGGGCAAGCAAAATCCTCTAGCTCGGATGTGGAATGTCCCCGGAAAAAGGAGAAAAGGTCAAAAAATCGTGCAGGTGGCTTCCAAATGGATTCGACGGCTCTTGTGACTTTCAGTTCTTCCAACATGCAAGTACGTATGGTTTTCTTACTTGCTTTGGTTGATTGCATAAATATTTTGAATTTTCGCCATCGAAGATTTCTTCCCTTTTTGACCTGTGGTCTTAACAAGGTAAACGCTTTCACCAGGCTCGCACATGGCGGAAAAAGGGGACTCTCGAAGAAAAATCTGACGATACCGAGCCCTTAAAAGCGAAAGAGGAAGATGAAGAAGAAGAAAGTTCAGATCCGCGATGATGGGAAAAGTACTTCGAGCGTAGCGGCGAGTCTTCTTCCAGTCCCAGTGGGCCCACAGATCAGTCGGTGAGTTTTCCACACTTTTTTCTTGGATTATTTATTTATACCGAATAACTAATTAATTGGTGATATTTACAGGAAGAGGCTGTTTTTGAAAATAACTCTGAGATGGAGATCCACGGAAATGAAGTTATAACAGTGTCTCCAGTCATGGAAACCGTACCCGCTGGTGATCTTGAGATGGAGGTTGATAATCATGAAGATGTTGATTTATCTCCCATGGCGGAAAAAGTTATCGTGACGACGGGTGTGATTGTTCCCAAAGAGTCTTTGCTAGTCGCACATCCAGCCGCATGTGTCGTCTTCGATCCTCCATTCGAGTCTCCTTTTGAAGGTCACGTGTTGATTGGAGGATTCAGTGTGCCCGTGAAGTATGCGGAGCTATATACCAAGATATGGAAGAGGTTTGGGCACATTGCCATGACCAGGAAGGTTGATAGTCGTTTTGCATTGGTTAAGCGCGTGGAGGAAACCTTATCTTCAATTCATGAAATGTGTGGCGTGACTGGACACACTGCTTATGGAGACATTGTCAAGAGTTGGGAATTCCATCCGGATATGTGTGTAAACTTTGAGTTTAACGCCTCTTGGTTCTGTGAGGGATTTTCCGAGATCCAAAGGCTACAGGCTGAAGCAATTAATGGCCCTTCCGCGGATTTGATTAATCAACAGGAGTCAGAAGTCGAGAAGTTGTCCCAGGAGTTGAAGCTAAAACAGGCAGCTCTTCAAAGCATGAAGGACATTTTCTCCAAGAAGAACGAGCCGCTGTTAGGCAATTTTCCTTGAATACCTTTATTTTCTGAACTTCTTTCTTAGGTTTTTTTTTAAAGGCAAAAGAAACGCATAGTTTATGGTTTGGTTTTCTAGTTTTTGGATTGATAGATGATTGCTTCTTACAAGAGTTTTTGGATTATTTTGGAATAATTGCCTTTTGATCAATCAATATGTCAAAATCTGACTTGCAAATGTAAGTAGCAAAATCATTCGGGAAAATTGCGGAACCGTGAATGTTGTGTGAGAAAGGGAAAGATATGAAATCTTGGGATGATTGGGTTATTGGCTTCCATTGTAGATGTGAAAACCCAAACAAAAGATCGTGTAAACATTTTCTGGCAAAACTTACTCACTTTAGAGCCTTTCACCAAAACTGAATCTTCAGGGAGTAAATCCTAGTCTTTATGTGACGACCTCCTTGCCGCGAAACAGTCATTCTTTATTGTCCGTGAAACATCTTCATGTCGATCCGCGGTAAGGAGGAGAGTCTCTAGTCCCCAGACGAAATTCTCCTGAATCCATCTTTTCTTGGACGATGCGCTTCGAAGCATTGTATTTACTGGTAGGATGATGGAATTGAGAGTTGAATTTGCAACCGAGAGATTAATCTCCCACTCGTGGTCGCCAATTGTTTGTGGGTGGCATTTCGCTGATTTTGGTAATTTCGGGTGTGTGGGTGAGAAATGAATCTAAACCCTAAACAATGCACAAGACGGGAGTACTTTTGATTCGAGAGATCAATCTGCACAATCCCTGGCCTAAACCAAGAAATGGTCGTTCCAGGGCTTGCTTCGGTCACAAAGTGAAGGAGAAGGGTTGGTCTTAGGAGGAAGCGAAGAGAGTGTTGAGACCAGAATCATTGATTCTGAAGGTGTGGTTTGTTTTATGACTTGTATCGGAAGTAGAACTGGTTGGCATAATGGAAAGCTACCAGGTGATTTATAGATAATGTATTGTTTCCGACCAAAACCTTGTTGTTTGGTGAAAATAGGTGAAGCCTATTTATACAAGTCATATTGAAATGTACCCTGGTCTCGTAGGAAGTGGAAACGATTAAGTGGTGGAAGAATAGACTAACGTGTAACCGTCAGACGTTATGCTTCCATGATAAGGGAAGTGAATTCGTGTAACCGTCAGTCATTACGCTTCCATGATGAAGGAAATGAATTGTTTACACCGTTACTTTTCTCCACCACTAATTGTCCTACTTCATGACACTTTCTTGCAACGGGCGCATTGCATGCCGCATGGTGTAAACCTCCGGACCAATACCCTGATAAGTATCCCCCAGTTTGTGACATGTTTTATGTCTCGAGTGTTTTCGGGGAAAACGTGTAGCAGGTTGCTATGTGTGGCAAGTCAAAGTCAAAAGACTTTGCCATAGGAAAATAACATGTGATGCTATTAGGCTTGCCTTGGTTGGCCGCCTAAAACTTGCCACAAGTCCGTCAGTCTTGTGGCGAACTAGAATGGCTGAGATTACATCTCACGAGTAAGGGTAGCCGTTGATTATTGCCACATCTTTGTTGTGTAACAAAGTGGCGCCATTAGCATAGTGGCGCCTGGCGTAGCCGTGGTGTAGCGGGTTGCCTAGGACTTGCCACAAGTCCGTCAATTCAGTGGCGAACTTGGATGGCTGAGATTGCATCTCAAGAGGAAGAGTGGCCATTTATTATGGCCGCATCTTGTTGTATAGCGAAGTGGAGCCATTGGCATAGTTGCGCCTGGTGGAGCCATGGCATAGCGGTATGCTAGTGGCATGCCAGTTGTAGGATCAGAATATCGCGACATCAATACTTCGCGAGATCAATAAATAATGACATTGCGAGGGCGTCGCAGAAGAATAACATTAATGACGCAATGAATGACGACAGGCAAAACATGAGAAAGTGTAAAGATCTAGCAAAGTTTAGGAGAGTTGCGAGATTGTATACTTGTACACTTGCGATATTTCGCAAGTCATTCCCGAAAATAAAGGACAGCTTAGTTGTCATCCATTGTATACTACCCTATATAAAGAGTCGAATAAGTCTGTTGTAGAGGAGGATTCTTTTCAGAGTGTTAGACAAGTCATTAGGAGAGAGAAAGTTGGTGGTGATTGTAATTTCTTTAACTCTTTTCTATTTTATCTTGTGAATCTTCAAGGAAATAATCAATAAAATCATTGTTATTCATCTTAAAAATGTCTTAGTTGTGTGGAATATTATGAGGGGTGTAGTGTAGGATTTCCTGTAACTACATATTGGCGCTAGAAACAGGGATGTTTGAGTAAGGATACACATCGTGATTTGAAAGAATTTGGAGTAGTAGTGTGTGCAAGGGTGTTTACCAGTCAGAGATATATTAGGTAGACATGTTGCGGCTATTAGGCCCAGTTGTCCTTTATGTGATAGGGCTGTGGAGTCGATCCAACATCTGTTGATAGATTGTGATATAGCTAAGGAAATATGGTATTCTGTTAACATTCAGCTTGCAGGTACAATTGATGGTGTTTCTATTAATGATTTGATTTCTAGCTGGTTCTCTGCAGGTGGTAATAATGATGGAAACCATCATGAAATGATTAGCATTGCAGGTTTTACACTCTGGCATATTTGGAAGCTGAGATGTGCAGTTGCCTTTGATAATGCACAAGTGAATATTGCTAATACAGTGACCCAGATCAACTGTAGCAGGGCTGACTGGGTAACAAGTAGCGGTTATCAATTAGTTGATAGGAACACATGCATTATATCTAGAGTTGAAGTGGTTTGGAAGAAACCACCAATGTCGTTCATAAAGATTAACTTTGATGCATCATTCGTAAAAGAAACTAAATGTATGAGGGCTGATCTAATAGTTGTTGATGATGCAGGCAATTGGAGAGCAGCGGGTTGCGTTCCAGGGGTAGCTCAGGACGCTGAAAAGGCAGAAGCATTGGCAGCTTTGGAAGGGATAAAGTGGGCAGTGGAGCACCAAGTTCTTAATCTACTGCTTGAAGGAGATTGTGTCAATGTTGTGAATGCGATTAATGGAAAGAAAGGAGCGAGAAATGGACAACAAATAGTATTATTTTAGATTGTCTAGAACTTCTTAAATGTTTTAATAAGTGGGAATGTGCTTATGTTCCTAGAGACACTAATGAGGTTGCGCACCTTCCGGCAAAAGATGCAAATCTTGTTGAAAGTTACGTGTTCGGTACGAGGAATTACCTTTATGGCTATCCTCAATAATATCGAAAAACTTGATGTATCACAGTGATGGTCTTAATATAATTTTTTCCTTTCCTATTAAAAAAAAAAAAAAAAAAAAAGAGAAGAAATTTGATACAATTTTCAACGGTTTAACAAAATTAAGAAATGGTTAGAAGGAGAAATGCATCTGAGCAACCAACAACTGTTAGGAGAAGTAGGAGACTTGCCGGAGGAGAAGAGAGAAATGAAATGGGAGAATCCTCAAGAAGGAACATAAGGAATGATGAAGAAAATCAAATTCAATCACCAATTCAACCAGTGGCGGATAGAACTGTGGATTATGATAGAGTAAGCGTGCATACTTGGAGATCAGACACTGTGGACGAAGGGGAAGAAGAACAACAATTACTAAACAATGGACAAGAGGGGAGAGACCGAGAGGGGAATGGAGAAATAATTCATGGGAATGAAGAGATCGCAGCATTAGAGGCGTTGATGCAAACAATACATGAAGAGAGACGATTAGAGGCAGAGGAACGTGAAAACTTGACAAGAAAAAATCATGAGCTGAGGATGGAAAACATGAGATTACAAAACAGAAGGTCGAGAAGCACTACAAGGTCAAGCTCAAGGTCAGTTGGAGAGGAAAGAAGGAGAAATTTACCTATAGAAGCTGTTGATGAAGAAAACCAAGGAGAAGCGCAAAATCCAGGCAGGGAACATTGCGAGAGAGGAGAAATGATGGAAGATCGTTATATTCCACGTCCCGAGACTCTTCAAAATGGGCAGAATGATGAAAATCAAGGAAATAGGGAAGCGTCGGAGAGGCAAAATAATCGAGTTGATGAAGAAAATCAAGAAGAAGGAAGAAGAATATTGCATGGGAGAGAAGCACAGAGGAGGCAAAAAGAGATTGAGGATGAAATTGAAAGACATTATGTTGAACAAGCACGTCTAGCTCGCGAGAGAGAAAGATTGAGAGTAGAAATGGAAGAACAAGAGTTAGAAGAGGCAATTCGCCAGAATAATCATGATAATCGAGAAAGAAGGCGAGAACAAAATCGCAACAATGATAATATTAATGAAGAATATGAAAGAGCACAAAGGAGATCTAATAGGCACCAAAGAAGAGAAATTGATAGATATAATGGTGTGCGAATTCGCGAAAGAAATGAGGGAGAAGATCGCAGAGAAATACGGGAAGAGAATGATGAACAAGAAAGTCAAAGTAGACATGAACGCAGGCGAAGAGAAGCGAGAACTAAAAATACCAAGTAGATTCAAATTCCGATGTAAATGAGCAAATTTTGAGAGAAGGCAGAAATGAGAGGAATGATGAACAGTAAAAGGGGGGGAGGAAAGAGACAGTTGGACGAAGCAATAGAAGAAGCTGCGAAAACTCCGTTCACACAAGAGATATAATTAAGAGGAATACCACCGAAGTGCAATTTACCGACGTTAACCAGCATTTTCGATAGAACAACTTGTGCGATACAGCATATCAAAGCTTATATGAGATGTATGCTACAATGGGAGAATCATGATGCTATATTGTGCAAATATTTTGCATCAAGTCTGATAGGAGAAGCTTTGAAATGGTTTGAAGGGTTACCGAAAAATACAATAACATCTTTCAATCACTTACAGGCTATATTTTTAGGGGCATATATAAGTAATAATTCCTCGCGACCAGGTATTGAAGATGTATTTGGATTAAAACAAAGGGTTGGTGAAAGTTTGAAGCATCTAACTGTGAGATGGAAGACAATGTGTAGCGAAATGGCTGGCCGAGTGGAAGAGAGATATCTCATCTTATCATTCATTAATGCTATGTTCGCGACAAATCTATTATATATTCAAATTTTTAGAGTCAAGAATACAATCACCATGACTGAGTTGCGAGAGCTTCGGGAGGAGTATATTGCTCTAGAGGAAAAGCAAAACGAGATGGAATCATACCCTGTTGCGAATACAAGTTCAGGAGTCGCGAATGCAAGTTTGTTACCCAAATTGATAAACACTGTGGCGAGTACCTCGCAAGGTCAACAAGGAATGAGGATACCAGATGATGGTCAGCAAAAATTGGTATCTATGGGGAGTCGCGATCAGGAAGAATTTGAAAGAGAAAGAAATTTCTACAACCGTGGCGGAAATAATAAAATTCAAAGGCTTGCTCAACCGCAAGAAACCTATGGAGGTCAGAGGCATAATCCACAAGAGACTTATGGAGGCCAGAGGCAGAATTATCATAGAGGACAGCGAGGTCATAGAGTTGTATGGGAAGAAATCAAGATGCCACCACTAAACGATAGTGTGGAGAAGATATGGGAAGCTATAATCCTGATGGAAAACATACCTGCACCATGGAACATGGGGAATGAACCACCTCCAGGTGACATAAGTCATGAATTACATTCATATCACCATTTTCATGGACACTTAACGAATGATTGTAGGAATATAAAAAGAATCCTCCTCAATGATAAGACAAGGGAATAACAATGGGTAAACCAGATTTTTCTTTGTTCTTCCCCTCGTTTTAGCGCCAATATGTAGTTGTAGGAAATCCAACACTACACCCCTCACAATATTCCACACAACTAAGACATTTTTAAGATAAATAACAATGATTTTATTGATTATTTCCTTGAAGATTCACAAGATAAAATAGAAAAGAGTTAAAGAAATTACAATCACCACCAACTTTCTCTCCTAATGACTTGTCTAACACTGAAAAGAATCCTCCTCTACAAAGACTTATTCGACTCTTTATATAGGGTAGTATACAATGGATGACCAACTAAGTCGTCCTTTATTTTGGGAATGACTTGCGAAATATCGCAAGTGTACAAGTATACAATCTCGCAACTCTCCTAAACTTCGCTAGATCTTCACACTTTTCTCATGTTTTGGCTGTCGTCATTCATTGCGTCATTAATGTTATTCTTATGCGACGCCCTCGCAATGTAATTATTTATTGATCTCGCGAAGTATTGATGTCGCGATATTCTGATCCTACATCTTGCCTCTTCTCATGTATTCTCTGCGAAGGAGAGAATGTCATGAGAACCAATATTTTGAAATGCCGCAACTGTTCATCTTTATCTGTTTCAATCCCGTACTTTTACATGGAATTTATTACAGATATTTCTTCTTCCACTCTTTTCTTGACACGTCTCTTTCAACCGTTTATTCTTGACCATTCACGTCCCATATCGCATTAAATGCATTTGTTTTCTCGAGAATTCTTCTCTCTATATATAGTTTTCTCACTCTTCTCTTCTTCTCTTTTACCTTCCCTCTGCAACTTTTCTTCAACTCTCTTCCTCCGCAATTTGCGTTTCTGCTACTGTAAATCTTCCTTTTCTTCTTTCTCTTGATCTTTAATTCTCTAATCATTCCCATACTCTAAGAATGGCTCCTTATGGTCGTAAATATGAAAACCTTTTTGATGAAACTCAAAAGAAATTACAAGATAAGGGTTTCACCTTATCTACTATTCCCAATCAAGAATCTTTATCTATTCTTTCGCAAAGTTGTTTTCGATCATCGGTGTGATGATCGGGAAAATCATAATCTCGCTAGGTCAAATCCTCGCAGGTCTTCCCATTCCTCTCGTACGATCCCGAACTGCCCTTGTTCTATGAAATTCTTGCTCATGAGAAATTCTCGCGAGCTATTTACCAATTAAGTGGTGATTGCATCCGTCTAATGCTTGAATTCGCCAATCGCGGCCGGTAAGTGATCTCTATATCCCGATAACGTTAAAGATCCTAACTTCGCAAGTTTAGAGATAGTCGCGAAATACACTGTAGAAAACTTCTTTGAAAATTATGAAGTAATAAACATGAAAAATGATAAGTCTCATTTGGGGTGTCCGATAGAAAAGCAAAAGAGAACGTTTTCGACGATAAGATACTCATGCTAGATATTGACTGGCATTTGGCAAGAACAACGTTCCTCGATACTCTAAAGATGAGAGGTGGTCTGTCTTTCCACTATTTTTGAGCGGACCTTACATTTCTGGTTCCAATATACTCCCTGCGAATCTCGCAAATTATCAGCCTTGGGTATTTAATTGGCCCGAAAAGGCAAAAGAGGTATACTTCCTAATTTTTACTTATTTTACAATCTTCACTCCCTTTTATATCTAATCTTGCGATTTTTTCAGATCATCAAATTAAGAAAGAGCTACAAAAGAAATCCAAAAGCGAGTATTCTCAAGCGATACTTGCTCAATCACGGATGAAGTAAGAAATATTTTCCCTTATTATTTTTAACAATATTGTTGCCTCTGTTTCTTATCTTCATTCGTATGCGAAGGTTGGCGTTGAAGAAATTGACATTCCTGAAGTTGTGAAGGCTAAAAAGGCAAGAATAAAATCACTCTTCGCAAGGATAAATCTTCTGCTCCATCTTCTAAAAACGGAAAATCCATCCTCTTCTCATTCTAATTCCCAAACCAATGAGAATTTTGATGAAGATGGCGAAGTTGATACTTCTTTTGCAAAGGAGAATCATTCGGTCGAATCTGTTTATGGCGCAATTGTCTAGTGTCTTCTCCGATTCTATGCAAGGATTGGGAGATGATCATTTATCTGCTACTTGCGAAGCTCTCGCAAATATTTGCGATGCCCCCCTGCTAGTGGATAATGATTCTTTTCGTGGAGTTTCTCGAACAATGACTCCCAGTTTCTTAAATGCGCTCAGTGCCTTGGTATGTTCATATTTCTTTATTTCTTTGTGATTTTGATTATAAACCTTATCTTAACAATTTCTTTACTTTCCTTTATAGTCTGGGAGAGCTTCCTTTGTTGTTTCCTCAAACCTCGACAAAAGACGCAACAATCTTGAAAAGAAAAATCTTCAACTTAAGGAGAAGAACAAAGAACTAGAAATTGAAGTTGCGACATCTCGCAAGAAGGATGATAAAATTCAACAGTTGGAAGTTGAGTCTTCTTCCCAAAAGGACAAAATATCTACTCTTCAAAGTTCTAATCAGCAACTTTATGGTATAACACCCTTTTATTTTCTTCATTTCTACTTTGTCATTTATTTTTCTTTGTCTGACTTATCATTTTCGCAGACATTTATAATCTTTCTGACGAATCCATCCTTCTCCACTCATTCCCTGAACCTATGGATGATGATGCTCTTCTCGCTCATCTCAATGAATCTTTAAGTAGTTCTTCAAACAAGATTAATTCTCTGACATTAAATGAACTTCGAACCAAATTTCATCTTTTAGAAATTGAACATAGATCTAGTTTAGGTTTAGCCAACCGATTTAAACGTTTATATCTTAGCTCCCAGGAGAGTAATAATATTCTAAGGAAGAAAATTAGCAGCCTCATAGATGATAAGGATCGCATTGCTAATCAAGGTGCACAAGCATTAGAGAAATTCCAAAAAACTCTTCTTGAAGTCCAAATTGAACGAGATGAATCTCTTCGCCAAAATGCCATACTTAATGAGCGAGAAAATCAAATTCGTTCACTTCTTGTCATAAATAATGATGATGAATTCGCTTGGGCTGCGAAGGTTCTAGATAATGCCATAAATAACTTAGGTGTTAACGTCGGTCTTCATGCTCGAGCATAATGCCTTGGTTAAAGATATGATTTACGAGAGAAGGTTGTTTACTTGTTCTTCATTACTTTTCCGCCTATTTTTTATGAAATGTTATTAAGTTGCTAACTCATTGTCATTTGTTCGCAGAACCGAGAAGAGGTTTCAAACTAGAATCAAGGAACTTGAATCGAGAAAGCACAACTTGCAAAAGACTTCTCTCTTCGCAATGACAAATATTCTAAGTCAAGAAGAAGCAACTACAAACTACGTGGCGAATTTCAATAATGATGCTGTCCGTTTTCGCAATCAAACTATTGAAACAGTTTGCAATAATCACAACATTCCTCTTTCTTCATATCCTTGTCTTCTCGATGAAATTCCTAAAAATATGCCTTCCTCAGATGTCTCTGATAGTGATGCAAGCGAAGAAGAGGAATCTGATGAAGGAGAAGAATAAGTTGAAAGATTGTTCCATTTTCCTTTTTCTCTTCTTGTGATACTTGTACATTTATCCTTCTAACCTTCCATTTTTGTAATCTCTTACTGTAAATCTATCATATGAAAATAAATAACAAGTTTTTACTCTAATCATTCCCATACTTGCCTCTCGTTATTTATTTTCACATGAGAGAAATTAAGTCGATAATCTTTAAGTAATGATACTTCTTAGTTTCGCAGAAGTCGTTGCTAATTCTCCACAAATAAATGAAGAAATATAGTCGTATTCGCAAGCTTATTTGCTTACTCAATTTCTTGTGTTATCTTATCTTCATTTATGTTGAAATTCATCATTGCGACAATATCGCAGGACGTCTTTACATTTTCATGTAATGACCCATTGATCTTGTCTTATCATTGTTTTTGTGTGGTCTTATTTTGCCTTCCTAGTTAAAGGTCTTATTTTGCTACCCCTCATATTGCGTCATTATGACAGGCCTAAATATTCTTGCGAACATAAAGCCCCATGACATTGCCGTCTTGCGACAAAATCGCAGGACGTCGTTACACTTTCATGTAACAACCCATTGATCTTGTCTTATCATTTTTTTAGTATTATTGCCTCTGCAGGATGCTTTTGTTGCGACAATATGACAGGTCTAAAAATTCTCGCGAACTTGAAGCCCCATGACATTGCCGTCTTGCGACGAAATCGCAGGACGTCTTTACACTTGCATCTAAAGACCCATTGATCTCGTCTTACCCTCGTGTTGCAACAAAGAAGAGAAATTGAGAAAGACTGATGGTGGACACAATAGAAGTGAGAAATGAAGATATCTTGCGAAATCAATGCTTGAAGACAATTGGAAATTGCGATGGTCTCGCAAAAGGGAAAGAAATATCTAAAAATTTGAATATACAATAGATTTGTCGCGAACATAGCATTAATGAATGATAAGATGAGATATCTCTCCTCCACTCGGCCAGCCATTTCGCTACACATTGTCTTCCATCTCACAGTTAGATGCTTCAAACTTTCACCAACCCTTTGTTTTAATCCAAATACATCTTCAATACCTGGTCGCAGGGGCGGAGCCAGCCCATTGCAAGGGGATGCACTTGCACCCCCTGCCCAGCTGGCTCCAAAGCCCATTTTAAGCCCTGAAAGAAATTTTTTTTAACATACAAGCCCATTTTCACATTTTTGCACCCCTAAAATTATTGGTTGCACCCATAGCAAAATTTTGCACCCCCTTCCCATGATTTCTGGCTCCGCCCCTGCCTGGTCGCGAGGAATTATTACTTATATATGCCCCTAAATATATAGCCTGTGTAAGTGATTGAAAGATGTTATTGTATTTTTCGGTAACCCTTCAAACCATTTCAAAGCTTTTCCTATCGACTTGATGCAAAATATTTGCACAATATAGCATCATGATTCTCCCATTGTAGCATACATCTCATATAAGCTTTGATATGTCAGTATCGCACAAGTTGTTCCATCGAAAATGCTGGTTAACGTCGGTAAATTGCACTTCGGTGGTATTCCTGTTAATTGTATCTCTTGTGTGAACGGAGTTTTCGCAGCTTCTTCTATTGCTTCGTCCAACTGTCTCTTCCAATTCTTTGTAAAAAGAACAAAGAATCCTCCTCAATGATTGTAAGAATTCTGTTATTCATTCATCATCAGAATGATAGATCAAGGGAAGCTAAACCAATTCTTAAAATGTGAAGAGAAGACTCAACCATTACCAACACCTCCAGAAAATCACAGAGTAAATACGACAAAAGGGAAAGAGACATTTGTAGTAGAAGTTGGAACGAAGGCTAAAAACTTTTTCCGCAACTCTATCGTACATTCGTACAAGACAATTGAAGATTTTCATGATAGTATTCTCGGTGAGAGTTTTCGCAAGAGATGTTAACAATAGAGAAGTAATGAATATCGCGAAGTCATCGCCTTTGAAAGAATGGCAAGCGCAGATTATTTCTTTTACCGCATGGAAGAAGTACCAAGGTGGCGAGTTGCATGATGTCACCATTAGTGGTGAGATTAGAAATTAATCCAAAACCTGTTGATGATGAAAGTGATGGTGCGAAAATTCATGGGCAATAAATAGAATCTTAATTGATACTTAGGAAGCTCAGAACATCCTTTTTACCACACCTACAAGACTATGGGGGCAAAGATGAAGATTTGATACCTTCAACATATAAGATATATGGTTTTAATGGTACTGCTAATAAACCTAAAGGAGAAGCTCGCAAGCGAATACCATTGAATGGATTATCAACTGAAATCTTGTTTTGCATAGTCGATGTGGAATCCCCTTATAATGCATTAATTGGGCGACCTTGGTTGCATGAGATCTTGGGTGTAGCATCAACTTACCACCAAGTGCATCAAATTTCCTCATCCAGGTGGTGTTGGAGTTATAAAAGGAGATTGGGCTGAGGGACAAAAATACTATGAAGTTGAAGTGGAGTCTTGCGAGGAAAGGGCTGCTCAAAAGAAGAATTGGAAGAGAAATATCAAAGAAGACCAAAGAAGAGAAAGACTGATGGTGGACACAATAGAAGTGAGAAATGAAGTTATCTTGCGAAATCAATGCTTGAAGACAATTGGAAATTGCGATGGTCTCGCAAAAGGGAAATAAATATCTGGAAATTTGAATGAAGGAACAGAGAACAGCAGGAGTAAGAAGTGCAAGAAGTAAGTAATTGATTTTAGAGTTAAAAAAAAAAAAATGATGATGACAAAAACATGTCAAAAATACAAAGAATGTGATGATCGAAGAAGGAGTATGCGATAATCTCGCTACTCATGAATGTAACGAAAGTTTAGTTAAATAATTACAGCGAGATCGCAGCAAATGAAGCAAGATTATATGAAAATTTCACAAAGAAGACGAGAAGAAATAATCAAAAATCAATGAATGATTACAAGAATTGTGAGAAATGAATGAGTGAGTGAATGGGACGAACCTTTATGGCGTACACCCTAGTTCGTGAATGATATTTCGTAAGAGGCAAATGTAAGATCTAAAGTGCGTCATATAAGGGGGTATCTCTTGACATGGCTCGGGAAAAGGTTACACCGCCCCACGGAACTCGAGTCATGAAGATTTGGGGCCCATGAAAGCCTATCCGGGGAGATACCTTGATTTCCAACTATATATATAAGGTTATACCCTGGTTGGACGACCGAGGGTCTCTTCCAAGGAGTCGGTGTATGACCAAGGCGCCGAGGTACACGGTTGAGCCAAGAGTGCCTCGGGGAATTTGAAGTGTCTCGGCCATTCTTGGCAAGTCTTGGCACATGCCGTACTCTACCAAGAAAACTCCACTTAGGTGCAGTCTCGTAACCATAAGCCCTATAGGTATAAGGGATAAGAGGTCATGGAAATAACTGGTTGTTGTTAAGACCGGATGGGAGGAGCTAGTCTTGTATGGCCGATGTACGCCTCCTTGAAGGGGCAACCGTGGGAGATGATAAGGGCGGCACCCTCCATTAGGGAGCTGATAAGTGTCAAAAGACGCAAATGTCATGAGGCTCTATTTTCGCAAGAAAATTTAGGCTTGTCATATTTGTGTGATGATCCTGAAGAGGCAATAATATTAACGCGAGGGTAAGACGAGATCAATGGGTCTTTACATGCAAGTATAAAGACATCCTGCGATTTCGTCACAAGACGGCAATGTCATGGGGCTTCAAGTACGCGAGAATTTTTAGACCTGTCATATTGTCGCAACAAAAGCATCCTGCAGAGGCAATAATATTAAAGAAATGATAAGACAAGATCAATGGGTTGTTACATGAAAGTGTAACGACGTCCTGCGATTTTGTCGCAAGACGGCAATGTCATGGGGCTTTATGTTCGCAAGAATATTTAGGCCTGTCATATTGACGCAATATGAGGGGTGGCAAAAGACCTTTAACTAGGAAAGAAAAATAAGACCACACAAAAACAATGATAAGACAAGATCAATGGGTCATTACATGAAAATGTAAAGACGTCCTGCGATCTTGTCGCAATGATGAATTTCAACATAAATGAAGATAAGATAACACAAGAAATTGAGTAAGCAAATAAGCTTGCGAATACGACTATATTTCTTCATTTATTTGTGGAGAATTAGCAACTTAGTTATGATTGCGAAACTAAGAGTATCATTACTTAAAGATTATCGACTTAATTTCTCTCATGTGAAAATAAATAACAGAGGCAAGTATGGGAATGATTAGAGTAAAAACTTGTTATTTATTTTCATATGATAGATTTGATAAGATGTTACAAAAATGGAAGGTTAGAAGGATAAATGTACAAGTATCACAAGAAGAGAAAAAGGAAAATGGAACAATCTTTCAACTTATTCTTCTCCTTCATCGATTCTTTATCGATTCCTCTTCTTCGCTTGCATCACTATCAGAGACATCCGAGGAAGGCATATTTTCAGAATTTCATCGAGAAGACAAGGATATGAAGAAAGAGGAATGTTGTGATTATTGCAAACTGTTTCAATAGTTTGATTGTGAAAACAGACAAACATCATTATTGAAATTCGCCACAATAGTTTGTAGTTGCTTCTTGACTTAGAATATTTGTCATTGCGAAGAGAGAAGTCTTTTGCAAGTTGTGCTTTCTCAGATTCAAGTTCCTTGATTCTAGTTTGAAACCTCTTCTCAGATTCTGCGAATAAATGACAATGAGTTAGCAACTTAATAACAGTTTCATAAAAAAGAGGCGGAAAAGTAATGAAGAACAGTAAACAACCTTCTCTGTCAGAAATCATATCTTTAACCAAGGCATTATGCTCAGCATGAAGACTGACGTTAACACCTAAGTTATTTCTGGCATTATCTAGAACCTTCGCATCCCAAGCGAATTCATCGTCATTATTTATGACAAGAAGTGAACGAAATTTGATTTTCTCGCTCATTAAGTATGGCATTTTGGCGAAGAGATTCATCTCGTTCAATTTGGACTTCAAGAAGAGTTTTATGGAATTTCGCTAATGCTTGTGCACCTTGATTAGCAATGCGATCCTTATCATCTATGAGGCTGCTAATTTTCTTCCTTAGAATATTATTACTCTCCTAGGAGCTAAGATATAAACGTTTAAATCGGTTGGCTAAACCTAAACTAGATCTATGTTCAATTTCTAAATGATGAAATTTGGTTTGAAGTTCATTTAATGAGAGATAATTAATCTTATTTGAAGAACTACTTAAAGATTCATTGAGATGAGCGAGAAGAGCATCATCATCCATAGGTTCAGGGAATGAGTGGAAAAGGATGGCTTCATCAGAAAGATTATAAATGTCTGTAAAAATGATAAGTCGACAAAGAAAAATAAATGACAAAGTAGAAATGAAGAAAAGAAAAGGGTGTTATACCATAAAGTTCTTTGATTAGCACTTTGAAGAGTAGATATTTTGTCCTTCTCGGGAAGAAGACTCAACTTCCAACTGTTGAATTTTATCATCCTTCTTGCGAGATGTCGCAACTTCAATTTCTAGTTCTTTGTTCTTCTCCTTAAGTTGAAGATTTTTCTTTTCAAGATTGTTGCTTCTTTTCTCGAGGTCTGAGGCAACAACAAAGGAAGCTCTCCCAGACTATAAAGGAAAGTAAAGAAATTGTTAAGATAAGGTTTATAATCAAAATCACAAATAAATAAATAAATATGAACATACCAAGGCACTGAGCGCATTTAAGAAACTGGGAGTCATTTTTCGAGAAACTCCACGAAAAGAATCATTATCCACTAGCAGGGGGCATCGCAAATATTTGCGAGAGCTTAAAGTAGCAAGATAAATGATCATCTCCCAATCCTTGCATAGAATCGAGAAGACACTAGACAATTGCGCCATAGCAGATTCGAGAATGATTCTCCTTTGCAAAAGAAGTATCAACTTCAGTTTCATCTTCATCGAATTCTGTTGGTTTGGGAATTAGAATGAGAAGAGGATGGATTTTCCATTTTTTAGAAGATGGAGCGGAAGATTTATCCTTGCGAAGAGTGATTTTATTCTTGCCTTTAGCCTTCGCAACTTCGGGAATGTCAATTTCTTCAACGCCAACCTTCGCACACGAATGAAGATAAGAAACAGAGGCAACAATATTGTTAAAAATAATAAGGGAAAATATTTCTTACTTCATCCGTGATTGAACGAAGTATCGCTGAGAATACTCGCTTTTTGGATTTCTTTTGTAGCTCTTTCTTAATTTGATGATCCGAAAAAATCGCAAGATTAGATATAAAAAGAGTGAAGATTGTAAAATAAGTAAAAATTAGGAAGTATACCTCTTTTGCCTTTTCGAGCCAATTAAATACCCAAGGTCGATAATTTGCGAGATTCGCAGGAGTATATTGGAACCAGAAATGTAAGGTCCGCTCAAAAATAGTGGAAAGACAGACCACCTCTCATCTTTAGAGTATCGAGGAACGTTGTTCTTGCCAGAATGCCAGTCAATATCTATCATGAGTATCTTATCGTCGGAAACGTTCTCTTTTCTTTTCAATCGGACACCCCAGCGAGACTTATCATTTTTCATGTTTATTACTTCATAATTTTCAAAGAAGTTTTCTACAGTGTATTTCGCGGCGACTATCTCTAAACTTGCGAAGTTAGGATCTTTAACGTTATCAGGATATAGAGATCCCTTACCAGCGCCACGATTGGCGAATTCAAGCATTAGACGGATGCAATCACCACTTAATTGGTAAATAGCTCGCGAGAATTTCTCATGAGCAAGAATTTCATAGAACAAGGGAAGTTCGGGATCGTACAGAGGAATGGGAAGACCTGCGAGGATTTGACCTAGCGAGATTATGATTTTCTGATCATCACACTGATGATCAGTAAACAACTTTGCAGAAAGAATAGATGAAGATTCTTGATTGGGAATAGTAGATAAGGTGAAACCCTTATCTTGTAATTTCTTTTGAGTTTCATCAAAAAGGTTTTCATATTTACGACCAGAAGGAGCCATTCTTAGAGTATGGGAATGATTAGAGAATTGAAGATCAAGAGAAAGAAGAAAAGGAAGATTTACAAGAGGTAAACGCAAATTGCGGAGGAAGAGAGTCAAGAAAAGTTGCAGAGGGAAGGTAAAAGAGAAGAAGAGAAGGGTGAGAAAACTATATATAGAGAGAAGAATTCTCGAGAAAACAAATGCATTTAATGCGAGATGGGACGTGAATGGTAAAGAATAAACGGTTGAAAGAGACGTGTCAAGAAAAGAGTGGAAAAAGAAACATCTGTAATAAAATCCGTGTAAAAGTACGGGATTGAAACAGATAAAGATGAACAGTTGTGGCATTTCAAAATATTGGTTCTCATGACATTCTCTCCTTCGCAGAGAATACATGAGAGGAGGCAAGATGTAGGATCAGAATATCGCGACATCAATACTTCGGGAGATCAATAAATAATGACATTGCGAGGGCGTCGCAGAAGAATAACATTAATGATGCAATGAATGACGACAGCCAAAACATGAGAAAAGTGTGAAGATCTAGCGAAGTTTAGGAGAGTTGCGAGATTGTATACTTGTACACTTGCGATATTTCGCAAGTCATTCCCGAAAAATAAAGGACAGCTTATATGTCATCCATTGTATACTACCCTATATAAAGAGTCGAATAAGTCCGTTGTAGAGGAGGATTCTTTTCGAGTGTTAGACAAGTCATTAGGAGAGAGAAAGTTGGTGGTGATTGTAATTTCTGTAACTCTTTTCTATTTTATCTTGTGAATCTTCAAGGAAATAATCAATAAAATCATTGTTATTCATCTTAAAAATGTCTTAGTTGTGTGGAATATTGTGAGGGGTGTAGTGTAGGATTTCCGCAACTACACCAAAGGGCGTAGCGGCATGCTAATGGCGTAGCCGCGGCATAGCGGCATGTTAGTAGCCGTGGCATAGCGGCATGGAAGTGGCGTGGCATAGCGTCATTCCAGTAGCCATGGCATGGTGTCATGCCAGTGGCGTTGTGGCATGGACACGCCTGTGGCATTGTAGCATGACCAAAGCTAAGGCTTGGCTCCGTGTCCAAAATTAGGGCTTGGCGGCGTGGCCAAGGCTAGGATTTGGCGTTGTGGTAAGAATTAGGGCTTGGCGGTGTGGCCAAGGCTAGGATTTGGCGCCGTGGTAAGAATTAGGGCTTGGCGGCGTGGCCAAGGATAGGATTTGGCACCGTGGTAAGAATTAGGGCTTGGCGGCGTGGCCAAGGCTAGGATTTGACGTCGTGGTAAGAATTAGGGCTTGGCGGCGTGGCCAATGCTAGGTTCTGGCACCGTGGTAAGAATTAGGGCTTGGCGACGTGGCCAAGGCTAAAGTTGCATGCTACCGCGGCAGAGTGTCATGTTGGCATGCCGATCAATATGTTGTTGTGGTAAGGCGCGTTTGGCTTGCCAGTTAGTATGGTGGCGGGGCAGGGTGCGTTTGGCCTTTAATGTATGGTGGCAAGTTTGGAGAGACTTGATTGGCCGAGGAAAGGGGCTAGGCCAAGCATGGGCGTGGCTACACTCGGGTGAGAGTGTGACGGCTTTAGAGCGACCTGATTGGTCTATGGGAAGTGGGGTCGGCGAGTATGGGCCCAGCCACAACTTATGTGCGCATGGCTAATTTGAGGCGACACGATTGGTCGAGAGAAATAGGGCTGGTTTAGGAAGGTGTGTGGCCAATGGCAAGTGGCCCCAGTTGTCCTAAGGCATGGCCACGCCCGCCGCCGCGCTCCCTGCATTTTCGATTTAAGGCGAGGTTTTGCACCCGCTAATCCATGGGATTGATTACCTAGTTCGCCTAGGCTTAATTTCGACAAGCAAGGTCTCGATATACCGTGCGAGGCGCAAAAACCTAACTCTCGCAAGTTAGTCGGGGCAATTGATTGAACTCTATGTGTTGACACGAGTTCTTTTAAGTTCATTGCCGAGAGCAAGATGCTTTTATGATTGAATAACTTATGCAAAGACCTTATCCTTGATATTTGGAAATTCGTGCTACTCACATGAGCGAACAAAAATCGTCATGCCATATCAACATTAAGGGTTCAAATAGGAGAACATAGCATAGAAGGCATTCAAAGGAACTTATATTAAGTGAATATAGGCGAGGCACCGAAATTTACAGAACATCTGGGATGGTTGCTACATTTGCCAGTCTGGATAAATTTTATGTAAGTATATTGAACGGCTCAATAAATATGTCGGTGGACATGTTAGCACTCACGGCACCGTTTCCTTACAGAGTGACGTCACATCAGATGTAAGGTTTTACGATTTCAACCCTAACCTAAAAACCACCATCAACAATAAGACATCGACATAATCGTATGAATGCTATTAGGATTATGTGTATGGGTAAAGGTGAAGATTTCATCCTAGGAAACAATGTTTACATTTGTTTAAAGGAAATACATTCAGGAACTTGTTTTATGAATCGAAAGGGAAATCTCTAGGCTTATTGGTATTGTTATTCATTGCATATCTTTGGATTACCAATATGTGTGAGTTAGTAGAACCGATCATAACTTGTTATGTATCTTGGTAAAAATAGTCAGAATGCCTGACTTATGTATTGGTATGAGTTTTATTAGTGTAACCGATCCTAAATAATCACCTTAGATGGTATGATCGATATTTGTAATTGGTAAAACCGATCCAGGTAATTGGTATGAATGATCACAAAAGAGTTGTAATCGATCCTTGTAATTGGCGTAACCAGTCCTGGTAATTGGTGTAACCGATCCTAGTGACTAGTGTGACCGATCACAAGTAATACCATGAGAATATGGTAACCGGTCCTGGTAATTGATGTAACCAATCCTGGTAACTGATGTAACCGGTCCCAGTAACCATATTAAGGTAGAACCGATTCTTGTGTTTGGTAGAACCGTAAACCCATGATTAGTGTATTGATATTTGATCAATCACATAGTTCTTGGAAGTCAGATGAACCAATTCTAAACTTGTTTGGAAGTGTGGTATAATCAGTTCCAAGATTGTAAATATGAAAAATGATTTACAAATAAAAAGATGACATACTTTGAAGGGGAAATTAATAAAGAAACCTATTATAGGGGTTCCAAGAAAAGAGTTTTGAGGGCTCATAAGGATTCAAATATCCTACAATGAAGATAAGGGGACCTAATTCATAAGAAAAATACTAAAATACCCTTAACCTATTAAATATTGAAAACTTAAATCTAATTTGTTTTCATTCCTCTCCTTTAATTCTTCCATTTTCTTCTTCCCCGTCACCTCCATCGCTTATTTCTTCGATTAATCGTCAATTCTCAAAATAAATTAACACCATTTAATCCACCCGCAATGACTTCAATAAGGTAAAAATCAAAAACCCATCTTATTTAATTGGTTTCAATGCATGGATAAGCGGAATCGATCGAATTGGGTTTTTGAAAAAACGGTTTCAGAGCTGTCTACGGTTGGGAAATATGAATTTTCCCAATCAGTACCACGGTCTACTGATGGGAAATATGAATTTTCCCAACCGTAAACAAGATCGAAACAATTTTTTTGCAAAAATAAGTGATGGGTTTTCTTAGTTTTTTCTTTTTATGATCGCCATCTTTATCACGACGGACAAGAAGTGAAAGAAAAAAAGAAAAATAATAGGTTTTTTTTTTTTTTTTATGATCATCATCTTCATCATGGTTTATGAATGAAAAGAGAATGAGAATACAATAGATTTAGTTTTTTGTATATGATCATCATCTTCATCGTGATTTATGAATGAAAAGAGAAGGAAAACATAATAAATTTAATTTTATAATTTATGGAGGGTATTTTAGCCATTACAAAAAATAGTTAGATATGGGGTTTTGTTGATTACTATTTCATGCCCATGTGGGGAAATGCATTTAAAAAGATACCCACGTTTTTTTTCATAATTAATTTAATTCCCATGAATTGACCATTTCCATCCCGTTTTATTGAAAAAACGGTTAACGACAGTTTGAAAAAACGGTTAACGGCAGTTAGATGATAGGTGGCATGAAATTGGCAATGTTAAAAGACATTTTAGACCTTGGTTAGTTTGAGTCAGCCCGAGTTAGAACAATGAGCTCGTCAACTTCAACTCAACTCGTGACTCGGTACTAATATTGAATCAACTCGCGACTGTTAGTGAATTAAATCTGTGCGGGAAAAAAAAGTCATCTTCTTTCTTCCGCAGAACCCAACAAGTCCCCTGATTTTATGAACCCTAAAAATCGAATTTAACTAACAAATAAAGAGTTACTGTTATTAAATATTCGAAATCAGTAATACATTTTGCTACACATCCATTACAAAAACCATTCAAAAATTTAATTACATGATTTTACAAAGTTATGAACCCTAAAAATCAAATTTCATCAATTGGATAAAAATTATTACAATTAGACACTTAAAATCAGTAATACAACTATACAAGTTACTACATCAGTGAGAGTCATGTGAAAATTTCATGTATTAAATGGAAGATTTATGGTGCTCTTCACTGGTCAGGCGGTACGGCCACCACTCAAGGAACCTCCTCTGAACTCATAGTTCATTTTGATATTAAAAACAAATAGTGTTGCTGATTACTACATCAACTTGCCGATCAATTAATTGACCAGTGAAGAGCACCATTGATGATTACCATATCAATTTGCCGAACAGTGAGCCTATATTAGGAGTAGGGTTGCTGTATGTGTGTAGTAACTTTTGATCTGTTGTAGATCATCCTCTTGGACTAACTTAGAAAATTAAACGGCAAAATGGTAGAGAAAATGGAAGAAGATAAAAGATGCATAGAAAAATGGAAGAAGAGAGGAGGACGAGAGGAAAAACCAAACGAAAACGAAAACCCTAGACTTTTTATTAAATGGTAAGATGGATTTTTTTAAACACGTGTAGGAATTTGGTGGACTTAATCTTCATCCGTCGATAATCCAACGCGTTTACGGTAAATGATGTCATTTTCATTTTTTAGTGTAATGGGCAATTTAGTAATTGCGCCCACCAAAATCTCATCTCATCAAATGAGAAATTGACTAAGGCTGAGTTTGGTAATGCTTATTTTTTTTTCAAAAGACTTTTAAAAACTATATATGTCAATAAATTTTGAAGTTGGTGTGTGGTAAAAAACTAAAGTGCTTTTTTATCCAAAGACTTCCCAAATTCCTCAATTTTTAAAAGCTGAGGAGGAGGAGCTTTTAAAAGCTACAAAAGCATAAGCTATGGTCCCACATAAATATAATGCTTGATTTATCTTTTTTATCCCTACTTTATTTTATAAATGACAAAAGTTACCCTTAAATTTATATACAATCAATTTTTTATTATCTCTTATATTGCATTCTTTAAATATTATTATTTTTTATTATTTCGAACTATTTTATATACCATTTATTTAATTTGTCATAACATAGTGTAAAACCCGGTACCGGTGTTGTACCGGACCTATACCGGAGGTACAGTGTACAACTCCAGGTACAGGTATCGGTCCTCAAAATGAGGTACCGGCCAACACCAAGTACAGGGACCGGTTCCATAAGAGAACCAGGCCGTACCGGACTATGTGCAACCCTAGTAACTCTTATCTTTTATTGTTCAAATATATTCCTTAATGACTCAAGGAGATCCCGGACGAAATAAATTGAGAATCTTTTAATTAACGTTATTAATTTTATATGCTTTTAATTACCAGCAATTAAAATGAATATCTCTGGAAAATAAAAATTTGTGTAGGATCAGAATATCGCGACATCAATACTTCGCGAGATCAATAAATAATGACATTGCGAGGGCGTCGCAGAAGAATAACATTAATGACGACAGCCAAAACATGAGAAAAGTGTGAAGATCTAGCGAAGTTTAGGAGAGTTGCGAGATTGTATACTTGTACACTTGCGATATTTCGCAAGTCGTTCCCGAAAATAAAGGACAACTTAGTTGTCATCCATTGTATACTACCCTATATAAAGAGTCGAATAAGTCTGTTGTGAGGGGGATTCTTTTTGAGAGTGTTAGACAAGTCATTAGGAGAGAGAAAGTTGGTGGTGATTGTAATTTATTTAACTCTTTTCTATTTTATCTTGTGAATCTTCAAGGAAATAATCAATAAAATCATTGTTATTCATCTTAAAAATGTCTTAGTTGTGTGGATTATAGTGAGGGGTGTAGTGTAGGATTTCCTGCAACTACATATTGGCGCTAGAAAGGGTGTGGATGTTTGAGTAAGGATACACATCGTGATTTGAAAGAATTTGGAGTAGTAGAGAAGAAATTTGATACAATTTTCAACAATTTACCAAAATTAAAAAATGGTTAGAAGGAGAAATGCATCTGAGCAACCAACAACTGTTAGGAGAAGTAGGAGACTTGCCGTAGAAGAGAGAAATGAAATGGGAGAATCCTCAAGAAGGAACATAAGGAATGATGAAGAAAATCAAATTCAATCACCAATTCAACCAGTGGCGGATAGAAATGTGGATTATGATAGAGTAAGCGTGCATACTTGGAGATCAGACTCTGTGGACGACGGGGAAGAAGAACAACAATTGGTAAACAATGGACAAGAAGGGAGAGACCGAGAGGGAATGGAGAAATAATTCATGGGAATGAAGAGATCGCAAACACTAGAGGCGTTGAGGCAAACAATACATGAAGAGAGACGATTAGAGGCAAGAGGAACGTGCAAACTTGACAAGACAAAATCATGAGCCGAGGATGGAAAACATGAGATTACAAAACAAGGTCGAGAAGCACTACAAGGTCAAGCTCAAGATCGGATAGAGAGGAAAGAAGGAGAAATTTACCTACGTAAGTCGTTGATGAAGAAAACCAAGGAGAAGCGCAAAATCCACGCAGGGAACATTGCGAGAGAGGAGAAATGATGGAAGATCGTTATATTCCACGTCCCGAGACTCTTCAAAATGGGCGTAATGATGAAAATCAAGGAAATAAAAACGTCGGAGGCAAAATAATCGAGTTGATCAAGAAAATCAAGAAGAAGGAAGAAGAATATTGCATGGGAGAGAAGCACATAGGAGGAAAAAAGAGATTGAGGATGAAATTGAAAGACATTATGTTGAACAAGCACGTCTAGCTCACGAGAGAGAAAGATTGAGAGCAGAAATGAAAGAACAAGAGTTAGAAGAGGCAATTCGCCAGAATAATCATGATAATCGAGAAAGAAGGCGAGAACAAAATCGCAACAATGATAATATTAATGAAGAATATGAAAGAGCACAAAGGAGAGCTAATAGGCACCAAAGAAGAGAAATCGATAGATATAATGGTGTGCAAATTCGCGAAAGAAATGAAGGAGAAGATCGCAGAGAAATATGAGAAGAGAATGATGAACAAGAAAATCAAAGTAGACATGAACGCAGCGAAGAGAAGCGGAACTAAAAAGACCAAAGAGATTCAAATTCGATGTAAATGAGCAAATTTTGAGAGAACTGGCGTAAATGAGAGGAATGATGAACATTAAAAGGGGAGGAGGAAAGAGACAGGTTGGACGAAGCAATAGAAGAAGTCTGCGAAAACTCCGTTCACACAAGAGATACAATTAGGAGGGATACCACCGAAGTGCAATTTACCGACTTTAACCAAGATTTTCGATGGAACAACTTGTGCGATACAAAGATATCAAAGCTTATGTGAGATGTATGCTACAATGGGAGAATCATGATGCTATATTGTGCAAATATTTTGCATCAAGTCCGACAGAGAAGCTTTGAAATGGTTTGAAGGGCTACCGAAAAATACAATAACATCTTTCAATCACTTACAGGCTATATTTTTAGGGGCATATATAAGTAATAATTCCTCGCGACCAGTGTATTGAAGATGTATTTGGGTTAAAACAAAGGGTTGGTGAAAGTTTGAAGCATCTAACCGTGAGATGGAAGACTATGTGTAGCGAAATGGCTGGCCGAGTGGAGGAGAGATATCTCATCTTATCATTCATTAATGCTATGTTCACGACAAATCTATTGTATATTTAAATTTTTAGAGCCAAGAATACAATCACCATGACTGAGTTGCGAGAGCTTCAGGAGGAGTATATTGCTCTATATGAAAAGCAAAATGAGATGGAATCATACCCTGTCGCGAATACAAGTTCGGGAGTGCGAATGCAAGTTTGTTACCCAAATTGATAAACACTGTGGAGAGTACCTCGCAAGATCAACAAGGAGTGAGGATACCAAATGATAGTCAGAAAAAATTGGTAGCTATGGGGAGTCGCGATCAGGAAGAATTTGAAAGAGAAAGAAATTTCTACAACCGTGGCGGAAATAATAAAATTCAGAGACTTGATCAACCGCAAGAAACCTATGGAGGACAGAGGCATAATCCACAAGAGACTTATGGAGGCCAGAGGCATAATTATCATAGAGGACAGCGAGGTCATAGAGTCGTATGGGAAGAAATCAAGATGCCACCACTAAACGCTAGTGTGGAGAAGATATGGGAAGCTATAATCCTGATGGAAAACATACCTGCACCATGGAACATGGGGAATGAACCACCTCCAGTGTGAAGTCATGAATTTCGTTCCTATCACCATTTTCATGGACACTTAACGAATGATTGTAGGAATATAAAAAGAATCATCCTCTTAATGATAGATCAAGGGAAGATAAACCAATTCTTAAAATGTGAAGAGAAGACTCAACCATTACCAACACCTCCAGAAAATCGCAGAGTAAATACGACAAAAGGGAAAGAGACATTTGTAGTAGAAGTTGGAACGAAGGCCAAAAATTTGTTCTGCAATTCTATCGTACATAAATGACAGACAATTGAAGATTTTCATGATAGTGTTATCGGTAGAGTTTTCGTAAGAGATGTTGACAATAGAGAAGTAATGAATATCGCGAAGTCATCGCCACCGAAAGAATGGCAAGCGCAGATTATTTCTTTTACCGCGTAAGAAGTACTCGAAGGTGGCGAGTTGCATGACTGTCCATTAGTGGTGAGATTAGAAATTAATCCAAAACCTGTTGATGATGAAAGTGATGGTGCAGAAAATTCATGGGCAATAAATAGAATATTAATTGATACCGGAAGCTCTGTAAACATCCTTTTTTACCACACCTACAAGACTATGGGGGGCAAATATGAAGAGTTGATACCTTCAACATATAAGATATATGGTTTTAATGGTACTGCTAATAAACCTAAAGGAGAAGCTCGCATGCGAATACCATTGAATGGATTATCAACTGAAATCTCGTTTTGCATAGTAGATGTGGAATCCCCTTATAATGCATTAATTGGGCGACCTTGGTTGCATGAGATCTTGGGTGTAGCAACAACTTACCACCAGTGCATCAAATTTCCACATCCCAATGGTGTTGGAGTCATAAAAGGAGATTGGGCTGAGGGACAAAAGTGCTATGAAGTCGATGTGGAGTCTTGCGAGGAAAGGGCTGTTCAACAGAAGAATTGGAAAAAGAATATCAAAGAAGAACAAAGAAGAGAAAGGCTGATGGTGGACACAATAGAAGTGAGAGATGAAGATAAATTGCGAAATCAGTGCTTGAAGACAATTGAAAATTGCGATGGTCTCGCAAAAGGGAAGGAAATATTTGGAAACATGAATGAAGAAACAGAAAGCAACAGGAGTAAGAGGTGTAAGAAATAAATAATTGATTTTAGAGTCATGTAAAAAAAAAAAAAAAAAAAATATGTGTCATGATGAACGAAGAAGGAGCGCGCGAAAAACTCGCGATATGTGAATATGATGAAAGTTTGGTTAAATAATTACAGCGAGATTTCAGAAAATGAAGCAAGACTATGTGATAATTTTGCAAAGAAGATGAGAAGAAATAATCAAAAAGCAATGAATGATTACAAAAATTGACAGAAATGAATGAGTGAGTGAATGGGACGAACCTTTATGGCGTACACCCTAGTTCGCGAATGATATTTCGTAAGAGGCAAATGTAAGACCTAAAGTGCGTCATATAAGGGGGTATCTCTTGACATGGCTCAGGGAAAAGGTTACACCGCCCCTGGAACCTGAGTCATGAAAATTTGGGGCCCATGAAAGCCTATCCGGGGGAGATACCTTGGATTTCCAACTATATATATAAGGTTATACCCTGGTTGGACGACCGAGGGTCTCTTACAAGGAGTCAGTGTATGACCAAGGCGCCGAGGTACACGGTTGATCCAAGAGTGCCTGGGGCATTTGAAGTGTCTCGGCCATTCTTGGCAAGTCTTGGCACATGCTGCACTCGGCCCAAAAAAACTCAACTTAGGGTGCAGTCTCGTAACCATAAACCCTATAGGGATAAGGGATAAGAGGCTGCAAAAAACAACTCGGTTGTTGTTAAGACCGGATGGGAGGAGCTAGTCTTGTATGGTCGATGTACGCCTCCTGAAGGGGCAACCAGGAGATGATAAGGGCGGCACCCTCCATTAGGGGAGCGATAAGTGTCAAAAGACACAAATGTCATGAGGCTCTATTTTCGCAAGAAAATTTAGGCTTTTCATATTTGTGCGATGATCCCGAAGAGGCAATAATACTAACGCGAGGGTAAGACGAGATCAATGGGTCTTTACATGCAAGTGTAAAGACGTCCCGCGATTTCGTCGCAAGACGCAGCAATGTCATGGGGCTTTAAGTTCGCAAGAATTTTTAGGCCTGTCATATTGTCGCAACAAAAACATCCTGCAGAGGCAAAAATACTAAGAAAATGATAAGACAAGATCAATGGGTCGTTACATGAAAGTGTAACGACGTCCTGCGATTTTGTCGCAAGACGGCAATGTCATGGGGATTCAAGTTCGCAAGAATTTTTAGGCCTGTCATATTGTCGCAAAATGAGGGGTGGCAAAATAAGACCTTTAACTAGGAAGGCAAAATAAGACCACACGTAAACTATGGTAAGGCAATATCAATGGGTCATTACATGAAAATGTAAAGACGTCCTGCGATTTTGTCGCGATGATGAATTTCAACATAAATGAAGATAAGATAACACAAGAAATTGAGTAAGCAAATAAGCTTGCGAATACGACTATATTTCTTCATTTATTTATGGAGAATTAGCAACAGCAGTTGCGAAAATAAGAAGCATCATTACTTAAAGATTATCGACTTAATTTCTCTCATGTGAAAATAAATAACAGAGGCAAGTATGGGAATGATTAGAATAAAAACTTGTTATTTATTTTCATATGATAGATTTACAGTAAGAGATTACAAAAATGGAAGGTTAGAAGGATAAATGTACAAGTATCACAAGAAAAGAAAAAGGAAAATGGAGCAATCTTTCAACTTATTCTTCTTCTTCATCAGATTCTTTATCAGATTCCTCTTCTTCGCTTGCCTCACTATCAGAGACATCTTGAGGAAGGCATATTTTCAGGAATTGCATCAAGAAGACAAGGATATGAAGAAAGAGGAATGTTGTGGCTATTGCAAACTGTTTCAATAGTTTGATTGCGAAAACGGACAGCATCATTATTGAAATTCTCCACAGTAGTTTGTAGTTGCTTCTTCAGCTTATGATATTTTTCATTGCGAATAGAGAAGTCTTTTGCAAGTTGTGCTTTCTCAGATTCAAGTTCCTTGATTCTAGTTTGAAACCTATTCTCTGATTCTGCGAACAAATGACAATGAGTTAGCAACTTAATAATGATTTCATAAAAAAGAAGTGGAAAAGTAATGAAGAACAAGAAACAACCTTCTCTCGTCGTAAATCATATCTTTAACCAAGGCATTATGCTCAAGCATGAAGACCGACGTTAACACCTAAGTTATTTCGGCATTATCTAGAACATTCGCAGCCCAAGCGAATTCATCATCATTATTTATGACAAGAAGTGAACGAATTTGATTTTCTCGCTCATTAAGTATGGCATTTTGGCGAAGAGATTCATCTCGTTCAATTTGGACTTCAAGAAGAGTTTTTTGGAATTTCGCTAATGCTTGTGCACCTTGATTAGCAATGCGATCCTTATCATCTATGAGGCTGCTAATTTTCTTCCTTAGAATATTGTCACTCTCCTGGGAGCTAAGATATAAACGTTTAAATCGGTTGGCTAAACCTAAACTAGATCTATGTTCAATTTCTAAAAGATGAAATTTGGTTCAAGTTCATTTAATGAGAGAGAATTAATCTTGTTTGAAGAACTACTTAAAGATTCATTGAGATGAGCGAGAAGAGCATCATCATCCATAGGTTCAGTGGAATGAATGGAGAAGGATGGCTTCGTCAGTAAAGATTATAAATGTCTGCGAAAATGATAAGTCGAGCAAAGAAAAAATAAATGACAAAGTAGAAATGAAGAAAAGAGGGGGGTGTTATACCATAAAGTTGCTGATTAGCACTTTGAAGAGTAGATATTTTGTCCTTCTGGGAAGAAGACTCAACTTCCAACTGTTGAATTTTTTCATCCTTCTTGCGAGATGACGCAACTTCAATTTCTAGTTCTTTGTTCTTCTCCTTAAGTTGAATATTTTTATTTTCAAGATTGTTGCGTCTTTTCTCGAGGTCTGAGGCAACGACAAAGGAAGCTCTCCCATACTATAAAGGAAAGTAAAGAAATTGTTAAGATAAGGTTTATAATCGAAATCACAAAGAAATAAAGAAATATGAACATACCAAGGCACTGAGTGCATTTAAGAAACTGGGAGTCATTGTTCGAGAAACTCCACGAAAAGAATCATTATCCATTAGCAGGGGGGCATCGCAAATATTTGCGAGAGCTTCGCAAGTAGATAAATGATCATCTCCCAATCCTTGCATAGAATCAGAGAAGACACTAGACAATTGCGCCATAGCAGATTCGATCGAATGATTCTCCTTTGCAAAAAAAGTATCAACCTCATTTTCATCTTCATCAGAATTCTCGCTGGTTTGGGAATTAGAATGAGAAGAGGGATGAATTTTCCGTTTTTTAGAAGATGGAGCAGTAGATTTATCCTTGCGAAGAGTGATTTTATTCTTGCCTTTAGCCTTCGCAGCCTTCAGGAATGTCAATTTATTTAACGCCAACCTTCGCATTACCTAATGAAGATAAGAAACAGAGGCAACAATATTGTTAAAAAAAAATAAGGGAAAATATTTCTTACTTCATCCGTGATTGAACGAAGTATCGCCAGAGTACTCGCTTTTGGATGTTTTTTGTAGCTCTTTCTTAATTTGATGATCTGAAAAAATCGTAAGATAAGATTAGATATAAAAGGGAGTGAAGATTGTAAAATAAGTAAAATTAGGAAGTATACCTCTTTTGCCTTTTCGGGCCAATTAAATACCCAAGGTCGATAATTTGCGAGATTCGCAGGAGTGTATTGGAACCGTAAATGTAAGGTCCGCTCAAAAATAGTGGAAAGACAGGACCACCTCTCATCTTTAGAGTATCGAGGAACGTTGTTCTTGCGAGAATGCCAGTCAATATCTAGCATGAGTATCTTATCGTCGAAACATTCTATTTTCTTTTCAATCGGGCACCCCAAACGAGACTTATCATTTTTCATGTTTATTACTTCATAATTTTCAAAGAAGTTTTCTACAAGTGTATTTCATGGCGACTATCTCTAAACTTGCGAAGTTAGGATCTTTAACGTTATCGGGATATAGAGATCCCTTACAGCGCCGCGATTGGCGAATTCAAGCATTAGACGGATGCAATCACCACTTAATTGGTAAATAGCTCGCGAGAATTTCTCATGAGCAAGAATTTCATAGAACAAGGGCAGTTTGGGATCGTACGAGGAATAGGAAGACTCTGCGAGGATTTGACCTAGCGAGATTATGATTTTCTCGATCATCACATCGATGATCAAGAAACAACTTTGCAGAAAGAATGGATGAAGATTCTTGATTGGGAATAGTAGATAAGGTGAAACCCTTATCTTGTAATTTCTTTTGAGTTTCATCAAAAAGGTTTTCATATTTACGACCAGAAGGAGCCATTCTTAGAGTATGGGAATGATTAGAGAATTGAAGATCAAGAGAAAGAAGAAAGGAAGATTTACAGTAGCAGAAGCGCAAATTGCGGAGGAAGAGAGTTGAAGAAAAGTTGCAGAGGGAAAATAAAAGAGAAGAAGAGAAGGGTGAGAAAACTATATATAGAGAGAAGAATTCTCGAGAAAACAAATGCATTTAATGCGAGATGGGACGTGAATGGTCAAGAATAAATGGTTGAAAGAGACGTGTCAAGAAAAGAGTGGAAGAAGAAACATCTGTAATAAATTCCGTGTAAAAGTACGGGATTGAAACAGATAAAGATGAACAAGCATTACGGCATTTCAAAATATTGGTTCTCATGACATTCTCTCCTTCGCAGAGAAGACATGAGAAGAGGCAAGATGTAGGATCAAAATATCGCGACATAAATACTTCGCGAGATCAATAAATAATGACATTGTGAGGGCGTCGCAGAAGAATAACATTAATGACGCAATGAATGACGACATCCAAAACATGAGAAAAGTGTGAAGATCTAGCGAAGTTTAGGAGAGTTGCGAGATTGTATACTTGTACACTTGCGATATTTCGCAAGTCGTTCCCGAAAATAAAGGACAGCTTAGCTGTCATCCATTGTATATTACCCTATATAAAGAGTCGAATAAGTCTGTTGTGAGGGGGGGATTCTTTTCAGAGTGTTAGACAAGTCATTAGGAGAGAGAAAGTTGGTGGTGATTGTAATTTATTTAACTCTTTTCTATTTTATCTTGTGAATCTTCAAGGAAATAATCAATAAAATCATTGTTATTTATCTTAAAAATGTCTTAGTTGTGTGGATTATAGTGAGGGGTGTAGTGTAGGATTTCCTGCAACTACAATTTGTAATGTGCATTTACTAATTGGAGATTTTCTCGTGAGATTTCGGTTAATATTGGACAGAGCATTTCCAGGTATTATGAAAACCGATTTGGGAATTTATTGCATATCTTAAGAATATTTCGGTTTTGGAAATTCCTTGGTGTCCAAACTTTCTTGGTCTATAAATACCCAAGTTTGCATTTCGATCAAACTATCCTAAGAGCCAGGAAAACTACCTTGTTGTGTTGTTACTGGTGGAGCCGTCTATTCGGAGAGGAAAGTACCCTAATTAGGCGAAATCTCTTACAACTGCTCGTTTACAGACTTCTGTGGGATCAAGAAGCTCTACGAGTACCGTTGGTGGGAAACTAGATAATTGTAGTTGTTAGAGCATAGCTCGGTTGAATCCACCAAGCGTTGGTACGTTAAGTTTGGTTGTCATATTTTAGTGAGCCAAAACTCATTTTAAGAGTCGCTTGATTATATACTAGAGACTACTTCGTATAGGTTAGGCTAGAAAGATTAGGATTATGAGACATACAAGTATTACTCAAGACTTGAAGAATGTAAAGAAGTAACAAGCTACATCGACGACATCATCCTTCCTCTTGAGGTTTTTAGTAATATTGTGACTTGAACTATTTCATTTCTAACGTATCTTTCAAGTCGTGCTATATTGAAAACATAACTGCGAAGCTGTGAATGATTATACTCTAGTAGACATAGTGTTACGGAATTAGAATACGAAGTATAACGTTTATCTTTTGAACTTCGTATATAAGACATCGACATAATCGTATGAATGCTATTAGGATTTTGTGTATGGGTAAAGGTGAAGATTTCATCCTAGGAAATGTTTTACATTTGTTTTAAGGAAGTAAATTCATGAACTTGTTTTGTGAATCGAAAGAGCAATCGCCAGGCATTATTGGTAATGTTATTCATTGCATATCTTTTGAACTGCCAATATGTGTGATTAGTATAACCGCTCATGACTTGTTTATGTTCTTGGTAAAACTATTCACAAAGGCCTGACTTTTGTATTGATATGACTTTTATTAGTGAAACCGATCTTAAGTAATCACCTGAGATGGTATGATCGATTTTGTGTTATTGGTATGACCGACTCTGGGTAAAGGGGAACCAATCCTAGTAAGAGGTGCAACCTATCACAAAGGGGAATCGATCCTTGTATGAGGTGCAACAAGTTTTTAGAAGAAAGGGGAACCGATCCTATGGACATGTGCAACACGTTTTTAGGAAAAGAGGAACCGATCCTATGGACATGTGCAGCAAGTACAAGTTAGATACCATATATATGTGGGGAACCGATCCTAGTACATAGTCAACCGAATTTTGGTAACTAGCGTGACTATACAAAGTACTCACATGGAGGTAGAACCGAAACTTGTTTTGGTAGAACCTTGAAACCCATGATTTGTGATTGGGTGTTCTTGATCAATCACATAGTTCTTATAAGTCAGATGAACCAATTCTAAACTTGTTTGGAAGTGTGGAAAATCGGTTTCAAGATTGTAAGTATGAAAGAGGACTTACAAAGTAAGGATGTCGACATACTTTGAACATGTGCAGTATCTCTAATCTTTAATTGTTCAAAGTTATTCCTTAATAGCTAAAGGAAGAAAATCCCGGATCGAATAAAATAAATTGAGAATCTTTTATTTAAGGTTTTTAATTTTATTTTTGGAAAATGAAAATTAGTAATGTGCATTTACTAGTTTGAGATTTTCTAAGAGATTTTCGGTCATTATTTGGACAAAGCATTTCCAGAAATTATGGAAACCGAATCTGGAATATATTGCATATCTTGAGAATATTTTCGGTTTTGGAAATTCCTTGGTGTCCAAACTTCCTTGGTCTATAAATATAAAAATTTGCATTTCGAGCAAACTAATCCTCGTACAGCAAACTATCTCAGTTGTGCTTCTACTAGTGAAGCCGCCTATTCGGAGAGGAGAGTAACCTAATTAGGCGAAATCTCTTACGACCGCTCAGTTTAAAGACTTCGTTGGCATTGAGAAGCTCTATCGAAGATTGTTGGTGGGAAACTAGATAATTAAGGTTTATCTTTTGTTTTCGATTGATTTGATTGACTAACGGTGGTTGAACTTTTATTGCACCTAGTTTGTTTATGCTTGAGAATCTTCTCTTCTGATATAAGATTCACTCAAACTAGATCGAAGTTTCAATGGGGATGTTTAGACTGTTTGTAGTTCTAAAGATGTTGTTTGTACCCAAAATTACTTTTGGGCACGAAACACGATGAATGGATAGTTTTGGTGAGTATTGGGGTTTGGAGACAGATTGGAAAGCAAATAAAGAGACAAAGATGAACGCAGGTTTTACGTGGTTTGGCATGGCTTGCCTACGTCCACGGATGAATCCCCTTGGGGAGAAATGTTTTATTGATTTTTCTATTACAAAATATGTTTTTTCTCTCCTCTTGGCCCCCTCCCTCTCCTGATTTCTGCTCTACTATTTATACAATTTCACACATAAATTACATTAACTGCTCATTCATGCCACCATCATCAATTCTGTATGAAACTGCTGGAGTTAATTCTGCATGTATGAAACTGCTGCCTTTAGTAGCGCATGGCTGAAACTGCTGCAATTAGTAGCGCATGGCTGAAACTGCTGCCATCAGTGCTGCATGGAATTCAATGGCTGGAACTGCACATTTATGCTTCCATGATAAATTCTGCATAAATGGTGGCTGGCAGTATTGGTGGACACTTGCTTGGCGAATAAGTGGATCGTATGGGAAGGACGGGCTTGATGGTCGATGAGACATGATGGTCGGGCACGTGGATGGAGGCCGGCAAGCAGCGTGGTTTGAGATTGTTTGGCAACGTGGAAGAGTTTTTTGGGGAATTGGTTTGCATTACTTTGCTACAAGACCGAAAATTGGCTAGGGGTGCGACGACTTCGATAGTTGACCGACGGTTGACCTTGACCGATGACCGACCGTTGACCATGACCTTGACCGAAGTTGACTTAGATAGTTGACCGACTTTGACCATCGACCTTGACCGGAAGTTGATTTTGATAGTTGACCGACTTTGACCATCGACCTTGACCGGAAGTTGACTTTGATAGTTGACCGACTTTGACCATTGACCAGTCCGTGCGCAGACGGTGGGTCGCCTTGGTTGATCAAGGTTAGTGGGCTTGGATGAGGACCAAAACCTGATTCAAGTATCAATTTGGCCCATTAAGTGGTATTTTTACTTATGGTACAAATGGATGTCTTGTGATAATCCATTATTAATGGACTCGTTACGTGCGTGATTGATCACAAGAGATTCAAGTTGATGTGTGCAAGTGTTTATCAAGATCTAAGAAGATTTGAAAACAAAGAAGACTTTGAAGATTTCGATTTGGGGTTCATAATCTTTGGTGTGCACAATACTTGTTTAGGTAAAAGAGGATCCAACTATAATAGGTTTATCCTTGTGGTAGATTAGATTGATTAGTTGTGTAGATCAACATCAATATAATTCTTTGTGATTAAAAGTATTGATTGCAAAATCTTAACAATTACTTTGGTAGTTGTTAATAAGATAGATCTAAGAACCTGACAAAGGAGTTTATTGAGATAAACAGAAGAGCCTTTGTCGAACTCATATCACTTGGTTGAAAAGAGTTGTTACCAAACAAATTTGTTGTTCCTTTACTGTTTGGAATACGAACCAAAGGAATTGTTCCAAGTACATGACTTATTCATAAGTTGGAGGCGTGAGAATACAGATGGAACTAGGTGAACTATAGGTTTAGTTGACTGGTGTATACGAAGTTGGTTTGATTTTGTATAGCGGCTTAATCCTGAGAGTATTCAATTCTGGACAAGGTCCCGGGGTTTTTCTGCATTTGCGGTTTCCTCGTTAACAAAATCTTGTGTGATTTACTTTTATTTTCCGCAATTATAATTGTTGTTATGATAATTTAAAGTAAATTACACAAACGTTAATTCCTATTTACTTGATAAGTAATCCTATTGTGTTTGGTTAAGTCTGAACCTTTTATCAAGTAAACATACTTCGTTGTTGTATTGTCTCGATCTCGTATCCATAGACGATCACACGAAGTGTGAACCGATTTTTTGTATTGTATCGACTCAGTCCATAGACAATCACTTTCGGAGAAAGGACTTATTGGTGGAAAAGTTTTAGATTGAGGTATATTTGGGTACCCTCGTCTTTCAAAGAAGATTATTAGTTTTCGATTTGATTTGATTGACTAACGGTTGTTGAACTTTGATTGCACCTAGTTTGTTTATTCTTGAGAATCTTCTCTTGTGATATAAGATTCACTCAAACTAGATCGAAGTGTCGATTTGAGATCTTTAGAACCTGTTTGTAGATCTAAAGACGTCTTGTGGTAATCCATTGTTAATGACTCCGTTTTGTGCATGATTGATCACAAGAGATTCAAGTTGTGGTGTGCAAGTGTTTATTGAGGATTAAAGAAGATTTGAAGACAAAGAAGATTTCTTATTGGTTTCAAAATATTTGGTGTGCACAAAACATGATCGACTGGGATCCAACTATAATCGGTCTACCCTTGATAGATTTGATTGATTAGTTGCGTAGATCTAAGCATCACTATATATAGTATCTTGGTAGATTTTATATTTGATTACAATATCTAAACTCTGGTACTTTTTTAGTTGTTGGATAAATAGATCTAAACCCGACAAAGGAGTTTATTGGATTAAACAGAAGAGCCTTTGTCTAACTCATATCACTGAGATTGAACAGAGTTATTACCGAAAAAATTTGTTGTTCCTTTACTGTTTGGAATTAGATCCAAAGGAATTGTTCCAGTGCGTCCACTTATCGAATGTCGGAAGCGCAGGGATACTGAAGAAACTAGGTGAACTATAGGTTTAGTTGCTTGGTCTCAACTATACGAAGTTGGTTTGATTTTGCATAGCGGCTTAATTTTGAGAGTATTCAATTTTGGACTAGGTCCCGGGGTTTTTCTGCATTTGCGGTTTCCTCGTTAACAAAATCTTGCTGTGTCATTTACTTTTGTTTTCCGCAATTATAATTTTTGTTATTATAATTTAAAGTAAATTACACAAACGTTAACTCCGTATTACTTGATAGTGATCCTATAGAGTTTGGTTAAGTCCGAACCTATTATCAAGTAATCACACTTTGATTGTTGTATTGTCTCGATCTCGTATCCATAGACGATCACACAAAGTGTGAATACGGATTCGTTGTATTGTCTCGACTCAGTCCATAGACAATCACTTTGGGTAAGAGGACTTATATGTGGAAAAGTTTAAGATTGTGGTATATTTTGGTACCCTCGTCTTTTCAATTGGTATCAGAGCAGGCAAACACGAAAAGATCTAACAATCTGTGTTTGGTGCGATCCAACCTATAAGAATTGAATCTATGTTTGATTCAGTTAACGTTATGCAAGAGTATTACTACTTCGTTGACTCATGATCCAGGAGCTACGAAAACATATGAGTCTATTTCTGATGGAAAAGAAGATACTGATAAAGAGTTGGTAAAACTCCTAAAGCCAATAAGATATCTTTCTACACGGATGTTAATATTAAAGACAAAATCTAATCTGCTTAAGAATGAGATCAGAGAAAAAGGCATTCAATTAAATATTCTAGCCAGAGAGAATATGGATCTCATTGTCAAATTAGAAGCCTTTGGTAAATCTCTTACTCAAGATCAAGAGACTCATCCTATGACTCTGACTAATGATGCTATTTTAATTCTTCTGATAATGAGGAAACTAAAAGTCCTTGCTCGACTTTTACAGATTGTGATAAAACCGGTTTAATCACGTCTAAAACAGATCATGATGGTAGTCTGCCTAACTACATCAAGTCATAAGATGAGAAACCGCCTTCTATATCTACCAATGGTCAAATGAAATCTTGTCCAAAGGAAACTTTGAACCGATTCCGTGACAATGATCTTAAGGAATACAACTTTCAGTCACTTGACAGGAAACTTACACTTCTTCAAAATACTGTGATAAAAGTATTGAAAGAAGTTTCTTGTCTTAAAAAACTAAAAGATCATTCCTAAGTAGAAAGACATAATATACCTCAACCCAACAAAGTCAACTCTAAAGAATCAGGGGTAAGAGTTGATAATAGCTTCTGGAAAAAGGTTCCTCCTCACTCATGTCGAAACAATCCCTGTTTACATGAAGAACGATTCCAGAAGAAAGGGAAAAAGAGAATCCGCCGAAGGAAACAATCAGAATTTCCGATAATTGTTTCAAGTAATCATGCTGATGTGCATCATAAGGAAATCCTTAGAATGAGAAAATCTTATGAAAATCTCATTGAAAGAATTAAGAAAGATTTATCTATCTCAGAAAATTCTCACATCAGTAATGTTTCTCCACATGATTATACCTTTAGATCAAGGAAGTATCACATTCTTGGGAGAAAATACTTTGGGCAGAAATTTCCAAAGAGAAACATGAACTATGTTTCCGATACTCACAGTAAGCAAGAATAGGCTTACTCCGATGCAACCTAGTTGTATGGAGACAGTGCACTCTCATCCTAGTTCGTGCTCATAATGTAGGATCATAATATCGCAACGTACAAGGCTCGCGGGATTAATGAACGACGGTGTCGCGAGGGAGTCGCAGGGAGCTAAAATAAACGACGCAATGAATAACGACGGGCAAAACATAAAGAAGACGTGAGACCTGGCGAGGGTTAAGAAGTGTCGCGAGAGTGAATGTTTGTGCATCTGCGACACTTCGCGAGACATTCCCAAAAATAAAGGGGAGCTTAGCTGTCCTCCACTATGTATTACCCTATATAAAGGGCTAAATGAGTCTGTAAGGGAGAGATCTTTTTGGAATGGTTAGGCAAGTCAATAGGAGAGAGAAAGTTTAAGAGTGCTTTAATTTCTAAGTGCAATTCTATAATCCTGTGTAAACATTTCATGGATCCAATCAATAAATATTCTTGATCTTACTACTTTCAATGGATTAATTAAGCAAAATCGAGTAAGGGGTGTAGTGTGGGAAAACCTGCTACTACATATGCGCTAGAAACAGGGACGGACAGCGGTAAAAGAGAGAAGATTGTAATTAGAGTTGGTTGAATTAGGAAAATGAGAAAGTAAAATCTTAAACCGGATGAAAAAGATATGGCGTGCAGCACAGACACAAGAGTAATGCTTAGTGAATTTCATGAAAATATCAGAGGAAGAATACACAAACGAGATTTTGAAGGAAAGAAGATTACGGATAGAGAAATAACATCACCTTTGAAGGATTAGGAAAAACAAGAGATAACATTTACGGCGGAGGAAATACCCAAAGAAAATTTGGATCACGCGCCTCCACTGGTGATCGCAATAAACGCGTACAAGGATGGAGAGGAAGTAGAGAACACAGTGAAAACCTGGGTAGTGAATGGAGTTTTAATTGATACAGGGAGTCTGGTGAATATCATGTTTTATCACGCTTACAAAAAGATGGGATTTAAAGACGAAGATATGATTTTCGCGGCGTACAATATTCAAGGTTTTGGTAAATCTATAACAAAAGTTAAAGGGGAGATAGAAATACGTGTTCCATTAGGAGGAATCGAAACACAGGTGACGTTGAGTGTAGTGGATATGGAATCACCGTATAACATATTACTAGGAAGACCATGGGTACATGCAATAAAAGCTGTGGCGTCGACGCTTCATCAATGTATTAAATTTCCTACACCAACCTGAGTCACGAGATCAAAGGGGATGCTGTTAAAGGAAGAATATATTATCAAAATGAAGTAAAGTGTTACGAAGAACAAGTGAACAAGCGAAAGAACATATCAAAATATCGTAAAAAGATGACGAGGGCGGCTAAGAAAGAAGAAGAGTTCAGAGTTTACATGATCAGAGCGAAGGAAGGAAAAGGCATACCTAGCGAGATCTCGGGAGAAGAAAATGATCCCGCGAAAGAACCGAAAGGACCAACCCCTATGGGAGAACCGAAGGCCAGTTACGTCGCGGCAGAGCAAACCAAAGAAGTGAATATTGGAACTAAGGAAAACCTAAGATGCTAAAGATTGGAACTAACATGGGAGCGGATGAAGAGAAAAGAACCGTCGATCTATTGCGGGATTATAAAGATATCTTCGCGTGGGATATGGATGAAGTGCCTGGTATAGATCCATCAGTAGCCTGTCACAAGTTGGAAATCGATAAAAATGTGAAGCCATTCAAACAAAGAATTAGAAAGATAGCAACAGCATATCACCCTCGATAGAAGAAGAACTGCAGAAGATGCTGGACGCAGGAATTATTAGACAAGCAAAATATCCTGAGTGGATAGCTTAATATGGTTATAGTTCCAAAGAAGAACAAGGGAATAAGGATTTGCATTGATTTCACTGATCTAAATAAAGCTTGCCCTAAAGATAGTTTTCCATTACCAGACATTCCACAGTTGGTCGAATCGGTGGGTCGGGAATGAAAGAGTATCATCGCTGGACGGATACAAAGGTTACAATCAAATTCCTATCGCCGAAGAAGACCAAGAGCACACGCTTTCTTCGCTCCAAGAGGATTATACCGCTATACTAAAATGCCTTTTGGTTTGCGAAATGCTTTGGAGCAACGATCGAGGATGGTAGAAAAAGTATTCGCAGACTGGATACATAAAACGCTAGAGGTATACGTAGATGACATGCTAGTAAAAAGTAAAAAGGCAGAAGATCATGTGCGAGACTTGAAAGAAATTTTTGAACAAATGAGGCGTTTTAACATCAAAGTCAATCCAGAAAAATGCACCTTCGGAGTGGCGTCAGGGAAGTTCTTGGGTTACATTATATCAAAGGAAGGAATACATGTTGACCCGGAGAAAGTAAAAGCAGATTCGCGATATGCCGACACTGCGATAAAGAAAGGATGTTCAAAAGCCGAATGGGTTACTAGCATCACTAGGAAGGTTCATCTCGCGGTCATCTGACAGTAAACACTTTTTCAGTGTTCCAAAAAAGGATCGAAATTTAAGTGGACAGAGACGAATGTGAAAAGGCTTTACAAGGGATCAAAGAGCATTTAATGGATATATCCATTATGCAAGAAGCGCAGAACCAGAGAGGAATTATTAATATACCTCGCGACAACATCGCATGCCTTAAGTGCGATTTTATCGCGAATGGACGCAGAGTAGAAAACCAATCTATTATATCAAGAAAACTTTTAATGTGCAGAAAAGAAATTATTCAAAGATTGAAAAACTAATCCTGGCGTTAGTTTATGCGTCGTTTAAGCTTCTCGCATATATTTTCGGCACATACTTGTTAGAGTGGTAACAAAGGTACCAATTGAGTCGGTAATGAAAAATTCAAAAAGATCGTGAAGAGTCGAAAGATGGAATGCTCAAATAAGCCATTGCAAACTCAAATATGAAATATTATCTTCAACAAAGTCACAAGTTGTCGCAGACTTTCCGGCAGAATTTCCTTTGGAGGAAGATGAAGTAAAGAGATGAAATGATGGATGTAGAGGAAGAGCATGGAGATCCAAAAGACTTATTAACCGAACCAGCATCGGTGGGAGATATTAGTGGATGGATCATCAAATGGAGAAGGTAAAGGAGTGGGAATTGTTGTGATTTCGCTTGTAAGGCAATAAGCTAGCTTTTGCTTTTAGATTGGAATTTGAGTCTACCAATAATGAAACGGAGTATGAAGCTATAATACATGCTCTACGATTTGCAATAGAAATGAAACCTGGAGAATGTGAGGATTACTAATGACTCGCAATTGGCGATTTGTCGATAACGAGAGAAGTATGCTACAAATGATCCATCCCTACGTAAATACAGTCAGAAGCTTGTAGAAGTGTTGTCAAGACAAATACCAAAAATAAAATGGAGGCATATATCAAGGAGAGATAATAGACTCGGGCAGACGCTTTTGCCTTCATATCAAGTATGATGACAGAATCCAATCGCGAGGAATATCAAAATACGCACGCCATCGGGCGCCATCAATTAATAAAGAGGAAGAACAAGAAGCTAGATATAATGATGGTGGTAGATGAAATGCAATGTCGCGAGGAAGACTGGAGAGTAGAACTTCACGCGTACTTAATGAAAGGCGATCTACCAAGAAATAGATTGGAAGCACACAAGTTAAAAAGCCGGGCAACAAATTATGAATTACGAGATGGCGTGCTTTATCGGCGTTCTTTTGATGGACCTTCACTTCGATGTTTAACAAGGAAAGAAGGAGAAACCATATTGAAGATGCTGATAGCGGGGGATGCCGGAAATCATAGCGGCGGGAGATCTTTGGCATATAAGGCAAAGACACAAGGATATTATTGGCCATATATGCATGAGGATGCGAAAGCAATATCCAGACGTTGTGGAGATTGTCAAAGACATGGGAAGAAGATACATGCACCTGGAGCACCGTTAAATTCTTCGAAAAGTGTGTGGCCTTTCGGAAAATGGGGTTTAGATATTGTAGGACCATTTTTACCGGGAACAGGACAAAGAAGGTACTTAATTGTCGCAACGGACTATTTCACAAAATGGGCAGAGGTGAAAGCGGTCCAAAACATTCGCGATAAGGATATTTTTACTTTCATATTTGAAAATATTATATGCAGATTTGGGATCCCCCTCAATTGGTATCCGATAATGGGAAGCAGCTTGAAGGGCAAAATATAGAATTGCGCTTAATGCATTTCAAGATAAGATGTGGAAAATCAACCCCATTATATCCACAAGCTAATGGCCAAGCTTGAGGCAACAAACAAAACAATTGCTGATATATTGAAGAAAAAGTTGGAAGGACACAATAGAGGATGGTGCGAACAAGTACCCAATGCGCATGGGCTTATAATACAACTAGAAGAGAAGCCATGAATGTCCCTTTTTGCTTAACTTACGGAGTTGAAGCAAAGATTACCAACCGTAGGTCGTGATTCCGACAACCAAAAAAGAGGGTCTGGGAGAAAATCTTAGCGCAGGCAACATTCTAATCAAGTTGGATGAATTGGAAGAAAAACGAGAAAAGGCCTTGCGACACATGGAGAATTACCAGCTTAAGATTGGCAAGAGAATATAACAAGCGTGTAAAAATACGTGAGTTCCAACCAGGATTTGGTGTTGCGAGAAACCCCTATATATCAACGTGAAAGTGGAGGCAAATTGGCGAGAAAATGGGATGGACCTTATATCATTAAAGAGGTAGTTGGTACAGGGGCATATAGATTGATGGATCCCAAGGAAGAGATGTGGGACAAAAATTGGATAGACCATGGAACAAAGTTATATCTAAAGAAATATTATCCATAAAAATGAGAGAGGAAAAAGAAATCAAGATGAAGTACTTCTTCGCAAAATATTTGCGACATTCAGTAAAATGCAGAGAAAGTCCGCGATGATTTCGCGACAAGAATAACAAAAAAGTCATGAATGGCTTAACAAAACAACAAGAGATAACGATTGATTAAATGAATGAATTGGCGAATATCTCGCAAGCAAAATAGCAAATGCTAAAGAATGATTGAATAAAAGAATGAATGAATGGGACGAACCTTTATGGCGTACACCCTAGTTCGCGAATAACATTTCGTAAGAGGCAAATGTAAGACCTAAAGTGCGTCATATAAGGGGGTATCTCTCGACATGGCTCAGGGGGAAGGTTACACCGCTCCTGAAGCCTGAGTCATGGAAATTTGGGGCCCATGAAAGCCTATCCGGGGGAGATACCTTGGATTCCCAACTATATATGTAGGTTATACCCTGGTTGGGCGACCGAGGGTCTCTTCTTAGGAGTCAGTGTATGCTCAAGGCGCCGAGGTACACGGTTGAGCCAGAGTGCCCGGGATGGATGAACCTACCCCGGCCATTCTTGGCAAGTCTTGGCATATGTTGCACTCGCTTCGAAGAAAACTCCACTTAGGGTGCAGTCTCGTAACCATAAACCATATAGGTATAAGGGATAAGAGGTGCGAAACAATCGGTTGTTGTTAAGACCAGGATGGGAGGAGCTAGTCTTGTATGGCCGATGTTTCGCCTCCTTGAAGGGGCAACCAGGGGAGATGATAAGGGCGACGCTCTCCAATAGGGGGAGTGTCAAAACAGACGCAAATGTCATGAGGCTATGTTTTCGCAAGAGAATTTAGGCTTGTCATATTTGTGCAAATGATCCTGCAGAGGCAATAATACTAACGCGAGGGTAAGGCGAGATCAATGGGTCTTTACACAAAGTGTACGGACGTCTGCGCGATTTCGTCGCAAGACTTAATGTCATGGGGCTTTATGTTCGCAAGGATATTTAGGCCTGTCATATTGTTGCAACTAAAATATCCCGCAGAGGCAAAAATACTTGGAAAATGATAAGGCAAGATCAATGGGTCTTTACATCCAAGTGTAAAGACGTCCTGCGATCTTGTCGCGATGAAAGGTGGCGATGGGAAGACCTCTAACTAGGGAGGTCTAACTTGGAAGACCACAAAAAATGATAAGGCAAGGTCAATGGGCCTCTCGCATGAAAATGTAAGGCGGCTCGCGACCTTGTCGCAAAGAAGAAGAATTAAAATCAAATCCCCCGATTGGGATGGATTTACTTAATAAAAGATTCAATGAGCGAACATGCTCGCAAGATGGTCTTATCTAAGAAAGGAAGAAAGAAATATGGAAATTACTCAATCAAAAGAGTTAAGTCACTCAAACAAAAAGGAATTCTAACAAATTACAAAGAGAATTTAACTCTCTACATCTGCACTATCAAATACAGAGGATGGTTGAAGCTTTTCGCGCCTTTATCGCCTTCACATCCGCCGATTGATGGATTTTCTTCAGAAATGTTTTCATCACCTTTGTTCTCGCCAATTCTTTTGGACTTTCGTCGTAAATTTTTCTATTCGAGATCTTCATCAACGATTTCCTTATCGAGAGATCTTCGCCGCTTTCATAGTCATAATCGCTATCCAGGAGGATTAGGACTTCATCGTCACTTACTTCGAGAGGATCAACATGTATAGGATCAAGAGATTTAGACAAGTAAATCTCATTCACAAGGATTTCAGCTTTGAGGGGGAATTGACGAAGCAGCGCTTTTTGTTGGTTTTTACTATCTATGTCTTTACAATAAGACATATAATCAAATCTTCGCTCTGCACGGTCGCGAGAACGAGCAAGAGACGCGGAGAGTAGTCCGTTTTCCTTGCGAATTTTAGAATAATCGGAATTCGAGGGTGGAGATAGTGGAGCGAAGCTTTCTCGTAGTCCGCGATAACAAATACACAAGATCGAGAAAATCCTTATTGAACATTATTGGCATTCTTAGGGTAATAAAGCAATTATGGAATAAATACATAAATTAAGATAGTCAAATAATTTGACTACCTTCCTTTCGAGAAGTAAGATGTTGAATTAAAGTCGAAATTATTCCCCAAACGATCCATGACATCATCAAATGAATCTCCCACTAAGCCTCTCAATCGAGATCGCAAATTCTTTTCATTAGAAACAAGTATGGAGTTTTTAGCGTGAGAGAGTTGGATTTTTCTAATTTGACACATTGTTCTTGAATCGCTTCGCTTTTACACTCAAAGATATTCTACCTTGAATAAGTTTATATCTCGCAGTAATTTCTTCGAGTTGGTTTTTCAAAGTATGTTTATCTTGTTCGTGTTCTTCACATAACTTTTGACAAGCATTATACCATTCGAAGTAGCTCGCCATCTTATTCAACAGAGAATGTTTCTCTTGAGAAAGAGTTCGATTCTCATCGATAAAGTTTCCAACTCCAAATTAGTTTTAGTCAAAGCATAAGAGAGGCGAGATAAGTCATTACTTAATGAGTCTTGCTTTTGCGATAAATCAAAATTCTCTTTAGACAAGTTATTTATTTGATCACTGCATAGGTATGAAGATTATCTAAGAGATTATCTCGCTCCATCCAAGCATCTCTTTCAACTCGAACTTCTTCAACGATAGACTCCGTCTGATATATCTCCATTATTCGTTTCTGGTTTAATACTTGGAGGACGAACACGGGTTTGAGTTTTAAAAAAAAAAAAAAAAAAAAAAAAAAAAAAGAGAAGGGGGTAGCGAGAGCATACCTTTTAATTCTTCATTCTTCTTGCGAAGATTATCACGATCTAGTGAGATACCGAGAAACTTTTGATTTTCAAGGTGGAGATTATTGCATTTGTTGACCATAACTTGGAGATCATCCTTGACTTTTATTAATCTCTTGAATTAAAGATGCTTGCTAGATCCTATCAGACCAAGATGCTTACTTAAAATCTCGCAGACATTGGATTTGACAGATCTCTGAAGTCTTTTTGGCATCATTCACGAGATCAGAAAGGACCTTAAAGGCCACATCTATCCCCTCCAAATTTTCTCAGTTAGAGGAATTTGTTCAAGCAAAGAAGACAGTCGTCTTTTGTCAAAGGAACCTCATGAGAAGAGGAGGTTTCAGGGAGAGAAGTAATTGGAGAAATAGCGGGGACATTGACAATAGGGGAAGGAATAATATTGTTTGTAGTAGGACAATTGAAAGGAACTTGGTCTATGAGGATTTGAGGTATAGAAACATTGTCGCCAGTAATGTTACCAGAAGAAAGAGGCACGAAATTATCTTGCGAAGATTTCACAGCAAGAGACGAAGATGTGAGTAGAGGAAATGGAACGTTGGGAGTAACAGGTTTAGAGTGGCGGAGCCTTTTGGGAGTATTACCAGTAGTTTTATTATCCTGCGAATAACAAATTAAATAAGAAACAGAGGCAACAATACATTGGAAATAAAAACAAATGTTTCTTAGATACCTTGTCACTCAGCAGACTGTCTTTTTGAAGCCATAGATTTTGCTGCAAGAGGGCTTTTGTTGCATGAGGGATTCTTGTTGCAAGTAGGTTTGGTGGCGAGCCCAAAGAAAGAAGAGGGTCCTTCGGTAAACTTAGTTGGATTGGTTCTTGCTAAACAACAATGGCGAGAAAGAGAACTACAAAGTTAATCATACCAAAGTGTGATTTCAACAAGAAAAGCTAATTTGATCAACCACAAAATCAGCCAGATATGGCAAAATTAACAAACCGGACGCCATGAGAGTAATGTTGCTAGGGAATAGCAAAAATGGTGAAGAAGACGGTAAGAGACAATAATAGGCAAACACTTGCGTAACGATGAAGAAGAAGAACACTACCAGACGATGAAGAAGATGAAAAGGAAAAGGAAAATTCTTCACGGGGGATGCTCCTATAAATAGACGAGAAAAAATGTTATGACCGGTTAACATTAAATGCACAGAGTAAAAGAGGTAAATATGGACACGTGTAAACGGTCACTACTAAATCCAAGGAAGACAGACGAAAAGAACTTTAGAAGAATCCAAATATACAACATATTTCCTAATAGGCGAGAATAGCTTGCGAAAATGATTATTTTCTATAATTCATGAGGCAAGAAATGACACTTCGCATATGTATTACAAAGAAGCTTTAACTTCACAAAAGAATAGAGGCAAGCACGTACTTTTTAAGAAAAGTATTCTTTCGCTCGTTCCTTCATCAATTGAAACCAAGGAATATGACAACAATGAATTTTTCCTTCAAATCGCTCTTCAAGCAATATTCAAGGAAAAAGAGGCAAGATGTAGGATCATAATATCGCAACGTACAAGGCTCGCGGGATTAATGAACGACGGTGTCGCGAGGAGTCGCAGGAGCTAAAATAAACGACGCAATGAATAACGACAGTGGCAAAACATAAAGAAGACGTGAGACTCAAGCGAGGGTTAAGAAGTGTCGCGAGAGTGAATGTTTGTGCATCTGCGACACTTCGCGAGACATTCCCGAAAATAAAGGGGAGCTTAGCTGTCCTCCACTATGTATTACCCTATATAAAGGGCTAAATAAGTCTGTAAGAGGGAGAGATCTTTTTGGAATGGTTAGGCAAGTCAATAGGAGAGAGAAAGTTTAAGAGTGCTTTAATTTCTAAGTGCAATTCTATAATCCTGTGTAAACATTTCATGGATCCAATCAATAAATATTCTTGATCTTACTACTTTCAATGGATTAATTAAGCAAAATCGAGTAAGGGGTGTAGTGTGGGAAAACCTGCTACTACACATAACCTTCGGGATGAGAAGCACATGAAACAAGAAAACAATTTTTTTTGTGTTTTGCATCAGAAAATATTTGTGACAATCAACTGATATTTCGAATCCATTTTTTTCTAAAAATATTGTTCATGTTTATCATGATCTTCCAAAATCAGGTTTTATTTGAAATGTTCGAATTTTAATAAACCTTCCAGCATGAGAAGTTCGGACAAAGGAAACAAAATATATTTTGTATATATTTTCGGATTTTCCCAAGTATTTTCGGTTCGAAAAATTGTTTCTTCTTATGAGAAAAAACTCTTTCATGTATTAAGAAACCCTGATCAATCCTTATTTAAATACTTAGCATGCCTCCAATAACTCGCAGTATCACAAATATTTTATCATCAAGAGTTGAAGACCGAAGACGAAGATGAAGACAAGGATTGAAGACCTAAGACGTTTCTATGGATGCTGTGAGAGTGGTGCTAAATGCACGCCGAATGGATAACGAGGTAAGTAAGCATATTCCCACCTCCGTTAAGTGGTTGATTTCCTTTCTTAGAATCGTCAGAAAAAAGGGTTTTCAAAATGATAAAAGATGTGGGTTTTCAAAACAATTCGGAGGGTTTTTCCTTCCTACTATTCAACGTGTCGCATGATTCTCTTTTCATTCCTACCTGGACACATGTGTGACCCATAAAAAAAGTGTTTATTATTTAGAGCAACTTAGCATAGTCAAGACTCTCGATCACTCCGAACCCGAATTTCTTTCGATAAGGGATGGTTACTTCTCTCTCAACTTTTAAGGATGAGATTGTGTTCATTTATGTGTCTAACTTATTATGACTAGTGTGCAGAACCTCTATGTCTTCTTAGCGTGTTGGATGCTATCCTTACGGAGAACTAGTAAACCCTCATGAGATGGAGTTGTATGTATCCTTTAGAATAAGTTTTATTTGATTTGCTCGAGGACTAGCAAACTCTAAGTGTGGGGGGATTTGATAGGTGTTGTAAAACACCTAATTTTATATCTAGTATTTATGCTTTCTTTGCTATTATCCTTGTGAATTGCATCTCTTATGTTTAGTTTTGAGTTATTAGGTGCAATGGAGTCCTTAGGAGCAAAAGAAGGAGAAAACGTCCATTTGGAGCGAAAACGGAAAAAAGATCAATTCATAGGCGAGTCATGGAGTCGGATGAGATTGCGCAAGGAGGGTGTGAAGAATTAAACTGTCGGTTACCTGGAACCGATTGTGCCTAATAACTGTTGGTGGCTCGTATCTACGATTCGGGTGCTCGTGTCAATTTTCATTCTTACCAAAACCGTGGGGTCGAGACTCGAGAGAGTCTTTCTCTCAATCATTTCGGTTCAAACTCTCAGGAGGAGAGTGAGAACTGTGACTGACTTCATTAGAGAGAGGAATCGAAGATGAAGAAAACCAGGGATCGACGATGGTCAAGTTCTCAAAAGATTTGAGGGAAGACGAGATGGTGGTACTTGATAGAGTTTGAGATGGGTTTTCAAAGGGGATGAGGGTGCTAGAATTTAGGGTTCTTCTGAGTTCAATTTAATTGAAGAAATTGATAATCAAGTAGTAGAAGATAGAATTGGAGACTTGGGTATTGTTTGAATTCATATTACAGCCGAGATTGAGATCGACAAATCATGGAAGACAAGAAGACTGATGCTGGTTGTGTTTGTGTGATGAGAAATTAGAGAAGACCTTTATTTGGTAGTTGTGATGGAATTGGTGGTTACAAGAATAATAGAAGAAAGAAATTGGGAAACTCGATTTGTGGATGTTCATGGTCGAAATTGGAACACTGGAAATTACATTTTGAAGATGAGAAGAAGGAAGTTGTCCGTGTTGGATGGCAGGTTTAATAAGGTTTTTTAATTTATTTGTTGTAGTAGTAAAAGGGGTTGTCGTTCACTCGGATGTTGTTGAGATTAAATTAAAAGGTTTAACGAAAATAATAAACAAAAGCGAGAGTCACTGGGTCTAGGATTCCAACGCATTCATATTAATAGGTTCAATTATTTACTCTTCAACAATTATCGCTCAATAAACAAAACAACAAGGAATCTTATTTTTGCCAATGTAGATTCTCCAAACATTAGTTAAAAATTGTAAGCATGGGACATCAAACATCTAAGCAAGCATGACCCATCTAATAAAATGATAACTAATTTTTTCAAATCATAATTCTATTTTAATTAATGCAAAAGTCATATAAAGAATTAATTAAAATTACCCACGTATGAAATTCGGCTTCCTCCGTCGACCCAGCGTAGGGGTTTAGCTACTCATGATGTAGGCACTCTCAAAATAATTTTTATTAGCTCAAATGGTGTTTACAAAGAAGAGAAAATGAGAAAATCAAATTAAACCGGGAATTCGCAACGTTTATAAGCGTTGCAAACCCACTGTTACAAAGAATAACAAGAACTATCGCGGGATGACAGTCTTATCTCTTAAGAATAAAACGACAATGTTTTACACCGTCCTTGCAAGTCTGCTCTTCGTGTTCTTCACTATTTCTTTTCACTGCCGCAGATTTCTCTCCAGGCAATTCTCTCGACTCGTAGCCTCCCCATCGCTCGATGCCCCTCTCGTGATCCGACTCCCTTTATATACTCGATGAGTCTCAAAATCCTTGCAATAATTCCAAAATATCCTTGAAATAAATTTCATTATCTTCTGAATTTTCTTCTTTCTCTTTCACGCTTCGCGCTCATGGATACATATTCCAAACACGTGAATGCACTTCTTAGATTGAGTAAACCGATGTGAGAAGATATTCTTCCCACGGGTTTCTAACCACGATCTTTCCATTCCCAAACCAAAGAAAAACCGAGAATAAAATCTTCTCGCATGCTTTGTTTTCTATCCTTCCAAATCGTGAGATTATCTCGCTTCACACCTTCGCATGCGTCTTTGAGCTGTCAATCCTTCCAAAGATAGAGCAAAACATTAAAAGAGAAGATATACTCCCTATTTGATCCTCAAACATTCCATATATAGCTCACAGTAACCCGAGAACAAAATCCTTCCCGTTTTCCATGTTTTATCTTCAAATTCGATATCCGGCCCAAACTGATTGAATCGAACGGAGTTACCAGCCCTGTTCAGTCAATCCAAGTCCATTCCAGCAATATTCTCCGGTTAAATCTCCCTAGAATAACTCCAAAACCCGAAACCTAACTGTTGTCAAGCACTGTAAATTCCCGCCAATTTGTAAAGTTTGAACGATGAAGAAGGGGTGCCTCTTATCTCGAATCGGGTGCCAATAGCAATTAGGGTGCCCCTTATCCAAAATTGAGAGTCCGAATGACATGTGTCCTCCGGGGTACAAAAAAAACACTTTTCGAGCAACTTTCTCCATAAGAGCTTATTTCACAAAAACACCTACAAACAAGTTTATTAGTGATAAAATGAGTCCCAGCTAATGTATTTATGGGTGAAAATGCGTCGCACTTTCGTGCTCATCAAAATCCCCCACACTTACATTTTGTTAGTCCTCGAGCAAAACAGAAAATTGACCCGCTACACAGCTGGTCATAAAAAGGAAATACATAAAAATAGACCCGCTACACAGCTGGTCATAAGCTTAACAACTACAACTTTTTTTTTTTTTTTTTTTAGACCCGCTACACAGCTGGTCACAATATGCAAGAAAAATCCTGAAAATGAAAAATAAAAAGTTAATAACCACTCCCCCACACTTAAACATTACATTGTCCTCAATGTAATTGAGTCATCCAACGTAAAGATTAAGATGAGAAATTCAAAAATAAAATAACCAAAAATAAACGAACATAAATAAATAACTAATTATACCTACTGGAATGTACAAAAACGGATCTCCAAAAATTAACAGCCTGAAAATTTGGTGATCGACCCAAAATACAATATTTACAAACGACAGCTTCACAATTATTTTATGAAAAAATGGGGACACTGAAACCTTGAAACAAAATTTACCCCTAAACCAAGTTTTCTCGCACATGGAAGTACGTAAAGAACAAAATATGGGATTCTATTGAGACTGGGAAATATCAATTGATTCATGCATGATATCGTGAATAGGCAAGTCCTCTGGGTACTTAGATGCAAAGTAATCCAACAACACTTTAGAAGCACACAATTCTAACCCTAAATTAGGCAACTTTTGGAAGTCCAAGGGTCTAGAAACAACTCTAAGTCGGGTGAATGATCTTGTGAGGTAGATTCATCTATGGAACTAGGTGAATCATCCACACAATCATCCACAGGTCATTTATATGTCTGTTTGGAAAGAGAGTCACTACCAGCATTCATCATCATCAAGAAATAATCTTTGACATTCAAGAACTCTCAATCTTTGTTCCAAACTAGGCGGTGTGTGTTTGTAATACTTCTCATATATAGTTTCATGTGATTCTTCACTTACCTCATGTGGAGCGAAACTCCATACCATTGCCTACGCATATATTCGGCAAGCGTCATCTCGGATGAGGTTTCTGATAATTTGACTTTCTACGCTTATATTTCGTCAGTCGTCATCGTAGGTGACGTCTCCTCGTAAGAAGTCATCATCCTCAAAAATTCCCTGAAAAGAATTACAAAAAGAAACGCATAAAAAGGAAAAACAAAATACTGTACAAAATAAACCTAAAAATTAATCTAAAAACAAATCCGCGTCGGCGGCGCCAAAATTAATAAGGTTTTTTAATTTATTTTTTGTAGTAGTAAAAGGGGTTGTCGTTCACTCGGATGTTGTTGAGATTAAATTAAAAGGTTTAACGAAAATAATAA